>JAFIDM010002131.1:5942838-5973648 GCA_023159025.1 Thereuonema tuberculata
TCAGTGATTCCTTTTGTTATTAGTTATGTGCGAGTGTCTTGTCATATTTGAATACTATGTTATGGAGATGTGGAGTTTTTGTTTAATATTCTGTAACATTACAAGATAATGCAGCTGATAGTTTTTCAAGAGGGATCTTACCTTTGTAAGTGGAAATCGAAGGCATTATAGCTACAACATATTCTAATATCTATAACTACAGACAATCAAATACGCATTTAGAATGTCATTTAGAATGTATTAAGAAAACTATTGTTGAATTCCTTTTAACCAATTTTCCATGAACGGCTGTGCATTTTGACCCAATTGGACAACGATAATTTTGGTTAAAATCTAAAATATATTTCCGAATTACAATTAGTAGACCTTAACAAATGTACAGCACTAGAATGACAGAAGATTAGTGTATTTTTTAGGCTAAGCTAGCGTAAGTAGTAACCAGTCGGAGGAATGATCTGCTTTCATCCCAAATTGTCGTAGTTCGTTCAAATTATTTGGTTTCACTTTATATTTGATGATTGTTAGCGGTCCCAGGTTACAGTTAACATAGGGAACCGCTATTGCTTTTGTGTTGTCTGTCCGTCACACTGTATGCAAGTTGGGGAGTCAAAAGTGGCCCTTCCGATAAAATTTTGTTTATAAAATTGTGCAAATTATGTGGCCGCTTTGCTTTTGACACTGTTTAAAACATTAATTATTTTTTTTTATTCCTTTCATAAACTTGAGCTTTTCCAATTAATACTAAAATGTTATTCTAAAGCTTTGATAATTATACTCAATAGATAGATATGGAACTTTGGAAGAAAGTTTAATTATTATCAGAAATATGGATTTTTGGAAGATTATGGCTTTTTAATTGATGATATTATCATCGTGATTGTAATTTAATATTGAAGATTATTAAAAGAAGGAAACTCACTTCAGATTAAAATATAGCCCTACTAAGGAAATTTAATTAGTAATAGGCATCCAAAGATTGTATGTTTCTTCTGAAGAACCTGTTCGATTGTTTCATTTCTGTTTAGCTTCGGAATTTTATCCAATAGATTGAAGGAAGATGAATAATCATTTAAGGACTACCTTATGTAAGAACAAAACAAAAAAATGCAATTTCTATTTTGAACTTTATTTTATCTTTCTTTAAAATAATGTGTGTTATCTTCAGTAATGCCAAATTGATGGTCCTACCATTCAATAGTTGAAACGAGATCCAATTACTTTGCGTAATTCCATTTCCTGTTTTCACTCACTTTATTCATTTACAAAGAAACGAATCTAAAAGCTTTGCTAATGAAATTTCTTCGGGTTTAATCTCTGAAGACTTTCTTAATTTAAACCCAACTATTCTATGCGACAGATATTGGGAAGAAGTGATTGGAAAAGAAAAAGGTTTTTAATTGAAAACCAAGCTTTTCTTAAAGGAAATAAAGAAACCGATTAAAAACTTTCTCTCTTTTTCTTTTTCTTTTCTTTAATCCTCCTCCCTCACTTTTTTTTGTCTTTGTTTCAAGCAATCTCAAAAGTTTTATCTTAAAAAAGCAAAGTCTTTTATATTGATATAAAATTTATTCTAAAGATATAAATCATCAATTTATATTTATTAATGTTTAAGAGAAAAATGAAGTGTAAGTATTAGTCTAAGATTCCAGAATTGCATTGATGATTCTTTAATTTACATTTAAATATAATCTACTAACAAAAATACAGTAAATAAATCCCAGAAACAAGCCAAATTGTACTACCGAATAACTGCATTTAAAACGAAAGTTCCATATTCTTCAAGTAAATTCTTCCTTTCATTTCTTGTGTAATTAATATTGATAAAACTCCACATACCACATCATAGTATTTAAAATTTTTATTTAAATACTAAAAATTGCGAATTTTCGAGAGCATTATACGTCTTCTCTTTTTCAAGCTTAATGACAAGAATGGAATAAATACAACCAAACAAAATGGTGAGAAGTCTAAACAATCTCAAAAAACACGTGAATCAATAAATTTAGTTGTTTTACAAATACATATTAATGTGATACAATTTAATTATTAAAATAATAATAAGAAAAAACAATTATTAGATTATAAACTTAATAATTAAAACCATCTATTGTTGCTGTTTTAGTACAATTTCTTGTTATTAAGTTTCTCATTAAGACAACTATGGAAGGGTCTACATAAACTCCTTCATACCTGTTAAAAGTTTCCTCCTTAGTGCTTTTATAACACAACTTTCTAAAATTTTTCTTAATTTTGAATCATATTCTTTATACAAAATTTTCACGTTATTGACCATAATGTGTTCTTTTTCCAAACAGTGGTTGGCAATGTCAGATATTTCCAAATTTTTATTCTTCAGAGATCTACCGTGTTCTACAACATGTTCGAACAAGATTCTTTTTGACTCTTCAAATGTAAAAATCGCCACAAATTTTAAAAGGTTGGTCATGATTTCTATTTTTTCTTTATATACATCTTCAATTCTGTCTAATCTTTTCATAAATTTTCTATGATATTCTTTTTGATATTAATACTGTGGCCGGAATTATAATTCAAAATTTGGTCACTTTGATATTCCTTCATGTAGTTTCAATTTTAATTTTTTTGCTTACTTTAATCAATTTAACATCCAAAAACTGTAATTCATTATTATTCTCCAATTCTCTTAAATTTTAAATTTTTGCTTTTTTATTTAAATTTTCATAAAAAAATATCGAAATGTGTTAAAGTGACGAACCATATGATGAAAACATCGTATACATATCTGGAATATTCAAAATTTTGTTTGTTTTGATATTCTTTCAGTAAAGTATTTTCAAAATACTTTATTACAAAAAGTTCCCGAAATTGGGGAACCCTTAGGGAAACCTTTTGTTTGTTTGAATATTTTTTAATCATGTTTGAGTTTGTAACACAGAATACCGTTTTGAAATGTGGTTTTGTGGTAGTTTTCCCATCGATGGTTTTGTGAAACTACATTATCTTTCTTGTCTTATTATTAGTTCAGTTTTCCTGTCATCAGCCTGTCTTTCTTTGATCTTTAAAATACCTGCCTTACCATTCTGCTTTAGATAGTCGTCTTCACGATCTGTGATATATTTCTTCAGGCCTCTCACTTCTTATTCGACTGACGATATCATTTGTTTCAGGATATGTGAGGATATGTTAATTATAAAACAATACTAGCTTCACATTCAGAAAAGTATAATATAAATAATCAATCAGAATAGTAACAATTACAAGATAACTCGGAAAAAACACTCCGAAAAATCAATAAATACATCTTTACATTTAACAAACTCTGAGATAACAGGAGGCAATTTAATTGAATGTAGCCTCAATTTATTTTATAAGACGGTTTACCAGAACATGATGATTCAAATAGCGATTGCAGAATCAGAAAAAATGGGCCGTTTATTCGGCAAAACACTACAGGTCAATAGTCCCTTTAGTCCTGAGTCATACTGCCCTAAGCGCAGATACATGCGGTGGAGTCATAAGACGACTTTCGCTATTATGCGAAAGATTCTCCCCTACCGTTGCAACTGCAGCTCCAGATCGCTCTTTACTCATTGATGGCCGAAGCTGCAGTCCCACACATGTTCAGGGGCGATAAATTTAGAGACCTGATGGGCTAAGGAACTGTGTGGACAGCACGGAGACAGTCCAGGGGAACTCGTGCTGTCTATGGGCGAGCTTTATCTTGTTGGAAAATGGACCGCTGTAACCGCTTCCTGAAGGAAAGCACATGACGCAGCAGAATCTCTTGATATTACCTCTGCGCTGTAAATGTTCACCTGATCATTACCAAGGGAGACCGAGAATCATAGGAGATGGCTCCCCTTGACGCTACTAGTCCTGGCGGTGTGTCGCTCAATAATGAACTCCAGATTTGCTGCCCAGTGCTTCTCCATAATCGAGTACGGTTATTATCCGTGTCCTTAAAAAACCTGGATTCATCACTAAACCCGATTCGGTGCCAATTCACAGCCGTTCATGCCATTCGCTCACTACATCACTGCAAACGAAGCTCCCGATGTTGGTGCTAATAGCAGAGACGCCGAAAATGTAAGTATCATTTTGTAAGTCGTCTCGCATTTGTGTGGGCTGACGGTCTTTTAGTGATTGCCGCTATATATCGCTGTATGATGGACAAGAACACCTTTGAATCAGTGCACGCCTGTCTGACTAGGTCTCCTACTGCCTTCCTGCGCGCATTTCTTCCCTCAAGTTTCCAACACCGTCGCACAATTAGTCAGAACGATCCAGATGACGGCGAATTCGACGAAATGATCAACCTGTTTCTCGCACTTCAGTGATACGACCTCTCTCAAACTCTGTCAAACTCAAACTAGTTGTCCAAAACTATATCGAATGAGTTGTCAAGGCATGCTGAGGACCAGAGACCTGCACTTTACAATCACACAGATTATAAGTGGTCTGACGGCCATTCACTTGGTCACAGCCATAGCGATGCTAATGCCCCTGGTGGCAGTTCTCAGAAGGCTATGGCTGAGGGCATACGATGCCTTATACCGATTTTCTTCTTTCCCGTATCATTTGTTCTTGGTGTGCTAATTTTTGGCAAGTTAATTATTAAATTTACTGTATCCTGTCAAGAACTCAATTATTCTAAAATAAGAATAAAAATGTTTATTTTTAAGTCTATGAAAATTAGTGGGGGAGAATTTCTTTTGTGAGAATTTCTTTTGTTGATCGAGGCTTATGTGACTTCAAATACTAAAGATATTTTAATGATATTTTATTTTCTGCACAAGTTCCAATTAGAAAGTGGCTCAACCATTTCCAAACTAACAGCAGATATTAGTATGTTTTAGTTTTCCATAACTAAGAATTATTGTAACAAATACTGTATACAACATCTCCACAAAAAAAAAATATTCACAAAATATATTTATAAAACATATTTTTGGAAAGTATTCCTTCTTTCCTTTTTCAAGCTTTTTTAAAAAATTGAAATAATTACATATGTCTACGTAACACATACATTCTCCTGGACATAGTTTGACATAACAATCACTTACACTGTCCTGGACATAGTCATGGATATGTGATATGTAGACATTTTTAAAAAAGCTTGAAAAAGAAAAGAAGGAATACTTTCCGAAAATTTAGTTAATAAATATATTTTGTGAATATATTTTTTGTGGATATGTTATATGTTTATTAACATGACAATAAGTAGAAAGGAGATAAGAAAGAAATATGGATTTAAAACATCAGAAGTATTTTGCTTGAAATCCTGAAATCCTGAAAGAAGTACAAATACATTGGATTTTCTTGCTAAAGATGCAACAATGGTTTCAACAACAGGAATTATATGATGTGAAATAATACTATTAAAAATAAACATATTATTAAAAATAAAAGATATTTATATAATTAAAGTCCGCCAAAAAAAATAGAGTTTTAAAGGTTGCTTAAAGAGGAATAAGCATTGTTTTTATTCTAATAAACAAAATGTTTGAATAAGTAAAATGTATTATAATTTGAATGAATTGTTCGAACAAACTTATTTAATAATTTCGAAATTAATAAAAATAAAACTCGATTGATTTTCTGTTAAAACTTCAAATTTCATGACTTTGGAATAATTCAGTAAAAAATAATATTATAAATCAACCTTAAATTCTCTTTTCTTCGGGAGAATATACATTATTTAGGTGCAATGAAGTAACTTTTCAATACAAAGATTATTCAGTTTTCCCAGCTGGTATCTGAATATTTGTTACAAAAAACTAAATGAAAATTCCACTCAATTCTGAAAATTGTTCTGTTAACTTCTTGTAATAAAACTTCACTCAAAGTGCATAATTATTAAAATTTACATTTAAAATAGTAATTCAATTATTTTTTTTAATTTTCAATGTGAAAAACATTCTACCATCCATGAACTTAGATCACTTACTCAAATAAGTTTGAGATTATTCAATCCATGATACTGTATTTTCACATTTCCGTAAATAAATTTTTCATTACAACCTCTTTGATATTCAAAAATTCCTGTGCTTCCTGCCTATGCGAGTATTGTCTAGTTCGTCTTGTTTGGTCACTGTACAGGGTGTATCAGATGAATCCGGTCAATTTTGCTTACAATAGCAACAATCAGATGACCTCGTCAATTTCGGAGATGATATGTTGATTCGCATCGTTAGTGATTGTGGTGTGCGCCCCTCCAGCATTTTGAGGACCCTTTGAAGATACTGCAACAAAACCAGGGTCTTCAAATTTCTTCTTTATTGGAATCACTGTTTCGTATTTCGGAAAAAAAACCATGTTCCACATCAACAAACGTCCTACTGCAGAGATGTTGTCCTTCGACTGATCAATAAACTTAATGACTGACACACGTTGCTTTAACGTCAACTGGAACTCACCACTCCCTGCTTTCCATTATTGTTTGGATACTGTTATTCTTGTGAAAATGTATAACCTGGTCTCGAAAATACCTCCCAGGAAGAAGTCACCTGGTTGACCTGATCTAACTGAAACACGTTCTATTTATCGCTAAAGGCGATAAAAAAATCTTAACAAGAAATTGACAATTTTGACAATTGACCATTGAGAGATGATATATTCAAGTGAATACCGTGTGAGTACTCACGTCACTTTATTATTAGTGGTAATCCATTTCATGTCTCTAGATAGTTACACAGAAAGGAGTTTAATGTAAGTGGAATCTATGTATTTTTACAAGTTAAAAAAATGAGATAATACTCAAGATTAATTTAAAAAATACATTTAACACATTAAAAATACAATTATACTTTCTTATCTTTGAAGATTTATCAATCTTCTCGTTGAATATCCATTCAGAGATATGTAAAATGAATACTTTTATTTTCACAAACTGAAAGTTCAATATTGTTGTAATTGAGCTAATTGAGAGAAGTCTTCTTGTTCCTTATCTGTAATCTGCATGAAAACTATTCATGTTATTGAAAGTCCCAAAATCCTTTCTAAAAATTCGCTTGCATTAAATATATTTTGCATATTTAATTGGTGTGAGAATACATTTTAATTTTAATAATATTACCATTAAAAGAGGAATTGAAAAGAGTAATACTAGTCTGAAACTTGTTCTGTAACTTTCCCACAAGGATTATAAGTTAAAATTAAACAATACTAATCCTTGCGGGAAACTTACAGAACAGAAGACATATTTTGTATAAAAAAAAATCAAGAATTTATTTGTAAAAATTTCTCCATTTTCCATGTTCATGTAGTTTTACTTGTAGTAACAAAACTAGTTCACTTATGTATTATGGATAACTAACCATATATTCTATGGATAAGCAAAATATATTTTTGATAGCAAATTATTATATTCTAATAATCGTGGAAATAAATTCAATTTGCAGTAACGGATAATAAATTTACTAACAACGACTGCATTACTATCTTACGTTATAAATCTATCTTACGTTATTATTACCTTACGCTATAAAAACTGCTTAAGCACGAGCTCTAATAGAGTGACATTGACAGTCAATCAGTAAATCGCAGCTCTTGAATTTTGTAAATCAGTTCCATATTCAAAGAGTAACGATACTTTTAATACAAAGTGCAGCAGCATTAGGAAGACTTTATCTTTTTATAACAAGTTCAAAATCAAAAGTTTTAAACGATAGAGTGAAAGGACTCACTTAATTTAATTTTCACTATTAACTGATGTTATTACGATCCACAAAGTTTAGGCGTTCAAATGTAATTTATTGCTTCATTTGATAGATTATTCTCACCGCTGATTCCTGATGCGCGATATTTCAGAATTCATTAAAGCTATAAATTTTCCTATTGTCTATATTCAAATTATCTGGTCTGTTTTCTCATATATTAAATTCGTATCTTCCTTCAAGTATCATGTAGATCTAAATCGTGCAATCAATAACCGTTGAAAACATGATGTTTTGATGGTGGATTAATGGATTACGCGATGGTGATGAATCATGAATTATCCGGCCTTTGATTAATCGATCCGAATTCCAGAATTGGCGGATGAGAATTTGATTTCGACTGAATAATAGTTTTCAATTCCAATTTTGGTGAATACCATTAAGAAACGAATTGTGATTTGTGCAAATGCGAAATGTTATTATCGGGCTTTTCTTCTGTTCCTGGCAAACTTTATTGGGGAAATGAGGTGAATTGATTTTAGGCTTGAACAGAATAAAATTATGGAATACAACATTAAGGAAACTTCTTCACAAGTGTAAAGAAAATTAAAAGTTTAAAACTGCTCCTTTGACATCATTTCGCTAACAAATGAAACTTTTCTGCTGGAATCTTATTATTTAGTAATTATATAAGTAAACATTTCATTTGAGGAAACATTCGTATTCATTCCTTATGTTTCTGCGAATATTTATCTTTCTTGAAAATTACAACTTAGCAGTAATGAAGTCAGTATACCTACATAAGTTTCTCTACAAAATTTAATATTTTAGATACATATTAACACAACGAAGGTTCAACTTCATAATGGGAGAAGGCATTTTCAAGTTAAAATACAATCTAAACGGGGGAGATATTTATTTACAAAATGTCCAATGAAATGAAGGGGACCGTGTGGAAAGCCCTTAGATGTATAGTTGAAGAATTTGCATATGAGAAAATGACTTTTCCTATTACGAAGTTGACATCTTGGTTATGTTATCATATGTTTAAAATATTAAATTTTACAGAGAAACTTATGCAGGTGCACCGGATTCATTATTGCTTTTCAAATGATCAGTACTCGTAAAATAATTTATGTTATTATCATTGTTCTGTTATTCAAATTTGTATTTGAATGAGATAGTTGTTGAAATTGGTATTGTTTATATGAAACGTAGAGTTGTATACAGGATTATTATTAAAAATATTCACTTACGAAGGCGTTATGTGTATTTTTTTTGGTGTTTAATTTATTAAATAATTTAGGTTGTCTAATTGTTATGTTATTTATCGTTATAAGTAATTGTTTGTTATATTGTAGTCAGCTATTTCTCAGTTGACTACATTGTAGAAATTGATCTAACGAAAAACACAGCTGCTTATGAAGACAGAATCTGAATTTCTATTTAATGAATAAACTACAACTCTTTCTTCTTCTAAAATAACAAACTATATTTCTAAAACATAAGCTGTTTCCTTCCTCAGGTACATTATGGAGTGAAACTAAGAAAGTTTCCTCTCCTTCAATCAGAAAACATGGAATTACATTGAAAATGACAACAATTGAAACATATCACATAATAACATTGAATAGCTTGAGCCTGATAATAATAATAATAGCTCAAGCTATTCAATGTTATTATGTGATATGTTTCAATTGTTATCATTTTAAATTTAATTCCATGTTTTTTTGATTTAAGCAGAGGAAACTTTTTTAGTTTCACTCCATAATGTATCTGAGGAAGGAAACAGTTTATGTTTTCGAAATATAGTGAGTTATTCTAGAAGAAGAAAGAGTTGTAGTTTATTCATTTAATTTTTATATATATCTGTATATTTTACATATATAAGTATATCTGAATTCCTATTAGTTTTGAAAATTAACAGTAAAATTAAACTGATTATCATTCATAGTCTTTAGTCATACAATCACTTTTGTCCAATTAATATTTCTTTTTAAACCACTAAATTTCTTTTCGTAATCCATAAACCACTAACTCCGAAGTTCAATTGTTGTTCGTAAATTCTGCAAAATCGCTGATGCAAAGAAATATACATTCAAAATTTTCAAAAACAGTCCTATCTTATACAACCGCACCTGCTGCCTCATTTGATACTCATTGTCTACTATTGGATGTTCATTGCATTTTGTTTTGCATTTGTGAATTCACTTCTTAATCAATATTGAATTTTTCATTTTCTTGTGCAGCCATTTTTCATCTTTATTTATTCAAATCTGTCTTGCTAAAGAAATCCTAATAACTTAAGAAAATTATAGGTAACATGGACAGTGTTAAAAACTCTTATACACATAATAAAACTTAAATTACATTAATTCATCTTAAAAAGGAAATAAAAATTTAAAAATACTTAATAAGCACAGTTTCAGCCCGCTAAACCTACTGGGTTATCATCAGCTTCCAATAGATTCAGCGGTGAAACTGTTCTTGTTAAGTATTTTTAAATGTTTATCATCTTTTTAAGATGAATTAATATGATTTAAGTTTTATTATGTGTGTAATAGTTTTAAACACAGTCCATATTAACATTAATTTTCAAACCTCCTAAACGTTAAATTTTGATGACAATTTAAGAAAATGAAGAAAAGTACTAAACTATTTCTCAATAAATTTCAACAGACGACGTCCTTCAAAAAATGTCTTTTATTTTTCTTGAATAAATTTTATTTTGTAAATAAATATGAGAAAACACTTAATTTAAGAGATATTCATTTTCTTTCCGCTGTATATCAACGTATTATTTATAGTTTTCAGCATTGGGAAGAGCAATTTCTTTCCTTATTTACGATATATCTACGGCTCATCTTTCGTGTTTTTCAACAGCGATAGAACAGCGAACTGATTGAATATGAGTCCGTTCATGCCTTGTTCATGCAGTGGGAATTCCTGTTTTTTTAGTATCTACAACAATAAAATTCTGTGAAAGAAATAGAGAAGAAGATAAGAGTTTGACAAAAATTATATAAATAATTAAATCTGTTACTTTAAAAAAATGGTATTGATATTTAGAAATTTGTTTCTAAATTATCAAATATAATTGTAAAGAGATCTGTGAGCGATCTGAAGAAACCATTATAAAAACAAAGTCTTTCAAGTATTCATGTGGATTCGATTCTACAGTATTTTTTTTACAATGCAAATATTTTAAAAACAATTTAAAAGCATAAATGCGAAAAAAAGACTACATGGACAATGGCTTGTCTTTTCGTGTTGTGAAGATGCCAGTAAATAGTTTTTAGTAATTTTATTTTATTTAATAATGTAGAAAACAGAGCAGAACATAAAATGATCAAAACGGAATTAACATTTTTTATAAAACGATTATATCAGAAATAACGTGGTAGCTGAAACAGGTTCATAGAAAAGGTGCATCGCTAGCTACGTTCCACACAACCTTGTGTTTCTTTTCATCTGCCAATCCTCCGGCCCCACTCATTGAATGCCGAGACCACGGAAATCTTCGCCTATTATTAATAGGATAATCTTAGTTTTATTTTTATTTTTTATTTTTATTATTTTTTAAGAAATAATTGAGCAGCAAAATGTTTTCTATCATAGGGTAAGATAACATTACTGAATAACGATCGTTGACTACCTCGAAACTAACTCGATGAATCGGCTGCGAGGTTACCGTTGTCATAAGAATTGTCTTCACCTCTGAATACCGGGGTTCGGTTCTCATGTGGATTTCGTGATGGAGGACGATCCGCGCTGGCAGGTTTTCTCGGGGCTCTCTCATTTGCCCTGAATAACTCCAACTATACTTTCTCAGTCTTTCTCTCCGTCTGTCCTCATTTCCGCGGGATAGCACAATACACCTACACGTCGCGGTGCTTGGCTTCCCTGCCACCCTCATTCACCACAATCAATCAATCACTCAATCAATCAATCAATCAACTCGGCGAATCTTTGCTTCATTTCAAAAACATTGATCTTTCATTTTTAAAAACCTTTTTCACAATTATCAGTAAAAAGTGCATGCTTTATTTCCTTTACATAAACAAATCTGATACTTAATATGAAGGGAATATTTTTCATATTGATTTAAATAGATCTGTTATAAAGCTATTTGAGTTTTTCCCTCATCCCTATAAAGCAAATCTTTCAGAATACGTTTAACTGAACTATCTGATAAACGATTCGCAGCAACAAAACAAATATAAGATCGATCAACATTTAATCGATTAATCGAAGCCATCTAAATAGTGAATAATTTCAGAGTAAAGCCTACAAATACAAGTCTATAGTTTTTCATGAGATAATCAGTCAGAATACAGAATTTAAGGGTCCGTTAAATTCAACATCATTAAACTTCAACTTCAGTAGAAACAATTGTATTGTAAAAAATACGTGCAAATTATATATTGAATAGATAAGTTTTGAGACCTTTTTTGTTGCAGTTATTGAATTGCAAATGTCATCGGGTTTAATTTCCAAAGCCCAGTAATTAAAAAGATATTAAAAAAAGTCTTTGAATTTTGTAATTTTTTTTATTAATAGTTTTTCAGCATTATAGTCTAGTCCCAATTTTTTTTACATGTTGACAAAGACCGACCGAACCTTATAAATTTGTGTAATTCCATTACATCCATGATGAGGTTTTTATACTTTTTTAAGGTAATTATGTTATTTTCTTTGATGCTGAAAAAAAACCCGCTGATTTAAAACTTAAATATTTTAGAAACTCCGAAGCGGTTTTCATTTAAAGCTCTTCTTTTTTTTAATCTTCTAAATGAAAGACATAAAATTATAACCACTTCAATAAAGCCCAATGGCGTTCCTTGTCTATAGAAGCACGATTCAGCTGGAATTCAATTTCGCCTTTCATCCATCAGTTGATAGTGGTCGTATTGTTCCGTACACGGATATTGAACCATTCGAAAAATCATCTAGTTGGTACGGCTCATTCAGTGGTCAGCTTCATATTCAAAATGAGTACGCGTAACTCATCTGCTGAGCCGTCATAATTGTAGAGTGGTAATATTTCATTGTCATCGTAGGGAGCGAGATGATTTCTCGTTGTAAAGATAGGCACAGTCATTATTCCAGATAATTGCTTTGCACATTACAGTGTAATTGGTCTGTGGTATCTCTGTAACCCACTTGTATAATTTACTTCTGTCACTCAATTCACGACACCATTCAAGTCTTTACCTTCTAACGACACTGAAACAATAAATTGACGGTTTGTAATGAAGCCTGTGGCCGCTAACGACATCTGCGAATGCGGTCAAAGATTCTCTTTATCCGCGATCGAAGCGTGAGAGTTTGCCTCTGTCACTTGCGGCGAATAATTCCTTCTCACATTTTAGGCGGGTGCTAATCAATTGCAGACCGAACATGTTATCATTCACAAAGGTTGTGCTCATCACGCGGCTGAGTGTTTTCAGATAGCCAAAAGGTTAATTAGCTGGAAGACTGATGACGTCCAAAGAAGATACTTTCTTAAAGATAACAGAATCGAGCTCTGGTCTAATAACATTAAAATAAATAAGTAATCTGGCTATCAGATAATTTATCAAGAAAAATTCCAAAAGTCTTATTAAATATTCTTTAAATATTTTTTCTTTTGCTGAAAAACGTTTTGAGAATAATTGGAGAACTAAAATTTAGGAAAGAATTAAACAGTGTTTTTGCAACTTTTAATAGTGTATTTGTTTTGTTTTTAAGCAATTTTCATGGCATCACCAGTGTTTTAATATTTAATGTAGATGATTTTTTATTACTTATGTTACATTCCTCCGCTCCAATGCAGACGAGAACATCGAAAATCCTTTATCCATCCTGCAATCCGATTTCTGGAATCTTTTTATTCAAACAAAACAAAGTCTATTTTTTTAAATGGTTCCGCGAAAACTCAAAAATACAGTAAACAAATAGAATTCTCATCCAAAATTTATGATATTACAATAACGTGCAATTTA
Organism: Thereuonema tuberculata; assembly: GCA_023159025.1. Classification (NCBI taxonomy): domain Eukaryota; kingdom Metazoa; phylum Arthropoda; class Chilopoda; order Scutigeromorpha; family Scutigeridae; genus Thereuonema; species Thereuonema tuberculata. The sequence continues at coordinate 5,956,457 of JAFIDM010002131.1, forward strand.
TAATCAGTAAACTATAAGAAGATAAGCAAATATTTTGCAATAAATAACACCAGAAAATGATGAGTTATTTATTATACAATGTTTGTTCATCATCTTGTAATTGCAATTGTAAATTAATATTTACCTCTAATATCAGTGCTGTTAAATATGACAGTAATATATAATTATAGATATACATCAAGCTTTACTAACTTTTATGATTGATATTAACTATTTCAGTAATCAGTATTATAAATGTTTACATAAAGTGAGTTATTCATTTCTCTTTAAAATTCCTCATGTGTGTTTGTTCAATAAATTGCGTCTTCAAAATAACTTATTTGATTAAAGAAATATTTTTAAAAGCGATGCTATTGGAATTCCCTGTATAGTAAAAGAATGGGAAATTTCTTTAACTTCACGGACAATCTCTTTACTTTCAATTGTAACTTAAAATTACAAATAAAGCTCCAAGAAAAAAAAAAAAAGAAGAGAAAAAAAATATGCAGATTGAAGTATTGTAGGTGTTGCGAAGAAATAAACAAACAAAGAGACTTCCGTGTTAAATAGCTTTAGTTTCAGGGGAGTCTTTATTTAATAATGAGGAAAAAAATATTACAATGTCTGCAGCGCATCCACTGCGGTAGGTGTATTTTCCAAAGGTGAAAAAAACGTTTAAAACTGCCTTTACAACTTAAAGGTCACGCCCTACTTCTAAGCTCTCTCTCTAAACACAGGTGAACAAATGTCGACTTTTTTTGTTACTTATTTGTATTTACACCAATGCCCTAAAAGCTGTAAAAAGTTTATGGCAAAGCTGTAAAAAAATGTGAGGATAAGGTTTTGAAGATAGAAATTTCCAGTTTTTGACGTTTTTCCTATCGGTCGCCATTTTGAAACGGGTGATCCGAATTGGTTGAAATCCAATAACTGCCGAGTCCTTAAGGTTATCTAGCACCCCTGAAAGTTTTAGCTTAAAAGTTTAAAATGTAAGGCATTTATCCATGTCGCAACTTTGAGGTCAAGCCCCACTTCTAAGGCCCGCCCCGTAAAAAACCGGTGTAAAGATTTAGATTTTGTAGTTTAACCAATGCTCTAAAAGATCTAAAACTTTTGTGGCAAAACCTCTAAAAATACCGTGAGTAAAAGGGTTTAAAGATACAAAAAAAATCATAAAAAAATGGAAATATCGTAGGCAGAAGAATTTGAATGAATATATATATATATTCGAGATCTACGACCCCTGATCGGCTCTTATCACAAGGTCCCGGGCTCGTCCGTTTCTGGTAGGGGAGAATGCAATAGTGTATTATTCCTTCGAAAAATACATTAATAAATAGAATCTTTTTGCTTTCTTTATGTTATTGATTAAGTTTGAGCGCAATTGTCTTCGTATGACAATGGACAAAGTCTTGTAATTCATGGTAAAGCAAATAAAAACTAAATGAAATTCGTAAATGGAAGCCTTGTCTTTATTAGTGATTCCAGAAGCAGCAGTTTCGCTCTTATTAGTGCTCATCAGATAGGATCTCATCAGATAATCTCTTAATTTATTAATGTTATCAATAAAAGTAAGGTTCTTATTTCATTTATTTGCCTATTTCGATCATTGTATTAATATAAATATTGATCATGGATTTGGCATTTTTAAAATAACTTTTTTTTTTTTTAATTTTTTGATATTTCCGATATCTGACTGTGTTTCTCGTTGAAAGAAAACTAAAATAGCACATTCAATTTATTCGATGCATTATCTTTAAAAATATTCCCTTCCTGTTGCTTATTTATTTATTTGAAATAAAAAAAAACAAAAACAAAGCTGAAATCTTTATCATCATTCCGAAATTTGTTGCTATATTTAATTATTATAGATAAACCATAATATTTGGAAAGCTTTGGTATCGATGATGGGTTCGTGAAGGAAGACGATGCCTTTGATGACAGCGTCTTTGCCATTGTCTCTAACACTGTGAGGCAACCGAATGGTTTGTTTCCTGTTGCTGTAATCCTAAAACAAGATGAAACGACCCAACAACATGACTGTTGAAGCCATTTTATAGCGGCCGTCAAGCGGAATTGCCCCTGGATCCCATTGGCTGTCTCTGGCTAAGAAGTGTCCGCAGCACAATAATAATTTAAAATCAACCAGAATAAAAAAACGAAAAAAGAAGTTATCTGTTTTTCTTACTAAAAGTAATGGAAGATTAAAAAAGGAGCGAAGGAAGGAAGATTATGTGGAAATATGTCTACAAAAGAAATACTGTACTTATTAGGAATTTATTTCTTTCTTGTATCAAAACAAAAAGTACAATTTGAGCTAGTGGAGCCATTTCGTGAAAATATTAAATATTTTTCGACACAGTTCTATCAAACAGAAGCTAGGGAAGGTCAGTCCTTTTGTATCAGTCAGCTTCTCTTCGGAAGAAAAGTACATTTAGGGCCTTACCTTCAGTTTCTCGGTAAAATAATTGATTGAAAAGTTTTACTCATCATCTCAACGATACCTATTAATTTATTTTAGGCTTATTTTATGTGAAATTTAAAACTGAATTAATTGCTCCTTCAATCTTCTTTTTCCATTAGTTTATATTGTTTGTTAATGATTGCAAAAATTAGGTTATTTTTCTTAATAATAAATGAAAACACATAAGAATACTTTTATTTCAAAAATGTTAAGACAAAATGTGAATTTTTGTTAAGATCTGATCACTTATGGACAGATTATTGCTTGAAACAAAATAAGTAGAAATGATGTAAATTTCACTTATTACCAGTTCTTTATTAGGTGGGTGTTTGTTAAGTTTTTATAATAGTGTTTTATTTAAATTACATAATTTCTTATATTAATTCACATGTATTTTTATAATTGTTTGATTTTTAGCTTACTTTCCTAAACATATCTGTGGGATTATATATATGAATAATTGTCACTTAGGTTCCATACAATAAATTTTCTAAACGGCATTTTAATTTATTTACTTGCCTGTACTGGTTTAGCAGAGCATAATAAGTCTTTAAGAGTAAGGAGAAAATAAAAGCAAAACTGATAAAAACTTAACTTGTTTTATACTCATTAAATATTTACAAGATGTGAAACAGTTGTTTCAAATAGTCTATGAATCACTGAAAGTTCACTGAAAGTTCTTTACTTTAAAACTTAAAGTTCCTTTAAATCTTTCTTAACATCAACTGTTCAATTAACAACGTTGATAAATGGCTATTTTCATCTAGTGTGATAATTACTAAAGTTTATCTTAATGTATAAACTCATTAACACATAGAACTTTCTTATGTCTCATATGTCTTTTAACTTGTATGAGATGGCTATAAATAAAGTTCAACGAATGCGCTATAACAGTCTTTAATAATATGAATGTTTAAGTAAACTTGATTTCTCCAATCCTTTCTTGACTAAACATTCTAGTATTATTGTCTTTACCAAAACACTCTAAACAGTTTATAATCATAACTTGAATATTTCAATCAAATAATCTTTGACCTCGTTGAAATAATCTTTAATATAAACTTCTTTCTAATAAACACAAATGTTCCTGTATAAATACTTAAATCCTTTCAACTTTACAGTTCTTTAACTTTAGTTGATTCAGTCCAACATTTGTAATAAGTCGATTTCCCTTGACTTTAATAAATCCTAGCATTAATAGTTTTACTTGAAATAAATAACTTTACTATTTCTTTAATCAACGAACAAATGTTTATGTGTTGGTAATGTTCAATCTTTAATATTCATTAGTATACGTTTCGCTTTGTTCTAAACTCCATTTTCTTGTGTTCGAAATTCTAACGATGGCTCCTTTTCAAATTCTCGATGGGTGAAGTAAAATAGAAATCCTACTTACAAAAGTTCAGCAACCATCCATCAAATTTTCCGTCAATCCCTGTCAAACGTCGAAGATAATACCTTAGCATAATTCCACTTTGGGTCTGCCAGTCCTCATTTGCGAGATTCATTTTGGGCCTAACCGTTTATTAAGAATTAATTTAACTTTACCATTAATCCTTACTTATTTAATTCTCAAGGCCGTCCGCCTTTTACTGAACACAATATGAGTTTAAAATCAAAACTAATTTATAGCACAATCGGAAGGAACTCATCCGATTCCCATTTTAAAACCTTAGCATCCTTGCTATTTCGGTTTTCATCGTAACGCCATTTTACGATCCTCTAGCATTAACCATTAACAATTGAACGTCCGCGTTCATGCTGTGTTCAACACATCCATTGTTCTCACGTGCTTACACACAACAAAAGAACATACTCTTAACTTTCGGTTTTAATGAAAAAATAAAAAATATAAATATTTCAAAGCCTTGATGTTAGTTTTAATTTAATTTTATCAGGGATTAAAAATTGAATTTCTCACAATATCAAATCCGTCTGTCTGTATGTGTGTGCGTCTCGTCTACTAACTTGCTGGAATGATCCTCTTGAAACTTGTAACGAACATTTAAGGATAAAAGGCTTTTGTAACATAGTTTGTAGCAGTTGAAGATGATAAAAATATCCAATAGAAACTCTAGAATTCAAGCAATGGATTATTTCTAGCGCTGTTTTAAACCTACGATACTAATCCCTTATTAATAAAACGATTGAAATGAATGCATTCAGAAAATGTAAGAGTATATAAAGTGGTTTTAATTATTTTTACAGAAATGAATAATTAATCTGTAGTTAGCAGATATTATAATTTTAAAACAAAAAATGGAGATTTTTATTTATCTTATTTTCATATTAAGAAATAAAATAAAGGGAAAGAAATAAAAAATGATTTTTCTTCTTCTTGTCTTTGGATGTTCAAAAACAATAGATCTTTCAATTCTAATTTATATGTTATTTTACAACTCACACTTTTATTCATGAAATCTAATTTTTTATTTATAAAAATAGTGGTAATATTTACAATAAAACAGAATGGCTTTAGTTCCTTTAATTTACAAAATAGTCCGTATTTAAATTTCATCCCCGAACTTTTGGTATTGGAATCAATATTATTTCCTATTGTTCACATCATTGGAATTTATCGGCATATTTTGGTCGATATTTTCTGTAGGAGACGTCAATGTGGTGTCATTTGACCTTGTTTCCAGTTTGTCCTGTTACGCATTGGAATTCTTGAAGAACTGTCGTTAATAAACTCTTTCACATTAGGGATAGTTTCATTAAAAAGAATTCTCAAAAGCCAATTAGAGCAATTCTTTTTTTTTTTGTTGTAAATTTGTGAAGATTTCATAAACATCTCAAATCTAAACATTACATTTACAATCGCAGCAAATCATAATCATAAAAAATAAATAAAAAAAATTGTGTGCATGTGCTTGCGACCGTTCGCTAACAATGAATTGCGCAACAATTCGCTCGCGCGTTACCTGGCAACAGGAGTAGGCCCTATTGTTGCTTGGTCAACCACGTCCTGCAATGTAATTTCGCAGGTGCGTTGCCAGGCAACAAATTTCCAACTGTTATAATAGATTTCAATATTTAATGCATATATTTTTTAGAATTTCAAATTTACTTTATTTTAGTTGTACTTTTAAGTTTTAAGTTTTAGTTTAACTGATGTAATTTGTTTTTATGAATATATTTCCGACTTTTACAAATCGATTTCATTATTATATTGCATGAATTTTTTAGAATTTAAACTAAATGTTTTTAGTTTTAGTTTAAAGTTTTAGATTTTAGTTTAATTGATATAATTCGTTTTTCTGGCTAAATATTTTTTTTTTCTGTTCCATATACGAGACTTCCGGAGCAAAGCGATGGGTAGATTTTTAGCAAATATTTAAAATGTTTTAAACACTTTTTCAGAAAGCCTAATTTTTATTTAAGCAAAAGAAAGGGTTAACGTGCTGACAAATTTCACTGAAAATGTCTGTTAAGCCCAGTAATTGTTTTGTTTATTCTGTGCTGGGCTTAACAGACATTTTCACCTAATTTTTATTTACTTTTCCTTATTTTTATTTAAAATATTTTTTCGTTTATTTTTTTTTAAAAAGTCGTTGGTTTATTTTTTTCTTTGGAACAGCTTCATAAGCTCAGTGTTTAGTTGATTATATGTGTGATAAAAAAATTGAACACATCAGAAAAATGATTTCTCTGCCAGCAAGAAAAAAACAAAAAGAATAATGTGGCGATAATAAAACATTCAGAACGCAAAAATGAACATTTAATGTAATCTAAAAGTTGAAAAAAAAATCTGCAGTCGATATACATCATGAACCAAAACATTACATATCGGAGAAAAAAAAAATATAAATCTTTGAATGAAATTATCTTCTTCACTTATTAAGAATTCAGTTTGTTAAATAAATATCGTGAAATCTTTTACGCTGAAATGGTCACAGCTGCCTTGACGTAATATTTGAAGTCCACAGATAAACATCCCATACGAAGAATCCTCATCTCCGTAATTAATACTTCTCAAAAATTCAGTCTGACAAATTCATAAAGTTCTGATGGAATTCCCGTTGAACAAACTTGGTCTTTTAACATGGCAATTCGTCGCAATGCAAGCTGTCTTTGTTTCTTTTAAACTTGCTCAATGAAGACTTTTTTTTTTACAATAATCATAATACAGATCTTAACGTATAACACATATACGTTTTTGGTACAATTTTTCATTGTTACTTATAATGCCTCTGCTCGTATTAATATAACAATAATATACTTTAAAGCATTAACAATAAATCCAATATATAAAACATGTGAAATTACTGACAAATCTATCAGTAATTGAAAGTTAGAAATATAAAAATTAAGCATCCTCTCACTCGGTAGAAGAATGTGGTAATCAATTTGACTGATATATGTCTTAATAAACAATGAGACCAATTGTTTAATAAGTGACATTCTTGAACAGCTCAAATATAGTTAAAATCTCAAATAGTCAAACTATAGCATTTTTCAGTTTAATTTATGAAAAAAAGAATAGTAACCCTGTAAATAAATACTTAATAAACTTTTATTTCTTCGTGTGTCATAGGAAAAACAAAAAGAAATGAATCTAAAGTTAATGTCAGCTGTAGATATATATATATTTCTCAATTTCTTGAGGAGTCATGTCACGTGATTGCAAATTGGCGAAATGCACACTAAGAATGGCTGAATCAATACATTGATTAGATTCGCGTTTATTCTTGCCATCAATTTCGCAAACAATCCACAAGAGCGAGAACAATATAATATCAGTTCGTTCTATATCCACTATTGATGATTCTCTTCTGATTGTGATTTTGTGGTCAAATCCTCTTTCATTTTATGGAATTCGAAAGTCCAATTATTTACAAGCTGGATCAACTGAAATAGAGAATTTGGTGATAAAATAGAAATATAATTTATTCTTTCAGGAAAATCCAATTTCCTGGTTGCAATTTTTACATAAAATGAATATTAAATTATTCTTATTTAACAATAAGACGAGTTTACATTGGATTCCAAATATGCGTTCTGAATTGAAAATGAACAAATAATTCTAATATTGTAGAGTGTATTCATAAACGATAAACTCGAATTTTTATGGTAAACATTCGAAGTACCAGATAAAATAAATTTATTATTAATTATTTAACCAATATTGAATTTCAAATATTTTCAATATTAGAAACCCGTTCTTTACTAAAGGTTTTAGCAAAACACGGTTTTCTAATTCAAAAACTATTCAAGTTTAATATTCTATATTAACTAGCTTTGGTTTCAGTTAATCCTATGAATTTAGCAGCTAAATAGTCACCACAAAAGAAGCACAAAAAAAGAAAAAAATCACAAAAAATAAAAAAAGTGGATAATCCTTAGGGAATGAAAGAAAATTCTTTTTTTCACATTGTCGAGTTTTGAAGATAATAAGACACTCAAAGGTAACAAAATTTGGCCACTCAAGTATTTTTAAGCCGTACAAAAATAAGAAACCAGTTTTAAAAGAATGAATTGTAAAAAAGACCTGAAAAGCGTGACGTAACACTGATAGTCTATTCGTCAAATAACATCAAAATCAAATTCTTCAAACATAGACATAAACATCAATCATCATCAATATTTCGTTCTTTTATTCAAAGAACTTCCTCAAGGTGTACTTAAGAAGAAAAGAAAATCTTTCTTTTCTAGAAAGATTTTGTTAGTATTTATTTTATTGTTATTTTTTGTTATTCACGTTTGATTCATGGATTTTTTTTTGTTTGTTTGATTTAGTTTTTATTGTTATTCACATTTGTATGTAGTTTATTTTTTGATTCTCGAAAAGAAAGATGTTTTCTTTTCTTCTTATGTACACCTTGAGGAAGTTCTTTGAATAAAACAACGAAATATTGGTGACGATTGATGTTTGTGTCTATGTTTGAAGATATTAAAACTCCTTTATTTTACCAAATTCATCTTCTATCTTCACGATATTTTGACAAATTAATCGTTTATCTTCTTCAAGTGATAAATAAAAAAGAAATACATCATTTCTCTTTTAATACATATTTTGGAATGAATTAATTTAAACAATCTTTACTCTTAAAAAATATGATATCTAGGTGTCAGGCACGTTACACTACATAAGCATTATTAACATAATAACGCTTTTAGAAATAAATTTTTGAATATAAATGTCTGAATATAAATTTCTGCATCAACTGCCCAAAGTCCAAATTTATGATATAAAGTTCCAATATTTTTGTATCCAATGTCCAATATTCATTCGCGCGCCCAGAACTTGGACCTTTGTGTTTGTATCTTTTTAAAAAATAAGGTAAAGACCACGGACTCTCCACACGACTGACAATCCCTTCTTTCTTCATATCAGAAACTAACATCCAAATCGGCAGGGGAGAAACTGTACGGCCTGATTTTAACAGGTGGGTGTTCCTTAGTATCGATATGGTGAATATAATGGGGGTATCGAGACCTCGTGTCTAACTGGTTGTGTTTATGGACATTTACTATCTATTCAAGATGAGTCATTTCTGCGGAGAGAGCTTTATCAGAACATAGGGACCGTAATCTAGTTTGCTTTCTCAAATCAACTACACAGCCATTTTCTCCAAAGATTATTGAAATTTGAGAATCCTTCAGAAAATCAAGACCTAAAAGCCCATCAGATCCGCCACCGGGCAACGCTAAAACTTCAATTTCGCGCTCAGGCAGTGAGAAATAAGCATCAGTTCCTTCCTTCGCGCTGAGAACCCCCTTCAGGATAAACTTTTGCCTGATCTCGATTTCTTCACCATCACCCAATGTGAGTTTAAAGTTGCAAGGGATTTTTTTCAAATCCTAAGGATTGCAATAGATTCGTATAGCGAGCATTTATGCAGGAAACATCCGCCCCAGTATCGAGATCGAAAGTGAATTTGCGGTTATCCCCAACATGTAATTTTACTCTTGGACTGTCAAAAGATACAGGACGATTGCTGATACTACGAAATTGAAAGCCTCCTCGGGAAACAGAAATATCACTCTTCAACTTCCTCCTTCGATTGTTGCGATTATGAAACTGAGGATCGAACCTGCTGCAGTCAGATTCGATCCTTTCTAGTTTTCCTGTTTCTTTGCTACAGCACAGACACACCTAGAAGTGTACACTCCGAAACGCCCACAACGGAAACAATAGCACCCTTGAGTCTGTGTGGTAGAATCAACCATCTTCTTACCAACCTGTTTATTGTCTCTCTCACCCAATTCATGGGCTTTGGGTTTTTCACTGATCATCCCTACTCGGGTGTGATCCAAATTCATGCTTTCTGTGGTAGACTCTACTCGACGTGCATATTTAATAAGGCGTGCTGTATCCTTACACTTTTCTAAATGGATATTTCCACGATATATTCGAATACTATACGCACCAACTCCGATTTGGATAGTTCCTTTCCTAGCATGCAGGCTTTCTGCTTGACGCGACTCAAGAAAACTTCCATGACTTCACCCTTATTCTGTCGACTTTTCTTAATAATGTCTATTTCATCACCTTTGTGAATTTCTAGTAGAAATGTCTCGCAGCATTCCTTTCTGAATTGATTCCTAGAGGTCCAATTATCAGCACGATCACTTAGCCATGGATGTATCTTTTTATCATATAAACGAGGCAGAATTTCTTGAATTCGCTGAACGAAACATTGTGCAAATTTGCAGTTTTATGCATGCTGAATAAAAACTCACGTATGGAACCATCACATTGGCCAGTGAACTTGATATCACCAAACAACATTAGTCTGTCTTTAAAAGACAAAGCTTTCTTAAACATTTCCCTTCACTCTGAGATACAATTCCTTTCGGACCTTCACTCGTAATTTCCCTCTCACTAAGTATATCTTTGACAATTTCCTTGATTTTCCCTTCGTCGTCGGGAGCATTTGTCTTCGGTTTTCCAATTAAATAACGACCAACTTTAAATTCACTCAGTACTACAGATTCTATGTCTAACCAGGAAACGTTAGGAAACGGGAACTCCTCATCCGATTCACGAAACTTCTCAACGGCATCCCTTACTCTTTTTTGTAAGGTTGTAAGTGAACCTTTAATTTCCATCCCCAACTTTGACAATCCTAGACACAGTGCAGTGCGTTTCAAACCTTCCACCTTTAGCACCTGATAGACTAGGCCTGCTAGTAAGCTTACAGATTGGCTAGCCGACTGCAGACCATCATTCCTTTTACTTTCATCCTCACTCGAATCACCCATAATGCGAGAAGTCGGACACGACAAATACCAAAAAGCTAAGAACCAAAAGATGACTAAACAATCAAACAGCTCACGCTACATGCGAGCAACAGATCAGAGACCGGACTTCAGAGAAATCGAAACCACGGACTGTTACCAATTTAATCTGTCACCATATAAATATAATCTGTCACCATATATCTTCCTGACCCCGCTGGGCCCATAAAAAGGTCAGAAGAACTAAAGAACGCATGAAAACTTACTCAGGCTAAAATTAAAACTATGCTTTAATTAAACACCAGGAAAAATAAAAAATACAATCTATGTAATAAAGCAAGACAAGAAACAATTAATTGATCGATCTCATCAAAAACAGGTAGAGAATTCTCGACTAAACCAACTTAAATTACTAGATCTATTTTATACAAATTCAAGCATAATTCTTCCCTTCAAAAGAAAATCATAAAATGCACGCAGGCAGTACCAAAAACAATAACAGTTAACTAAGAGTTCGTGAAATAAAGGATTATAAAGTTCTCTTGGTTAACCAGGTTCTTCTTTGGCTTTATTATTTGCTATCTAACAGTAAGAGTCTTTGGCCATAAGCCCACAGAAGTTTCTTGAAGATTCTGGATCGAGTAAACTGTAATCTTCCTAATAATTAATGTAATAATAAGCCTTGTAATTGGTTGACTTCAAAGGTTTAATAGAGGAGTTCTCCCGGCCTCATTAAAGGTAAAATAAAATCACTTACTTTACTTTTCGAAGCACAGAAATCCTGTTCTTGTAGATTAGTATTTATTTAAGCACTGGTACATCGGCTGGACAAAACAAAACCTTCCTATAGTCTTCCATAAATGTTCAACATGGCGTCAGCTCCATTACACATCTATCCGAGGTTTCCATTTTCGAATTGGCAGGTGGATAAATTAGCTACAACCATTTCCCACTCAGGCTAACTTACTTCTTCCTTCAAACACTTTGGGTACCATTTCTTTTCTTTCGATGTCCGGCAACGCCTGTCATTTTCTTTTTTTTTTTAGTATTTGACGAACACAGGTTATAGTTTTCTTTTTTTTGCTACAAAAGCAACGTACTATATGCTTGTTGTCACGGACTTAACAAAGAAAACTTAACAAACATTAACAACGATTGCCTAAAAGGATAAACCTGCGTGCACAAGAATAGTTAATAATAAAAAAAAAACTCAAAAATTAAAGAGAAAAAAAAACACAGTCACAAACAAAAACGTGACATTATCCACAGCTTTGCTGACAAACTTAAAGATAGTTCGCTAAAAATCCCCTCTCTTAACTTGCTTCCCAAAACTCATAAGGAAGATAGTAGTAACAACTATACAGTTGTTTCCAGTCCGTTCTATGGTTAATTGTAACGACTCTGCAATTAAGAGCTTATTTGAATTTATATTTCGGATGTTATTTAGCTTTAATATAAGGTCAGTTTTTTTCCATACGGAATAGTTTTGCGTTGTTATCTAAGCTTGCTCAGACTGCATTTGTTTCCAATTATGCTTTTTTTCTCTCTTGATGTTGAAAGTTTATTCACGTCCTTTTCTTTGGATTTAGTATCTCAAGCCTTTCTGCATTTCATATTAAGAAATTACAATAGCTTCATTAATTGGCAACAGATTAATAGGTGCTTTGAACTGACTCGTGCTCTTTTTAAAATGCAATTTTTTGTTTTTGAAGACAAACATTACCAATAAACTTCAGGGCTGTTCATGGGACTTTCAATTTCTATGGTTTTAGCTGAGCTCGTTATGATTTAAGTAGAGGACAGTGCGTTTCTTATCTATGATGAGGGGGTGCTTGATATACCCTTCTATTGTAGATATGTGGACGATCTTCTTTTGTATTCGTACTCATCCATTCAAGACGGTATCTTGGACATTATTAATGGAATTCATCCGTGCGCTCAATTTAAAATAGAAAAGGAACTGAACAACTCTATTCCATTTCTAGATGTTCTTATAACACGTTCAAATGGGAATTTTTTTACGTCTGTCTATAGAAAACCCACAAATCGGGGTAAAGGATTAAACTTTCATTCTTAGAATCCCATGTCATTCAAAATTAATTGTATTAATATGGCTATTAATAGAGCGTTTAGGCTTTCCAATACAGTTCAGGCTTTCCATAATGAAATTTAGAATATTCGTGCTATCTTTGCAGCAAATGACTACCCCATATCTTTTATTAATAAGCAAATCAAAAAAGCATTATATAAACATTACCATATTAATATGTCGGTTAATAAACTTCCAACAAGGTACGTTTCAATTCCCTACCATCAGCAGCTCTTTAATGCCTTGAAAAATCTATTAGAATCCCTACAAATTTCACAAACATCTCCATCCAACAATATTGTTCAGCGTTTTCTCTCTTCTAAGCCTTTCGTGATTCCTTGTTTATCCAATAGTAGGGGGGGGGGGGTTGTGTATGCCATTGAGTGCCTGCAACATGGGTGTATCTACATTGGAGAAACGAGAAAAAAGCTCCACCAGAGTCTTCAACAGCACATTTCAGCCGCAAAAAGCCGTGATTCTAATTACACTACGTATTTACATATGCTCACCAATTACCATCAAATCGATTTTGATAGCCCACGCATTCTATTCACTGAAGATGATCATTTCCGTCGTAATGTGTCGAATCAGTCTTATCATTACCACTCCACAATGTTATAATGAAACATTATCCGTTCAAACCATAGCGGATTATGGTTTCTATAAACAGGACAGATAAACTCCCCTTTCCTTTTTTTTTTTTGGTTACAAAAAAGATTCGGCGTTTGATTCGTTTCAAATTCGTTTCTGGATGGCGGGATTACGGGACCAACATGCAACACTTTTTGTGAGGGATGATGTAAACAAAACAAACAGTTGGATGTCTTCAAGCAATGGCTGGATGACGTCACTGGTTATCGGAGAACGTGGTTCGGAAACCACCATGTAACACCTTTGTGAAGGATGACGTCTGCGAGGCAGTAAATTTCTTCCAAGCAGCTGATTGATTATTCGAAAAACTTTTTAATTTCGTAATTTTTAATTGGTTTATATAATTTACTTAGCTGATGTTTATATGATTTTTTTAGCTTATATAATTTCTTTGGCTGATTGTATTTAAGCATTTGTTTGTTCTATTCTTATTTAGTCGACGAAGCTATTGAAATGTAGCGAAACCGGTCCTTTTAATGTGTTAATAATATATTTTAAACCTTAGTTCTGTGTGTCATTGTCTTTTTTCAAATTTAAAACTGCACTCGTAAAAAAAAATTTCTGATGTCCAATATTCATGTTTGAAGAATTTGATATGTCTGATAGTCTATTATTTTAGAGATTCTTTTTAGTGTCTTTAGTAACAATGTGACGGGATTGCAAATTGGCGAACACTAAAATGTGGGAAAAGGATAATCCATGTTTCTCAGGGGTTTTAGGAAAAAAATTAGAGGAATGAAAAAAAGCTAATTAAGTTGTTTCAAAATTTGTAAATTTTTTCAAAATAACAGATAAAAAGAAAAATATTTTGAATTCAAATTTTCTTAACTAAGATGACCTCATCTGATATCAACTAATATCAGTTATTAAATTATTTGTCTTTGATTTGTCAATTACATTTTAATTATTATTATTATTATTATTATTATTCAGTTTTTTTTCACACTCATTTCAGTTTATTCCATTTTTTTTTTATTTTTACTTTCATTTGTATAAATTATATTTAAGCTTTTATGTAAAATTAAAATCACCAAGTGATTTGTACATCAATGATACAGAAATTTTCCAATTTTGATATTTGTGTTGAGAATAATTCTTTACGTACCTGTGACGTAACACGTGACGTCTTGATTTCTCCAGCAGATTCCAATTTGCATCTTCATTTCCCTTTGTGACTGTGTTTCCTTCCTGTTTGCTTTCATTTGTCCCTATTCACAAGCGTCGGAAGAAATTCTCACCAAGATCAATGCTTGATCTCAGAAGAATTGCGACTACAAATCTCCTTTGATTGATAGGCCTGAAAGCTTCGTTATTCCTCTGGGAATTCAATGAAAGAAGCGAAAGAAAAAGAAACTATCCTTTGGAAGTTCCTTCCACTCACTTCCGTCAACATTGAAGTTTTTAGAGGAAATAGTGAAGCGTTATTGGAATGTACTTTTGCAAAACATTCTCAAAATTCAGGACGGTCTATTTCTTTTTTATATATTATTACATGATTACTGTATGACATGTTGGAAAATGAATGTTAAAATGTAATTTCAACAATATAATTTCAATGTTTTCAGAATATACTGGAAGGCGTAGCTCCCCAAAATAACTTACTGTAATATTGACAAAAATTTTTTGTACGCATTAGAAACCAAAACAGATTACAACATAAAAATATGCTTTACAATTAATTTACCTTAATTACCTGTGATTTGATCTGTCGATTTATGCTGCAATGCAGCATTTGAATAAATATTCAAGTTTTTCGGAGTTGTTACATATGTATTTTAATACATATTTATAATTTACAGTAAATAAAACATGCAATAGATGATACTCACGATATTACAACCTATTTAACAATTTTTTTTAGGAATTTTTGCTGGTATTTAGGTGATCTAGCAAAGGAAACGATAGCAATAATGTCCGTCCGGTCATGATTGTTAATGAAGGAATACCGCTTAATAATAAATAATTAACAAATAAATACAGTAACTCTCGAAACAAAACAATACAAATTACAAACTGTATCTGCGTATGAATATCAAAACCAGTAAAAGCTCAAAAATAAAGAAATGGTCTTCAGAACAGATCTAATCTTTAAAGAGAACAACACTGAAAAATTACATTCCAATAACGTTTCACTATTTCCTCTTAAAACTTCAATCCAAGAAATAAATTTATCTTCTACCAGAAATCACTATCTGAATATAATAATGTAACAATAAATAATGTAACAATAAATAAATAATGTAACAATACATTGATTATGTAATTTAAAAAAAAAAAAATCAGGATCCTCGACCAACAATTAAAAACATATCGGAAGAATAAAACTGAAACAACGCTAAATAGATGACGAAAGAGAATGTCACTAGAGTTTAAGAAAAAAAAAACCTCAATATAAATGATGTTTACACTTTTAAGAGATCACTATAAAACTCAAAGTTGTCGGGAATATTTAGGTTTTCAGAATGCGAATTATAAATAAAATAATACAGTGTGGCCGGAAGTTCTCGTACCCTCTATTATGTAGTAATACTTATAAATATTTAGTATTGAATGCTATTTCAATTGTTGACAATTGTTGGCAGGTGGTACTAGAATGCTGGTGTTCCTGTTGGAAATGTTGTTTTTTGGGCTAAAGAGAACCCTCAATACACACTAGAGTTGGAGAGGAATCCACTCACGTAATGATATGGGCTGCGATGATATCACGTCATTTGTTTGGACCATCAAACAAATATGGTCCAAATAATACAATATAAACTCATGAAAAATCTATAAAAACAAATAATGAATAAAGAAGATTAATAATATCAGGATACTGTATGTATTTTTCTTCAAGATGAATTTAGTAAATAATGAATAATTTATATATTACAAAATCACTTTTTTTTTACTTTTGACTAAATAATTAATTTTTTAAAATTTTAATTTCACTTATATTATAATTTCACTTATAAGAATCTTAATGGAATCATTTCTTAAAGGATTCTTCCAATATTGTTTATTTCAAGTTTCTTTTAAGGTGAAATATAAGAGAAGAATCTTTCATTCACTTAGAAAATAGAAATTCTAATTTGATATCAAAAATATTTTAATTAAATAAAGAAAATGTTTTGAAATGTTTTGCTTTCAATATTACATTAATTATTTCATTTCCTTAATCATTTACTTAACTAGTTTTAAGACAAAGACTAAAAGCTTACAGATTTCTAACTATATCAGTAAATTTCCAACAATTAAGATTTTTTTATAAGGAAATGTTGCTTGGGGAGTACATTATTTCTAGTCAACTCTTTCTCATTTAATCGCAATGTGACCATGTTATCAAAGTAAGACAAATCTCTTAGAATCATTATAAATGTAGTAACCGATAGATAATTACGTAAGTTAATATTGATGTCTCTCATCTTAAATGTGACAACGGGCATATAGCTTAATGTGTTATAGGATGTCTAGATTTCAGGGAATGTACAATTTTACAATATATTCTATAGGTAGAGTACTTTATTTTTTGGAATTACTCGAAATTAAATGAAAGGTTACATTGCTGTTTCTTTGTGATTGATTGTTGTTTTTGAAACTTTTAATATTTATTTACATTTCGTATAAAGAAGTATTCTAATCCTGTAATCATGTAAAAGTAAAAAGCTTTCCTTTTTCCAAAGTAAAGGTTTGGTTTTCGCTCACATTTATTTTGTTTTGTTTCAAATGCTTTTATTTTATTCGATGATGATGAGTTAGAGATTCTTAAGTCATCAGTCACAAACTCATCATCAGCGTCTCCGATAGAATCTTGCGGATAAGATAATTTAAACATTAAAAGCAAAA
>JAFIDM010002131.1:5982026-6004434 GCA_023159025.1 Thereuonema tuberculata
CACGTTGGCAGCCACGGGTGGCGGAGAGTCGTGGCGGGGCATTGTATAATACCGAGCCTATTACACTAGGCTGCCAGGCGGCACAGCCAGTCCCGCTACCACTCGGTTTGGCCACCACGCAGTCAGTCAACTGTACACTAGTGATGAGAGAAAATGTCGGACAAAAAGTATACATTTATGCTCCTCCTTGTCTTTTAAAAAAAAATGAAAAGGAGAAGGCGAAGGGAGAGAGAGATGCATGTACACAATATGTTATCGTAAAGGGAGTCTAAAGGGTTGTACCGTACTGTTTGATGAACTACGCTCAGACGACAAAAAGTTTTTTAATTATTTTGGAATGTCTAAATCGTCTTTCTTTGAATTATTGTCGTTAATAAAGGTTGATATTACCGGGAAAGATACGAAAATGAGAAAGTGTATCACACCAGAAGAAAAACTCTTAATCACTTTGAGGTAATTAAACCGATTAATTGTATTTTAAGTTATTAAACGTATTGAATTAAGAAATATTTAATTTTGAAAGCAGTTCAAATTTAAACAATAGGAAAACTTCTGTTCCATATTTCTTAATATACATTTACTTTTATTCCTTTTTCAGTCATACGACTACTGAATGTAATTTTGTATGTTAATGCGAAACTTATCCTATTATGACAAAAGGAAATTGATGCACAGTATGACTAAACTAATAAGAACATTTAATTCCAAAAAATAATAAAAAATGACAAATTGTTTTACATGTATATATTAAGTATTTGTATGTATATATACTACATATTGAACAGCAAAGGTTCACTCATTTGAGTATCAGAATCTTCATTTGATGCGACTGAAGTGTCTGCAGATGGAGGAGATTGTAAGGGCATGTTTGCATCTTGGCGTTGTTGAAATTGAGTCTGGAAAAAATGAAGTTTTGGTTGTGATTCACTAGTCCTGGCTGCGGCATTGTTTGCTGTTGCATAGGAAGTTGTTCCATCGGACGTTGTTGCATGCACTGTATTTGCATAGGCTGTGATTGCATAGGATACTGTAGCATTGATGAGATGGCATAGGATTGGAGGGTCCAGTAAAACCCACTTACTGCAACCCACTTACTGCCATCGTTGCTGTACAGTGTTTGGGCAGCAGCGACGAGAGAAATCATATATGCCCGGAGTTGTAATTTTTTTCAGCAGATACTTTATGAATCTCGGTTAACTTAGAGAGGAGAAACAACTTATCCTCATCTGTTTCATCAAAAGTGCGAGATTTCTCTTCCGATGCAATCTTTTTCTTTGGAACTTCAATTAACTCATGGTCGTTGCTGGTTCCTTTTTTCGATTTATTTTGAGAGTTACTACTTGTAGGCCTACTATCAAGCAAAATGGAAGTTTCCTTTTCTTCTTCATTCACGATGTCTTCTTCGTCTAGGTTTGTAGTAGTTTTTTTCACTGCAGTTTCTAGAAAACGTAATTGTTCAAAGTACACGTACCGTTTTTCCTGGTTGCAGCTGAACCACTTTTGACACTCTTTAACCGAAGAAGTTCTCTCGTGAAGCATGATCGGATGGATTTGACACAAATTGCGGGTTGTTGTTCAACTGCACAAATGAAATCTTCGGTAGGCCCTATTCACTTTTGTGTCCAATAACTTCTGGCACTCTTTCAGGGCTTCTTCCTGCTTCTTGCCTTTCCCTTTTGCTTGTCTACACTTTCACTTCCACTCCTTTCCACAGTGACAATCTGCAGTTCACTAGACATACTGAAGTAAAAAGTGCGCAGAAAAGAGTGCGAGGAACACAGAAAACAGATGGCTCGGCTGGCGAGAACTACCGAATTACCGTAGGACCGAACAACGAGTAATTGGCTGCGCCACCGGTTGCCCTGCACATGTCGCCGACTGAGTCACCGGTGGCAGAGCTGGCTGCGCCGCCTGGCGGCCTAGTGTAATAGGGGCCTTAGGTCCTTATTACACTAGGCCGCCAGGCGGCGCAGCCAGCCGCGACACTGGTGACGCTGCTCTTCATTGGGCATTGATTGTTATGGAGCCTATTAGATTAGGGCAGCCGGTGGCGTCGCCACAAACTGGCTTCCGTTCCCCGCGCCCACGTTGGCAGCCAACACAGAAAACAGACTGCTCGGCTGGCGAGAACTACCGAATTACCGTAGGACCGAACAACGAGTGATTGACTGCGCCACCGGTTGCCCTGCACTTGTCGCCGACTGAGTCACCGGTGGCAGAGCTGGCTGCGGCGCCTGGCGGCCTAGTGTAACATAGGGGCCTAATAAATCAGTAGAAATTGAATAAGCAGATAATAGTAAATCTTACCACCTTCGTCTTAAATAAACTAAGAATTAAATAAATAAGAGCTACGTGCAGGCTCTGATTTAATGAAAAAAAAATATAAAACTGCACATAAATAAACAAAAGGTTCTCGCATCCTGAGCTAACATGTCGGGAATCTGAGACAGCTATTTCAGCCTTATTAGGCTTCATCAGCCAGATTTACTCTAGAAGGTAGCTCAGAGTGAGAGACAAATATGAGGAAACCATTTCAGTTCCTCGAAATGGCCTTCAAACAAAATCAACGCAACTGATAAATAACCGTGCAGCGCATTTATCATGTTTCACCAGGTGTTGGAAGGTTGCCGAAGTAATTGCCGAAGTTGAGGTTGTTCACAACCTCGCCCTAGACGTCCAATGCTGTCCAATGGTCGGAGCAATTTCTATTAACCACACCATCGGTTGCGGTAGGCTCTAAGGCTAAGAATGATTAGCCCACACATTCTGGTATCTTAGCGTTTAAGGATATTTCGTAATTCCTCTCAGCAATACCACTTTTAGGAAAGACTTCGTGCGAGGACATCTTAATCTTGAAAAATAAAAGCCGTTAATCTTATGTACAATTTACACCCCTTAAATGTTATTAAAACCGAATTAAAAGTAAGCAAATTTTATCTAAAGTTCGAATCAAATCCCACGCATAATTGACAACTCCACTCAGTTCCACTATTTTTTTCGTTTGTCCTAGGTTCCAATGAGTTCCCCTCGTCTCCTGCTTTCCCCGTCGATATTGTTTATATTTCTATTAACAAAGTCCACCTCACAATCAGTCTCAACATTCCAGAACGGGAGCAAGACATGCAATTATATATTTAAGTGAGAATAATTTAAAATACTGTTTTACTCGATTAAACTCTTTATTACAGGACACACTAAGGGACTTAATGTATTCCATGAGAAGACTTCTCAAACCATCATATCCTTAAGCAGAGCCGATCTGGCAGAACGGAGCCATGACCTCATGCTTTCAACGCCACAGCCACACCCTCCCCTCAGACCAGTAAACTTATAACTGGATTCATCTGACCACACATTTCGGCGACGACCTGCAGAGGTTCAGTTTCGACATTTCAAGCGAGGTGAAATGTCTGAGGAAGAGCAATGGCAACAATGACATACGAACAGGGCATCGCTCGGCTCTCACTGAACGTACTCGCTCGCTGACGCTGCTCCGACATTGAAACAGGATATGGTCTGCTTCACCGTTTCTCTTGTGTCGGTCTGTAAGCGTGTGGGCAGTCTTCGTCATCAAAGGCATATGGGTGGCTACCACTTGCTCTCTGGGCGCTGGTAGATGTTATATTCGCAATAGACCTTTGATACTGGTTGCCTTCAAAAACCCTAGGATAGTTACCATTTGAGCGATCTCTCTTGCGCCGACAATGCGATCAAAGTGGCTAAGTCAAAGCAAAGTCGGTAAGTCCCTTGTTCTTTAATTGCGATAACTGCTGGGAAGCCAAGATGTCCACCTATTTATCGGTTTATGGGTATGTTCAATTATGGCACTGGGGTGTCAATTTCCCATCATCCATGTCTCCAATGTTTTGTCTATTCAGTGTACTTTAAGGTATGTATTTTCTACAAAATCTGAGATGCTCATCTATCTGGTGTTTTTTTTTTATCCGACAGTTTATTCATCAGGAGTGTTCAATCAATTTTTGATTTGTATTCATGTTTAATCTCCAATATGAACCCAATATGAATCTCCACATAGATTCTATTTTCCTTCAGCTAAACTTTTACAAAATATTCTTGTAGATCATTAATCATTTTATGATCTACCAGAATATTTCGTAAAAGTTTTCAAATAATCTTTTTTTTTTTTTTTTTTTTTAAATATTAGCCCCAGACAATTATTGGCATCCGATTACTCAATATTTATTATATTATTTTGTACATATTATTTTGAAATGTAGATTCTTCTTTTTTCTCATCGCAAGCATAACATCATCGAATGATTTTTGATTAGTAATGCATATTAGAGTGTCGTTTGCAAAGGAGTGGCGCTGTCAACAGCTGAGTTCAAGTGAGTCACTTTATAAAAGGCAGTATTCAGGAAATGTTTGTCAATTCATCTTCGGATTGTGAAGAATGTAGCTTGAGATAGCTGATATTATGTAATGTCTTAACGGGTGAAAGCTTAGGTGGAAACCTGTCAGAACAATTACTGTACATGGGTCAAATTCAGTTAGAAATAGGAAGATGACTGAATGTGAGTCCTTATCTAGTTACAAAAAAAGTGGAGTCAATTTCAAACTAGATAATAAGCATCGGGAAATTTACTGTGTTTTTTAAAAATGGTAAAAGCTACACACCTAGGATCTTCCTTTGCTATAGTCTTAGGAACTCTGGTTCTGCTTCCACCATAAACAAATGGGGTATCATTTTGCTAGGGGATTAGCGGTCTCCTTGACCTTACTTCTGTCCCCCACCCCACCCCCACCTCTTTTCCATCTTAGGGAGGGAACGCTCGAAGTGGGAAAACGTTCTTATTAATTGGATACCAATGGACCACTTGAGGTTTACGCCGCTAGCGACGTCACATATGACCTGTTAAGCACATGCTGAGAGATCTTGTGGGATAAACAAAAGAAAGCCCATGGAACTATTATATAGCTGATAGTGTGAATTATTCAAAAAGACGGCGGTTTTTGATATTTCAAGATGGACTGGTTCAGTACTGTGCAGTTCATAATTGTAATAATTCTCTAAAAACGCTTGGTATATCCTTCCACAAGGTTTCAGCAAATCAAAATATCCGAAATAAAGATTCGGCGGGATATTTGAAAATCTCCTATTTCGTAGTCTTGAGAGTTTGTTGAAAACGTTTTTTGCCACATAATTATTGCGTGATAATTCCGAAACAGAAAATTTTTGAAGAATAAAAGTGCCAAGTGTTTTTTTTTTTCCATCGTTATCAAGACGTAAACTTAAAGTTAGATTAGAAAGCAATGTATAATTTGTATATATTTGCAAAGATAATTTAAAACTTTGAAGAATACTATAATGTTCAGGTCTTGAGAATTGTTTTGTTTAATTCCATAGTATATTTTTTTTTTATGACGAAGGAATGTTTTATTGAATTACTGCTGTTTTATTATTGAGTTTTTTATTAAGAATATAATGGTTATGGCCATTTCTATGAAAAATGACGGTTTTATTCAAAGCTACATTTGCAATAAAGATTAAATGTTTTTTTGTTTTGTGTATTTAGTAAAATTAAAAATACACAATTAAAAATGTATTTCCAATTAAATTTAAAATTTTTTTAGAAATATTTAGTATTTTTTTTTAACCAATACGTTCTGAATTTGATAGGTTGAAAAATTAATTAACTGCTTGATAATCAAAGTTATAAATATAAAAGAAAATATAATTTTCTAGACTTTTTTTTTTAGGCTTATGCTTTCTGAAAATTAATTAGAAAATCGTCAGTTACAAATTGCCGAGAATTAAGGAATACTATTAAGAAAGAAACGGGAAAATAAATCGCAAAATCGCAAAATGAAAAAAAACAAATCGCAAACAATGTGATGAATATTTTCGCAAAAATATGTTAAGTTATCAAAAAAAAAACAGTTACGATATAAAAATTTAAAGTTTCAAATCATTTCCTTGGAATGAAAGACAAAATTCGATAAAGTAAGGATCGACGTCTAATTAAAGTAGCTTCCTACTGAATTATAAAACAATGTGGCGATCCTTATCTTAAATATCACAGTTTAACTATGAATACGAAATATTACGTTAATATTATGAAATTGCTGAACTTGTTTTGCAGCCACTGACGTGGAATGCTGCCGTGACGTGGAATCTGCTATCGGTATTTCTTTTTTTAAAATATAGAAGTGTTACTGCTTCATTTTTTTGTTTTGGTTGGTCTTGATAGCAATAAGTCTTTACAAAAGCAAACGCGTTGTCGATGCCGTCCAAGGTATTTGTAATTTTTAAAAATAATTAAATTACATCGTTCATACATGGCTGTCGTGTTCTTCAATAGGCCGTATTCAACTTTACCTCCGATATGAACATTTAGGAAGGCTTACAATCGTTTCATCCAAATCAAATCTTTTAGTTCACCCTCTGTATCTACACGGGTTAAAACAAAGCCACGTGTATTGTTTATCCCCCAAGCCAAGCAGTAGCCTGGTGAGGTATTTTGTAGGTATGAAGCCTCAAGTAGTCCATTATACTCAGTACTATTCACATAGGAATCGACATTTTCTTTACAGTGCTCTGATCGGAAGAAATCGAGGAAAGTTGTTAGATTTTGAGAAACTTTTTAATTTTACTATTTAATTTGAACACTTTGATCTGATTCTATATTGTTTATGGATGGAGAATTGATACAAAGGAAAAGGTTTCATTAACTTTCTTACAGATTAGTGATTTATTTTTAATATAATCATTATCATAATTTCCCTCTTTTTCCTTAATAAAATAGTGAACTTAAGTTAGTTATAATTACCAACTAAGAAAATTATATTGGTTAAATTTTAAACTGTTTCAAAATACTTCGCTGTCTTTGCAATTACACAGACCGACCAAACATACACAATTAACAGTAAAACTTAGGAGAAATTTAACATATAAAAAATTATAATCATGTAATATTTCCTGAATTTATTTAGAAAATAAGAAAAATCAATCCTTGAGTAGTCTTGATATGAATTATTTTAATTTCCATCCTTGTAGAAAACTTGGTAAGTGGTCTTTGGATTATTCCATGTCAAATCAGCAAGAGGTCATGATTTTTTTTTTGTAAAAAGACAGTATCCTCCTAGGAATATTTGAAAAATCCAACTTTTGGACTTTTGGATTTTATTTTAATTAAATGCAAGTTTTGAGCGAACTTTTACTTACAGAAACTGTCATATAATCAGCCAAGCTTTTATTATAGAGAGCCCAACGTCGGTCATTTTGAAGCCCTTTAAAAGGGCTTTTATTTGATATGGCACATTAGGTATTTTGAAAGAAAATAACTTTTAATTATTTGGAAAATTTTCGTTTTTGAACATCTCAGAAAGGTAATTTTTTTCCGAAGAAAAATATTTAAAACTATTGAAAAAATATATTTAAAACTATTGAAAAAATATATTTAAAATAAATGTAATAAGGTATGCTGCAAAACAAACGAAACTCAGCGTCACAAGGCTTTGTTGCTCATTTGATGACCTCACCGTCATGGAAACATAACAGTAGACTTATGTAGGTTGAAGCTTGATATAGATTCAAATAGTGCAAACAACGGAGGAAGCAATTTTTATTGTGTGGCATTGTTTTCGGTCATTCGGAATTGGACGTTCAAATGATCCAACTTTGTATACGTTTGAAATTCATTTCGAGAACGATTTCAAAAACTACCACTCATAAACATGTTATGTTAGCCATCATTAAAACATTTCATTCAACGGACAGCGTTCTGACACAGCGTAAAGGCTACACCAAACGTCCAGTTATAGCGTTATCAAATTCTCGCGCAGATGTTAAGGTCGCTTAAACGAAGTCTCCGGCGAACATCCTTAAAAATGAATCTTAGTCAAACATCTACGAAGCGAATGTTCAAGAAAATTGTTCGGTTTCCCTTTAAGATACAGACCGGATAATGTCTGAGCAATGCCGACAAGGATTTGAGAAATGTTTACCGTGCTAAGATATTAGTACGATGGCGTTCGATGATGAAGCTTTCCTGTCAAATGTCTGGTTTTCTGATGCAAGCCATATTCATTTGAATGGATTTATCAATTGAAGACAACCCGCTTTTTAGGATTTGAACGACCAAACATCTTTGTGGAGAAACCCCTCCATAGTGAGCGAGTAAGAATATGGTGTGCGGTGTCTGCAAACTGCATCTTGGGCCCTTTTGTTGAGGATGACCACGGCAATCCTGTGGCTATGAACCAGGTTTGGTACAGAGAAAACGTTCTTACACCAAATTATGAGGGATCTCATCAGATTCTGCCGTGCACGTAACCTACTACTTTACATGCAATGGTTCCAGCAGGATGTGGTCAGTTGCCACACAGCGAAGGAAACGCTTCATTTGCTTTATGCGAATTTTGGTGCTCGTGTCATTTTCCGTGGTTCCCATATCTGTCTCATTTACCTGATCTTACACCACCGGATGCCTACATTTGAGGTATGCTGAAAGAAGCCATTTTCCGAGAGAACCCACCGGCAACCATTGGTGACTTACGTCAAAATATTGTGACATAAATCAGAGGACTGAAGCCACCTCTCTTCAGGGACATGTTTGAGAATCTACGTGAGCGTTATGAATACTGCCAATAAAGCTACGGACAGCATATCGAACACGTGCTATGCCTCAGAAAATGTGTAAATGTACGCAAGCTTCCTCTACTGTTTGCATTCTGTATTCTCATAAACGTTTTTTATATACAAATATTTCAGTAGCGTTTGTTTTGGCACGCAGTATATTTATTACCTTTGCATTTTCCCCAAGTTTCTAGATGACAAGGATGTGGTCATATTTATCTACAATTTTAAAATTACCTTTGCAATTGGAAACCTTGAAATTTAATTTTTTTTAGAATGAGTTAAATTTCCTAAAGTTGTAAGTTCACTTAATTTCCACTGATTTAATGTAAATACAAAACATTTAAACAAAATTACTTTACAATAGTTACTTGCGTAAAAAAAAAATAAACAACACAAAAGCAAACCCATTTTGTCACGACCGAACATGATCTTCAATCATTTCCCAATTCACTTCTTCTTCTTCTTTCGAATTTGGCCAACTAGGGACCACGTAAAATAACCTCATGATTTTCTTCCTTCATTCAATCTCTTCCTCCAATATTCTTTCATCCTTTCACTCTGTTGCTTTCGTCTTTCATCTGTCCAGATTCCTCCTGTTTTCCTTTTCTGCTTTGCTTGAAAACCAACAAAATTTTTAACTGCTGATCTGAGCATCCCTCTATTCTCCAATTTTTCCGCTGTTATTCCCATTTCTTCCATGTCGCTCTTTACCTCCTTAAACCAGGTTATATGTGTTTTGGGGTTTTTATCAAAGTAGTTAAAGAGTTGCTTTGACAATCTGTCCTCATTCATTCTACTACGGTGTCCGTAGAATGTCATTCTCCTCTTTCTCATTGTGTCCACAATCCTCTCTATTCTCTCGTATATTTCTCTGTTACTTTTGAGTTTCCATCTTCCATATTCATAGTTTGGACCAAGAATTTTTCGGATTACTTTTCTTTCCTTCTTCTCAAGTTCATTTAGCTGGGTGGCCGTATTCAGTGTTAGGCATTCTGATGCATACAGGCTCTCGGGTTTAATCACAGTTTCATAATGTTTTAGTTTTGTATTTATGGAGACAGATTTTTTGTTATAGACATTTTTTGTTAATTGGAATGCAAGTTCCATCTTTCTCGTTCTTGCTAAGTTTGCTTCTTTATCTAATGCGTTTGATTGGATTATTTCTCCTAGGTATTTAAACTTGGTGACTTTCTTTATCTTTCCATACTTTGTTTCTAAGTATTTGGGACCTTCTTTTACATTTGTCATATATTCTGTTTTCTCAAATGATATTAAGAGGCCAGTTTTTTCTGCTGTTTCTTTTAGAATATTTATCTGTTTTACTTCATCTTCGTAACTTTCTGCAAGGATTGCCAGATCATCCGCAAAAGCCAAACAATCAAACTCCAAACCATCCTTCTTTCTTCCTATCCTAACTTTCTGTATACCTTCTATTTCCATTTTTTTTCTCCATTCTCTTATAACTTTTTCGAGTGTGCAATTAAAAAGCAATGGAGATAAACCATCACCCTGTCTCACTCCTGTCTTGATTTCAAACGGTTCTGAAATTTCTCCCATAAATTTAATTTTTGACCTAGTGTCTATTAGGATCTGTTTTGTAATCGCTAGCGTTTTATTGTCAGCACCAAATTCTTCTAATGTATTGAACAACGTTTCCCTATCAATGGAGTCATACGCCTTCTTGAAATCCACGAAGGTCACTTGAATTTTTTTGTTTCTTGTTTTTCTGTAGTTGATTATTAGTTTTAGATTCAAGATCTGTTCGGCGCATGATCTGCCTTTTCTGAATCCTGCTTGATACTCTCCTAGTTGTTGGTCTACTAGTTTTTCCAATTCACTTCATTGTGTATTTCTTTATACTTTACAATTTGCAGTCTAATCTAAACAAAAAAAGTCTTTTTGAATACTTACGATTCAGCCTTTGATTTAGAAAATTTGTTGACTTTAAAATGTTTCTGTCACTTGGGACATAAATCCACTCTATTGTTGTGGCAGGCTGTATTGTTATCAAAACTATGGATAATGAAATGTCCTGAAAGTCGATAGTGGAAGGAAGGTGATGGTCCTTTGGGATGCAGGAAATGAACTTTCAGCTTTTCTACATTGCCATATTTGGTAAATATGCTGTATGTTATATACTGCATGCACGAGGACGTAATTAGCGTCGTTGTTAATTTATATCATTGAAAAGCAACTAATGCATCTTTGTTGCTAATCCAAAGGTTCACATTAAATTGACCTTAGGCCACAGGACAAAGGTAGGAGTGGTGGTTTGGCTAATAATGACATTCTGCTTTGTCTTTTACTTCTCGTAACCTCAACAGGGCTGCACATTAGGGAACCAGTAAACCTTGAGTTGGATTGCATATTACAATGTTGAAAGTAAAGAATATTGTAATTAAAATTAAACTTGTATTACATATTTTGGGGGAAGGGTTGCATAAAAAGGCTTCAATATTTGATTCAGTAATATGGTTTACCAATAATTTCAGAAGAGTTTTATTTAATACTGTGCAAAATCCTTCTTTGTGTAAATTTCATAAAATCTCCAAATTCAAGGAACAGTACTTTACAGTAGCTATATCAATATTTCAGTTGCAGAGTTGTCTTTAAAATAGTAAATATGACCCCATTTCTGTTCCATCTTGAAACTTTGGTAAAAAGCCTAAGAAAACAACCATGTTTAAGGAGGAAAAATTAAAAATAGTCTTCAGGAGTTTTTCAAAAACGAAAGTTTTGGAAAATGTTCAAAAAGTGTGTTTCTTCCAAATGTGATTATATCAAATAAACGACCTTTTCAAGGGTTTAAAACGTTGAGCTCTCTCGAATAAAGTATTCCTGTAACAACAGTTTGTGTAAATAGCAATTCGGCCAAAATTTGCATTTTCGCCGTTTTGAAAATTCAATGGAAAAAAAACTACTTGTCAAATACAAATCCCAAATTTTTTCATGTTGTGTTGTAAAATTATTCAATAGTATGAAGCTTTTCAATGCCAACAGCATGTCTGAAGCAGTCATGACAATCTAATTCTTATTGGTTCAACATATTTTTCTTTTATGTTGAGTTGATATGGAATGACCTATTTAAGCAAACATTTTCGCTTTTAAAAATATTATCTAATGATTTCATTAAAGCTGAAGTTTATAATTATTTCATCATAATTTCTAATGCTATAATTTTTTTTTAATTTAGTATTTTTATTCTGCTGTAGTATTATAAATTTTAAAGTTTTTTTTTTATTATTTTATTTCTTTTCCCTTTTCTAAATATTAATTAAAAGAATTCCCTTTTACTTTTTATATTCAAAATAATAAATAACTTATAAATAAAATAATTGCCAAACTATCTTGGAAGTTTTAACATTTGAAAATTGTAAATAACTATTTGTGCTTTAAATGAGAGTTATAACTGAAGGGTTTTTTTTTTTTAAATAAAAGTATTTCCATAAAGTTCTATTTCATTTTATTTCATTAAGAATGGCAGCAACCATCATTTTCGCAAGGAATGAATTGTGACCTCGTACTGTTGTAAATTCCTTGTCTGTCCGATATCCGGGCTAGGACGTGCGTGTTCAGATTACTTGAACACATTCCCATTAGCGAACCACTGCACTGCTATAAAGGTTCATCACCCGTAGCCGCTTTTAGCCGCCGAGATTCGCTATGGACCCCAATTGGTTAAGCTTCAATCTGCTGGGAGTGCCAATAACGACCAATCGATATCGCCTTAACATTTGTTCCCTGACAGATGACAGACATTAGTGTCAGCTCAAACAAATATCAACCAATCAATACAAATATTGCGCCACTCTTACACTAGAAAAACAAAAATAACTGCAATGAATTAAACTGACCTTTTCTGTTGCTTAGAGACTTTGATATCTGATTGTTACACTTCGTTATTTTCAAGAAAATCGAACAAAATATAACTTTTTCCACGTGTAATTTATTTTGCTGAAAATTCGTTTAATGTAAAAAAAAAAACCCAACTCATTTCAAGGTTCGCTAATTCTGCTTTCTCTAATTACCCCAAATTCCAAAACTTCATTTAAACCTTTGAATAAATTTGAGTTTCCTTACACATCATTACAGTGAATGTAAATACATATTACTAAATCTTCTAAAATCACAAAGTTACAATAAAGAAAACTCAATACACTTACTTTCTTATAATTTCTTTAATATTTCAACCCTCTAAACGAGGGGTTATCAACCGGGGTCCACATGGGGGTGGGGGGATCCATGTAATATTCTTCGGGGTCCACAGGGATCTCATTGAATAGCACTTATTTTAAAAGGGTTTATTATGAATTATTTACCAGTGTGTATAGAATATATATTATTTACCAGTGTAGAATAATTTATTTGCATTAAATTAGTTTTCATTCAAAATAAAGCATAATCATTTACTATTTCGTTAATTATTAATATAATCCCGTTACTTTTTAGCTATGAGGGGGTCCACCAAAAAAAAAGAAGGGAAAAGGAGTCCATGGGTAAAAAAAAGGTTGAGAAACCCTGCTCTAAACGAAGGTTTTCATCAAGAAAATAAAGAGAAGATAATGTAACAAAAATGTAAAGCTAAAATTAAAATTTTAATAGTTAGGTAAATTGTGAATCAACAGCTTATTTACTGTAATGTATGTTAATTGAATAATTGTGAGTCAACAGTTAATTTACTACGATGTATCTTACTGATAGATGTTAACATTTTAATTGTTTTAATAATGTGAATCAACAGTTTGGTTACTATGATGTAGCTGGCTGAAGGATGTTAACATTTACAATTGTTTTAATGATGTAGTTGTCATTGTAATTTCATGATTGTTATTCGGATTTCTGTTTTTGTAAGAAGAAGGATGACGTAGTCGTTCTTTGCTTTTTATGTATTTATTTTCCTGATGAAAACCTTCGTCTAGAGGGTTGAAATATTGAAGAAATTATCAGAAAGTGAGTATATTGAGTTTTCTTTATTGCAAATACATGTTGCTTGAATTCTGGTTCAATGAAAACGACTATTCTGAAGTACAGAAGCTTAGTTTACTTCCCTTTTTCTGTTTTGATAAAATGTTTGAATGTTAAACATATTTCTATAACATTTCCATTTGGTTTTTAGTATAAAAATGTGAACCTCTAGGTTCTTTATTTATTTCAATTTATTCGAAAAACCTTATAAAGTAAAAGAAGACCCTTTGATTAAAAAACGAACAGATGGAAATGTAGGTCTTCTTTAAAGGTGGATGAAATTTTAATTTTCTTTTAAAATTGTTTTTTAAAAAAAAAATCATATCATCTTATCATAAAATCATAAAAACAGAAATAATTAAAAAAATTCAGAATCAATTAAAATAATACGAGATTAATTATTTCAAAGAATTAATCTTTACAATAAGCTTTTGTTTCTAAGTTTGAGTCCTTAGTAAGATATTTGTTTTTCAGTTTCCTCGGTGGAGCTAATGAAATGTTAAGAACTTGTACCTAAGCAACAACAGCTCGATTGTGGCAGAAGAGCAAACCAATGTTCGATCCAAGAATAAGAATAGAGAGGAAAACAACAAAATTGAAACATTGGGATTTAAAAGAAATTTTTCTAATATGAACTAAAATCACAAACAGCAAAATATGATTTTTTGTTTTTTTTAGTTGTTAGGTAAAAACACGAAATAAGAACAATTTTAATTCAAATACATTTTCTCCATAATCTTCCATAAAATAACATCTAAGTTTAATTACCTTATAAATTTACAATAATTATAAATTATAAAAGGGCGTGTCCGAAAGTCACGGTCTGTTTGAATGTTAACTATGTATTAGTCTAAGTAGTATCAGGTTTGAATCAACCGAAGTAACTGGTTCTGAGCACAGAAGAAAAGATGTATTTAGTTTAACATTATAAACGTTTATACGGTCTAGGACGAAAAGACAGACCCACTTTCGGCTTCCGTCTCGGGATTCTTGACTTTTCTAAAGTTTTATTTTTAAAGTTCAATAATTATTATTATTTATTTTGTTGTGAACTAAATCGTAACTTTAATGAATATCTAGCAAATTCAATGAGAAAGTAGAGATTTTATATTATAATGATTTTTATTCACTGCATATATTCATATTTATCTTTTATAATAGACCTAGTTCTATTTACCCATTGTATATTCTTCGTTGTCTTACGTTTATAATTGTATTTATTCTTAATCAGCATTTATTCTATTATCAATTGTATATTCTAATTTTTACTGTTATTTTAATTCCATTATTCTAATTTTCCGTTGACTTTTGCTTTTTTCCCTGATTCGTTATTATTTAAAAAGACAGTTTATCTATTTATTTTACGAATTTAAGATAAGTTTTTAATGCAATCTGTTTTAAATTCGTGGTATCCCGAATCTCTGTGGTTTGGGAAATTTCCATTATTTCCAATTTTATAATGAAGTTTTCCAAAGTTTTTATAATGAAGTTTTGTTAATCGAAATTAAAACCCCTTTTGCGATTTAATCTTGAGGAAATCAATTGTCGTCTCCGTGTGTTGAACTTGGGATTTCTCTGCCAATATTAATCGCTACATTTCATTTGCCAATAATAACGAGCAGGAAATTCAACCGTTAAATGTGGTTCCAATTGAAAGGCAGATCTTCCAGGGATTTGCCATTGACTCTTTTCAACCGAACTAATGAAGTTGGCGGGAATTTACATTCGACAGCGTTTAGCTGTAAGATGGGTTTTGTCAAGTTGGTACAAGGGCCAATTGGAACAGCAGCGTGAGTGTGTTATCTGGTATTTAGGAGTTGTTTCTTAACTGATTATAAACCATCATAGAATTAATGAACGCGTTAACAAAATTAATGGGATGAGTTAAATGAACCAATCCTCGGTTTATTAAAAATATTACTAAGCGAAAGAATGGACCATTAATCATGATGACAATCTTTGACTCAATAGGAAATTGTTTCATTAGGACAAAACATTGCTTCTCTTTTTAAAGTTTTCTAAGTTAACGAAATCCTGTTTCAGGAAATAAAAAGAGTTTTAGCAGTGAAAGAGGACAAAAAAAAAATCAACTTAATTAATCATATTAGCTGAAATTTTTATTTCTAAAAATCTTGAGTGGATAATAATGAATTGCTAAATTATTTCAACTATTAGTTTATTTAATTAAAAAAAATCATAAATAAAAATTAAAAAAACTATATACAGGGTGTTTACAAAGTCCGTGAATCATTTCAAATTGTTGTATTTTTCAAAACAATGCATATACATGTGTTGGAAATGTTTTCAAAATGAAATTCGCACTCAATAAATTATAATTTTTAAATTTTCAAGATGTCCACGTCTGGTAACACGACACACATCTATCCTATAGTCCATTTCGCTCCATACCCGATCCAGCACATCAGCGGTGATTGTAGCGATGGCAGTTTTAATTTGGCGTTACAGATCCCGGAGATACTCTGGTAGGGGAGGCATGTCGACATTTTCTTTAAAATAACCCCATATGAAGAAGTGACATAGAGTCAAGTGAGAGAGTCCCTGGTCATGTGCTGAGAAACTGCCAATCCAACGATGTGGCAATTCTTCGGTTATGTGTGCACGAATCTCAATGTGGAAATGTCATGGGACGCCATCCAATTATAGGATGAAGTCCAGCTGTCAGTCACAAGTTGTGGCTTGAGCCACAGTTGCAACATATCTAAAAACGACATTCCAGTAACTGTTGTCTCAACCAAGAAAAAGGGACCATACACCCTTCCTGTTTGACACAAAACAGGCATAAACACATTGATCCTTGATGAGTCATGAACATATCCGCATATGAGGATTACAGAACTCTCATGCTACAATAGAATGTTATGACGATTTCAGAAAGATGAAAGGTTGCCTCATCACTGAAGATTAACTTCCTGCTGAACTTCCTCCTCTTCCATGCGTTGTTGCATTTCAATGCCAAGCAGACTTCTCTATCATACGCAGGTAGAGTTGCAGGAACTAAAAGTTGCAAAGCTTCATATGTAAACGTTTACGAAGGATTTTCCATACTGTTGTGTGAGAAAACGGTAAAGCTTGCCCTTCGCAAGGACTTCGTGTGACTGCGCTGAAAAGCTTCTTTCACATGTTCCTTCTGACTCGTTAGTCTGCCTCGAACGCTTACCATCACACAAACAACCATTTCTTAAAATTTCTTGCACCACTTCATTATGCTGTTGTACACGGGTAGATTCCTTCAATACTTGCCACAATATGCTCTTTTCACGCTCACAAAGAACACAGTATGAGCAAATTCAAAAACGCAAAATGCTTTCGCAGACTGTGTCAAAGCAATTTTTTGGATTATGTGAACTTGGTGCTGCCGGTGGCCGCTAACTAAACGACAAACGGCATTATAAATTGAAAATTCAGTGACTGCGTCTTTCATTTTGTAAGCATTTTAGAAATGTAACATGTTTATGTATTGTTGTGCAAATACAGCAATTTATAATGTTTCATGGAGTTTGTAAACACCCGTATTCGACCCCAGTTCAGGTTCAGCAAATGTGAACGCGTATGAATTGTTAAAATATCAAATATGAATTAAAAGTCTTGAATTGACACATCGTTTAAAAGTTTTTCATTAAAAAATTGAAGCTAAATTAAAATAAATATAAACAGGCTTCGACCTGTCTAACAGCAAAGCCATCTTCAGACGTTGAAATGTATAAAAAGAAAAGAATATGTAAGGAAGATACTTCGGCGGTTTGATGAATAGTCAAGAGGAGATATTCTATTAAGAATAAAACAAAGCAATTCATATTAAAGTCACTACATGCTCCGATGCGAAGAGACGATAGAATAAGTACTTCAATGTATATAGCAATTTGAAAAAAACAAAAAACCTTCCACTACATTTAGAACATACAGAAATATAAAATGAGCAAATATTAAATATAAAAGGTCTGAAGTCATTCCATAATGGCTTCCTGAGGAAGGCAAATGCGAAACCACCTCAATATCTATTCTGTAGGATAGCACGAGTCTCCGCACGCAGCAGAACACTGGAGAAGAGAAAAAGCTGCTTTTTTTTTTCTTCTTAAATCAAATTAAAATCAAATTTTCTTTTTTCAGTATTTTTTTTTTATTATTTTTTCTTATTAACGATTGTAAATAATCTTATTAACAATACTATGAAAGAATGGTTGGATGGTTGTCTTAAATAAATTCACTTAATTATGCTCGAAACAGATTTAAAATTTAAAAAAAAAAAAAAATAAAGTCTTTTTAAGATAACTTTCATAGCCAAATTTCAGAGAGCCAATTTTTTTCCTTCAGTTTAAGTAAACCAAAAATATGAAAATCATAAAATTAGACATCACAATAGACTTCGCTGAGAATAGAATTGAATACTTTTTTATCGCTGTTTTTTTTTTTGTTAATTTTAAAATGATCTTTCAGAGCCTCTTTAGTTTTCGTGTACCTTTTTATTCTTTTCTTAATGCTTTTACTTTTAGCCTCACTTCTAATAAGAAAGCGAGGCTCATTAGATCAGACAGCCTTTGTGTAAGAGCTTTTCAACTGCTGGGTCTTCTTGAAACGTGGTTTGTATATTTGTATATTGAAATCTTTTCAAACGAGTCCTTTTCGAGGTCCTTAGATGTGATTAAAAAATATTGAAATCTAAATAACAAAATTTTATCCTATTTCTGTTACTATTTCATTGTCTTAAACAAGGAAATATTTTGAATCTCGCGGAATTGATCTGTTTCATAGTAAATCCTATCTCATAAACTCAAGTAAATGACGCCCCATTTATTATTTTTTTTTATTTTTTTTAGGAAATATAGATTTTGTATTAAGTAGAAATGTAGGATATTGGTTTTGATAATTTTAAACGGAAAGTTTTCATATTTAAGGAAAGTAAGCTTTTAAGTTCTTTAAATTTTTTGTTCATTTTTATTTAAAATTAGAATTCCAATGACTACGTACAATGAGTCTTGGAAGTAAAGCCTCTGCTTGTGCTGGTATTTCATCTCTGGTAGATTCTGAAGCAGTGAAATATTCAACCAATGATTTATGAGGAGAAATTGGAATTGGAAGCGGATATTTCATCGACTTTCAAGGGTTCAAAGGATTTGGCCAAGAGGGAGAAAACCAAAAGAGAGAAATCCAAAGTTAATAGGAGTTAGCTTTTAAAGCCTTTATTTTCCCAAGAAAATTATAAAGAAAAAGTACTTTCAATTATACATTTCAATTTTAATAATTTCATAAATTTAATAATATTAATTATTTAATACAACAATAAATTTCAATAAGCATTATACAGTGGATAAGGGGATTAGTGGATGTTCAACCTCCTTTTTTGGATTCGAAAAACAGAATCAATTCATGTTGAAACAGTTTTTGTTCATTTTTTTGGTTGGAGCTTCCACCTCAATCCTTTTCTTGGGCATTTGTGATGATAAAAAATGATAAAAAATTTTATTCATAAATTCATCAATAACCTGAGAATTACTGACAAGTGCAGTCTTTTATTTAACCATTACTTAATGACTATTTAGATAATTCCTCTAGAATTAAATAGGAATTCACATTTTGAGAAGTGTTTAACATATTCTTTTTTGAATAATTACTTATCAAATTTATATTTAAAAACTTTTTTTGAGGAAGTGCTAAAATCTTTGATTCTACAAATATTTCGGTGTTTATTGAATTAAAATGGAACCCTGTTAAAATTAGGTTTCATTGTCTTTGTGAAGAATTCTCATGAAAGACTTTTGTGTTCGTTTTAATTTGTTACTAAGCCTATTAGTAATGCAGTCCTGCTTCAAACAAAGAGAAGATGACGGATGATGATTTTGAAACCAATCAAACAATTGACTAGATTGTCCGAGATTTCTTTATATATTTATCAAAGAATATTGAAATCATAGGCTCACATTATGATATACCATTTATAAAATTTAATTGATTATAATTGTAATCGTTTAGAAATACTTTCGATATTTTCCATTATATCATCATCATCATGATGTGCGATCTTCGTAGATACGAAGTTACGCGGTCTACGGAACCTAGTGACCCCCGAAGGGCGAACCCCTAGGAGAAGCCGTAGATATACTAGGGAACAGATACTGGGGGTGGTTTCCCGTTGCCTTCCCCCAGGACGCCATTAAGGAATGACGTCAGACCGAAGAGAAAGTGAAGAAGAGGCTGGACAACACAGTAAAGGAAATTGAAACAGCCATGCCCTTGCCGGGATTCGAACCCAGGAACTGGCGCACTGGACGCCACGGCTGGCCGCCGCCGAGACCGCACGACCACGCCAGCACGGCTTCCATTATATATTATAGTTTTAATGGATCCAATTCAAATATTTTAATATTTATAGGTTCATTATAAAATGTTGTTACAAAATATCGCAATAGATTATTAGAATAATGGAATATTAGTCAAATGTTCCATAAATATATGTACTTTCAATTTAGAAGTTCATTTTAATCAGATATATATTTGTAATGTCTTAAGATATTAAAAAAAGATTATCTTCTTTTCTTTGAATTAGCTTCTCCAAAAACTTAGAAAATCCAAAATTTAACATTTTAATTTAATATCTCAAATTCTTCAGATTTCATTTAAATTCAGCATAAAACTAAAGCTTCACTTTTATTCATTCTAATATGAAATATTAGATTAATTATTGTCAAAAGATTTGTTTGTTAATGTAAATATTTAAATACGAATTCGTTATTATCGGAGATATTTTCGTTAGGTTTTAGAAATTTGATTTAATTAAATTTGACATTATCAAAATTGACAGAAATATTAAACCAAAACATACGAATAAATTGAAAAGTTAAATGGAAAGGTTGGATTTTATGTTTTTATTAAAATAAAAGTTGCTGCCTGCAAAGTCTTTTTCATTGGTAATTAAATGAAAATGATAATAAATATGTTTTCATAAGTATTCAAATTGTTTTTCAAATTTCGATAAGCGCGTTATTTCAGAATTGAATGCTTTAAAGGAAAAAAATCTGCATCAAAGTTCAGATGAGAAGGGCTTTAATATTCTTACCTGCTATAATTTAAAGAGAATTAGATTAGCTATCAAATTGGAACGATTTCACAAATTGTTGGTACTTTAACGCCTTTCAACCCATTTTCCACGTCCCTAAGTGCTTCTGGAAAAACCACAAATCAGAGCTCGTGTGGATTCGGTCTTACAATCCCCTTAGAGCTTCATAAAAATCTTCAAATCCAGTGCAGTCGACAAAGAAACGCGAGGAATGGGGAAGGAAAGAAGACTCGAGTCTGTAGCGTTGTCAAAGAGACTAATTTCCATGCAAATGAGCAGCAGTATTTGCTATTGCATTTGTGACATGAAATTAGATTGGGTCAGCCGCGAATACGTTGCCATGGCTTCCAAGGAGGATTCCATCTGCATGGAAGGTAGAAACGATTGGAAGCTGAGGATTTTTGAAAGCACATTTGATGGATGTCTCTGGAATCCAGAAATAGGAAGTGTTCATTTAGAACTCGTTCTGTCTCAGTTTTGAATTGTTCTTAAAGCAAAATATTATTATTTATTGATTAATATTTAACTATTTTTTTTAATATAATAATTAGATAATCTTATTGTAATTTTTCAGTCAAGTTCAAATAGCTGTTAGTAATAACGTACTGCTAAAAAATAGATTTACTAGCTTAGTGTCCGTAGCTTTATTCATTAGATTATTTTTCTAGAATTTATTTTTATTATTATATTAAATTTTTATATTAAATTGTAAATTTTATGCACAATTTTATATGCACTTTGAATTATGGAACGGTATACCATAAAATATTAACTAAAAATTATATATAAATTAATAAATTCGAAACTGTTCTTTGCATTTGCTGCATTATTTTTTTATAGTATATATGTAATGTTAGCCAGTCCTGTTATGTATTCAAAAATATAGAATACGTGTAAAATAGGTGCTGATAGATAATTATATAATTACAAAATGTAAATTATTTAACTTTGTTAATTATCTAAAACAAAAGAAACGAATCCTCATCCGTGATTTTACGTGCGCCAGTTTCAATGTTGAACGGATTTTCGAACACACCTTATTTCTTTTTTAACAATTTTTTAATTCACAATAAAGAAAATACGTACATGTTTCGTTAAACTATCCTGTTTAACTTTCTCAATGTTACAGGAAACACCAAGAGACATCAATTTTATACAGAAAAAAGAAAGGTAGAAAGGGGTAAGGTAACCCCGTAGCTGTTGAGCCAATGAAATCTTTTGACATAGTAAGGTGAAACCACTGTCTGGAGGGAAGGTGACTATAACGTCCGTGTATAAACACAAATGGAGAAAATTTATCAAACTTGGAATATTCCATTTTCTAATTACAAAAAGGTTTTAATCATTTAAAATTAACACTTCTAAAAGTTTTTCTTTTGACTTAAACTTGCATGTGACAAAGAAAATTAAACAATTTTTTTTTTATATATATTAAAAACTTTAAGGCAATGACATGACTTATAAAAAATAAAAAAATAAAAAATAAAAGCAAAATAAAAGTTACTTTCAAAGCAACGTAATCTAATTGGAATGTTAATAAAAAGAAATTTGAACCAATTACATTTTATAATTCCTTAATTTGTTAATTTGGTATAATTAATATGTTTTTGGTTTGTTATAAATGTAATAATGTTAAAAATTCCAGAAAATCACCTTAAAAATTTTTTTTTAAAATATTTGATGTCATTTTATTAAAGATTTATTTTAATTTTAAATGTCAATTTTTTTATTTTTTTTTTTTTTTTTTTTTTTTTTTTTTTTTTTTTTTTT
>JAFIDM010002131.1:6004534-6096473 GCA_023159025.1 Thereuonema tuberculata
AAAGTTTTTAATTTTGTCATTTTTTTAATTTTCTTTGTCACATGCAAGTTTAAGTCAAAAGAAAAACTTTTAGAAGTGTTAATTTTAAATGATTAAAACTTTTTGTTATTAGAAAATGGAATATTCCAAGTTTGATAAATTTTCTCCATTTGTGTTTACACACGGACGTTACAGTTATCTTCCCTCCAGACAGTGGTTTAACCTTACTACGTCAGAAGTTTTCATTGGCTCAACAGCTACGGGGTTACCTTACTCCTGTGTATCTTTCTTTTTCTGTACAAAATTGATGTCTCTTGGTGTTTCCTGTAACATTGAGAAAGTTAAACAGGATAGTTTAACGAAACATGTATATATTTTCTTTATTGTGAATTAAATTGTTAAAAAAGAAATAAGATGTGTTCGACAATCCTTTCAAAAGGAAAGAAACTTAACAAAAGATAATTGTCAAAAAGTTATAGCAATATTCTCATCAATTACATCACAGATTAATATTTTTTAACTATATTTTTTCCAAGTAATTTGATTAAATAATTTATATTTTACATGGTTTTTCAATCTTAGACCAAAAATATTATTTAATTTATTTAATTGAATGATTTTAAACCAATTGTATCTACTTATTTTTTCGTTATTTTGATTATTTTTTATCCTAATTATGAATGTTATTCGTAATTATTTTATAAATATTTTTTTCTTTTAATAGTAAGTATCTTAATTTTTTTTTCCTAATCTTATTTGTTTTTCAAAATGGACAATTCTCTGAAATTTCTATATAAAATTTAATTTTAAAAATTTTCGATAATTATTTGTAATTTTTTGTTTGTTCATGAAAATCCAACGCTTTAGCCTAAAACCCAATCCACCAGAGATTTGTTTAAACGGAAAAAAATAAATTAATATGAAAAAAAAAAGTTTGTAGTGTTTTTTTGATAAAATCATAATGTATTTCCTGATTAATTTCTCATCTAAACATGTTTCGAAGTATTTTAGCTGGGTTACAAATTCAATTTTTGTACATGTACAAATATTATTAGCATCTACGTATGTAATGTTTGTCCACTACGAGTTGAGACTTAGCCACGCCTCTTCAAATGGAGAAGACATTTCACAATAAGGGTGAGGGTTGTAAAAAAAAATTTGGGAAAAAAAAAACAAGATTAGAAAAAAATTAAAAATACTTACTATTAAAGAAAAAATTATTTATAAAATAATTATGAATAACATTAATAGTGTCAATAGGGAAAAAAATAATCAAAATAATGAAAAAATAACTAGATACAATTGGATAAAAATCTTTCAAATCAATAAAATGAATGATAATTTTGGTCAAAGATTTAAAAAACTATATAAAATATAAATTATTCAGTCAAATTAATTGGGAAAAATATAATTCTGAAACACTAAAAAGTATTAAAAAGGTTAAAACTTCATTAATCGCTGACGTAATTGATGAGAATATTACTCTGAATTTTTAACTTTTAACTTTTGTTACGTTTCTTTTCTTTTGTAATAGATAATTAAAAAAGTTAATTAATCTACAGTTAATAATTATAAATTAATCTATCAGTTTGAAAGAGGCCGTATCATCTGTCTGCAAGAGGCGGGCTTGGCTGCGCGGCACATCGCTTCCCCCCCCCCCCCCCCCATTAAGCCGTTTTGACTTTACAGTGAGATCGTGTTGGGAGCAATGGATACCTGAAGCCACCTCTGCACGGTAAACCGTTGTATGTTTCAGCTTGAGAAAAAGTTATGATGAGATGATACGATGAGGATTGAATCGATTAGGCATCGAATTGTGATAGAGTAAATTTTTTAGTAATTAAAATACTAAGGAAATATGGAAAAGTAATGCATTCTTCTGTCTGATTAATGCGAAGTGATAATTATTCCTTAATGTGAAATACAAATTTTTTTCATTAATATTAAAAACGTGTTTATTTTTTTATTTTTTTTAGGCCTCATTTATGAAATTCCGAGAATGGAACGTGCAGAACTGAATCCAGATTCCAGTGAGAAATGAGTATTGTCTAAAAGTAACGACGCATAGAATTGCAAAAGGTAGTGTGAAATGTTTATTTAATAATTCAACTCGAATGAAGATTGGTTTTAAATCGTAGCAAAAGAAAGTATCTTATTTAGAACTGAATTGATCAGTTTGAAGAAGATCGTGAGCAATGAAAATTAGTTGGTAATTATTTTAATGGAAAGATAATTTATCCCAACAAGAATTAAGAAATTGCAAAAAATACTTCATCTACACTTCATATAAAATCTAAAATATTTTATTACCGAATTTTCGGAAGAACATTTTCCTTTCTTCCTTCTTCAAGATTGTCAATTACAATAATATACAATTAGGTGATTTCAAATACGTACACTTCTTAGATATGGTTGGTAACAAAACTTATCAACCCTTAAATGCTACGAACATTATTCTTACATTTACAATTGTTTGATTTCTGCAATGCTGCAACCCTTATGTTTCAATACAATTGTTTTAGTTACTAACATTATTATTACAATAATCATAATTTTTTTAAAATCATCAATTATTATACTTTTTTTGCTTTTGTTCATGCAAATTCCTACCATTTCACTAGCCAAATGTATAAAAACATTCTCAATCTCCAATCCTTTACTTCTATTAAAATTTATATTTCTGGTATTTCTTATAATTAGACTTTCTAGTATTTTCCTTGTTTCAGCATCTTTTTCTAACATTACAATTTTCACTTCCTCCTTAATCCAATGTCCGTTTTTTCCGCAATGATCAGCTACGTCAGATTTTTCTCCCAAATTATTTTAAATACAGTAAATAGGCTCAAGGGCTCATCACAGGCGTGATGGTCTTGGGTGCCATCGCTTATGATATTCGTTCAACAATACTAATGTTACGAGAGATATTGAGGTACGTTCAGGAGATGCTGCGGCTCCATGTGCCACCTTTTCCTGACTGATCGCAAAGGAACATTTTTCAAACAATATAATGCTGGTCCACATACAGCGTAGGGTTTCACTGGACTGACTGTCACTTCCTTGCACAAGCGGATTAATGGAGAGCTTACAGCGCTGCAGTCAAATTATCAAATTATGTAGGTGTATAAACTTTATTGACACAGTTATGCTATTAGTTCAATTTTTTGTGAATGAATGGATTGTTTTCTTTAAAGTCCTTTAGATCTTATTTATTTTCTATTAGTGTACCAATTATGTATTTCTGACTGGAATATGATACTTTTTTTACTAATCCCTTTTTACTAGTAAATAAAAGTCAGCTTGATGCAAGGGCCCCCGACAAAATCTTCAGCCAGGGGCCCAATCAAGCTTGATCCGCTACTGCTTCCTTGGCCTCTCCGCTCGTCTGATTTGTTGCCAATCGAGTATGTCTGGGACTAGATGGGACACTAGATGCCTATAGCCATGTGGCAGTGTTCGTGATTTAGAGCGTTATTTGCAAGGACTGTGGGCAAATCTGTTGCAAG
The DNA here is from genome assembly GCA_023159025.1 of Thereuonema tuberculata. NCBI lineage: Eukaryota > Metazoa > Arthropoda > Chilopoda > Scutigeromorpha > Scutigeridae > Thereuonema > Thereuonema tuberculata. The sequence goes on from JAFIDM010002131.1 coordinate 6,008,017, forward strand.
ACAACACACTGCGTCTGTTTGACTGGGCCCGACCGTATGATGCATGTATCCAGGCACGGGATGGTCCAAAGAGATACTAAAGGTGACACTATTCTGTACTGTAGCTCCGCGGGACACTGCTGCTGTGATATTATAATCACTCAGGGGCAGTCTGGCATAATTGGGGCCCTCGTCTGGAAACGAATTTGGGGCCCTTTAAGGCTTTACCATTTCACTGGCGAACGTAACCAGTACATGATTTACCGGGGAGGAGACAAAGACGACGCTAGGAGGGCGCGGGGCCCTAAGATGAATTTTACGGGGCCCTTGACTTACTTGACAACCCAAAAAAAAAAAAAAACCAGGGCAATCCTACCTTAACAACCAAAAAAAAAACAGGGCAATCGGGGGCCCCCCTGGATCCGTCGGCAGGGGGCCGTCGGCGATCGCCGACCTGGCCAGACCGCCCCTTGTAATTACTCTTATCCTTTTATCTCTACCATCACACTAATACAATTTCATTTGAATCTCCAGCTCTTCATTCGTGATGCGTAATTTGTTTTTGTCAATGAATATATCTATATATTAAAGCACTAAAGCAATTTTCTTGGGTCGATGCATGTTTACATTCTATGACAAGTTGAGGAACGTTCTGACATAAGCACTAGAGCTGTTGCATGTAGATGTGAGCCAAACCATCTATGGAGAATTTTGCACCAGGAGCAATGACACCCATTCCATTTACAGAGAATTCACGCATTGAAAGCTGAGGATTATCCTCGGTATGTAGACACTTGCCGCTGGTTTACGCAGCAGAGTGCAGTGCAGCCAGATTTTTCAGCACATATGCTCTTCACAGATGAAGCATTACTTATACGTGAGGGAGTGTTTAATGCTCATGTGTGAGCAAACGCAAATCCACATGCTACACGACCCCATCCTGACCAGCAATGATTCTCTCTCAATCTTTGGGCTGGTATCGTCAACGACCAAACCGAACACTTTATATATATTTTACTTGAGAATAGTTACGGTCAGAGTCCTTATAATTTTCTAAAGCTTGTTATCGTCTACTGTTTAAGAAGTTAACTATTTCTGTTTGTTTATTTTTCCATTTCTGTGGTAAACATCTATTTTATCAAGAGGGTTCTCTAAATATAATTTTGTTGCGATGTTTTTTTTTTATAATTTCTTCTAATTATTCATTCTCATCTTCTTTCACACCCACAATTTCACTATTGAATTTTCTTTGAAGTTATTTTTATTTATCATTAAAATCAAAAAAGATTTATTAGAAGCCGAAACTAGTCGTTAATTTTAAATGTTTTTAATGTTTTAAACTTTTTAACTTTATATTTGACTTGTGCGACGGCGACTTTTTAATACTTATTTACAAATGTGATTGATTTTCTTATTTCTATTACTTCATTTAAAAGGGTCTGACCTACATTCCTGTCTATATTAAATCCGGTTAGTTCCTTGTTCCGCTTATGGGGAGAGAGGCTGTATTGAATTAACTTGGAATTTTTAAATCAAATTGTATCTTCTGAATTTAAATCTTTAAAATCTTTTTTAGTTCAAAATTATCTTTTTTGCTCCTGTCGTATTTCCACATCATTTATATATTATTTTTTTTTCTTAATTTGAAGGAGTTCAGATGTCTGTTGTATCTCCTTCCGCTATTGTGTATTACTTTTCTTACTGATAATTAACACTCTGATTTCTGTTAAAACAGCAATGTTTTACGTTTTTTAAGCAAAAATATTATAAAAGCAATTATATCTATGAATACTTGGTTATCTGATCTATTTTTTTTAATAGTTTGTTTCGTAGTTTGACAATGACGACCGGATGGAGAAGTATTTGGACTCAATTAACATTAAGTCCAGTTCTTTTCTAAGTTCAGAATTTAGTTCTGAATTCAATAATAACTCGAAATAAAGCTGTTACGTTTTCTTAGAAAATCTATTATGTTATGAATTGTACTTGATATCACGATGGGCACTTTTTCGACACTTGCCGGCAGCTGGTAAATTACTATCTAAAGATTTTTCTCCAATTTAGATTTTGAACGTAGGATTTCCAGAAGACTTTGTTTTAGTTTATTTTGGTTTATTTTTCTAATTAAATGGCTGCATCAAGTTTACCTTTGTTATACAGAAATGATGTGACAAAACGATGCTAGCAACAGAGATACTGGTATTTTGACCATAAATGTAGTCTTTTTACAGATATGAAATTATTAAAGATCCTTTTAAAGATTGCAGTAAATCCGTTTTAGATTGATCCGTAGTAGATTTAGAAAATAAACCTAATATGGAATCTCATATTTTCCTGAAACCCTGTCAACATACGATTCCAATGTCGTTTTCTGAAACCAAAACAGTATTATTCAGACCAAATCCATTTTCTTCACTTTCTCAGTTCCTTGGAAATCAGGGTTGAAGAGATCTGTTGTGAATATCAACTAAGTCTTTGAAGCACTTGATTCAAAAAGATGTTTCACCAAAGAAACCACAGGCATAAACATGCTTTGGAAAACGAATAGATACGTGCTATTAGTAAAAGATTCTTTTTCTCCTGAATTATAATTTTAAGATTCAGGAAGAACTTCAAAACAAAAGATATTCCAAATCAGTAGCATATTGGAATAATATTTTATGTGTACTGTGGTTAATTGAGATTATTAGTTAAGCCGTACACCTGATTAATTGTACTGAAAAACTTTATACAAAAATTAATATACAAAATTATGACTAGTTTCACTATCGAGACAATATTATAAAGCAAAAATTACAGCGTGAGTCGGAGTTATACACGAACTTAAACAGGAAGTGGCGGTCTTAGGAACTCTCTTGTATGCTATTACGATGTTTAGACAGCTCTGGTGGTGAGAACAGGAACTGCACTGGAACGGCAGCACGTTTATGATACCAAAACTAGTCGTAATTTTGTATAGTAATTTTTGTATAAAGTGTTTTAGTACAATATTAATCAGATATACGGCTTAATTAATGATCTCAGTTGCATATTTTTTTAAAGTTTTTTAGTGAGAGTAGATCACCTTTAAATATTTAAAGAGAAAAGCGGTTTTAGAAAAGAATTCATCAGAATGGGTAATTTCAGATAAAATTTTATCCTTTTTCATATCAGATTTTAAAAATATTAAATTCCTTTATAAAAGAACTTGAGTTCATTTATTTTTCCTAAATGAAACCAGTGATAAAAATATTTTTCTGTTTAGCTTTCATTTTTTTCTTTTTGAACAATTTTTGAGAAGATATTTAATTAAAAGATAGAAATTTGTTTCATTTCATCATGTAAAGAAATATTGGAGAAAATAATAGAAATTAATGTCTATTCTTGTAAATGGCTTTGGAAGTCTTTTCAAGTCTTTCTTTTCTGGCAATTTTACAATTTTTAAATTATCTGTTTATAATATTTTTCTGACTTTTATCTGCTCCCTTAGGTCCAATTTTTTCTATCCTCTATTTTCCTTGTGTTTTCCGATCGAGTTATATTAATATTTTATTTTTATTACACATTTATTCTTTATTAACCTCTTTTCTAATAGAAAAGTGAGATTCAGCAAATCAATGTGTTTGAAATAACTTTTGAACATTGGGTGATCTTGAAACTTGTTATTTATTCGAGGAATAGCGACTGTAATTCTGTCTTTGACTTTTTTCGACTTGGTCCGTGTCGAGAAATAAACAAAGAAGGCGAGAAAAAATGCTATTTCTAAACAATATATTTCTATAATACCTCCTCTTTTGTTAATATCGTGTTTTTACCTAATCCTTTCAGTTAATCATTCCGCTCAGCTGGATACGATTAAATTAATCCGATTTAGTTAATTTAAAGAAATATAACTGATTTTTTTTTTTTTTAAAGAAAATAGAATTACGAAAAAAAAAACTCAAGTGAAGTTTTGTTTTGTTTAGTTATTTGCGTTCTTTGTTTTATTTTACTGTAAAATAGAAATGTGTATTACGATTATTCAGTGGTTGATGTATTTGGAGCATAAATGTAAGTTTCTGTTTTTGTCGTTTTTACAATTTGAAAAACAAAACCTCTGTTCAGTTCATGGTTTAATTTGTTCTTCAGTTTGAGTTTAAAAAAAAATGCAAGCTCTGAAAACTACCTAATTATACATTTTTTTTTTAATAAAATATAGTTTATTACTATGTTAATACTATAACAAAGTAAGTATATTTATGTCTACAATAAATTTACAGGTCAAAAACATTAATTGAAGTCATTTTACATATCCATCTTTTATTTAATGAATTTTCAAGTTTATACTGTAATTCACAATCTGACCGTAAAGAAAGCTTCGTGAATTACAAAAAGCTGTTGTTCAATTTGGAACTTACAGTAGATTTTAAGTTCTCATGTGTTTTGAAACAGTTTCAAAAAAAGAGTGGCTATAAAACACCCTTGTGAAGTGACGCAAATATGAATGCAAAAATACTCAAATAACATTATCTTCAAAACAAAAATACTTTATTGATAAAATATAAAATCTACATAAACTCAATCAGTATTTAAAACTATGCTAAAATTTTAAAATTGAATTTTAGAAATGGGAATTTTAATTCGATGAACTAAAATACAATAGATTTTTGTATTTGTCATTTTGTGATTCTTATATAAACTAGACTTCTGTAAGAAACAAATCTTGAATGGATTCAGACTCGTTTCTCTTTAAAGAACACATTTATCAGCAGGATGTTACGTCTCCACATTTTCACTACAAATTAATAACTTTATTTTAGCAGTCAATTTTGTAACTGAAATAGCATTTTCTAAGATGAATAAGTGTCCATGTTCTGGCTACCTCGTTCACCGGATCTCACCCCGGTGCACATTTTCCTGTGGCGATTTGTAAGAATCAAGTTAATGTATCATATTTTTCCTTTCATATTGAACAATTTCTGTGCAACTGTTGAATGTTCTCCATATATGTTGAGAAACATAACACTGCTCTGACGTATCTAAAATCTCCTACGGTCTGATAGTAGCTCTGGAAAATGTTAGGTTGTTTTCAATGATAGAAACTGCAAAATATCTTTTATGCTGAAAGGAAAACGTTTTCAAATCAGACACTTGGAAGATCAGCTGAACCAATTTAAAATTGTAATATAGGAGTAACTTTATAGGTTAACATAAAAATTAATTGAACCCTTTTTGCATTTCCATCTTTTTCTAATGATACGGATTTAACTGCATTTTTTAATGAAATGATAAAACAATTCTAATTAATAATTTTTTTTTTCCACGAACAAAAGTGAAAAAAAAAACATTGGAAAACCTGCAAAGGGTAAATTTTAAGTATTCTTTGATGTTTTCCAATGTTGATTCAATTTATGATAAACTTTTGTTTCTGAAAAACTTATTTCTTATTGAAATTTTGATAATTGATAAGCTACTTCAGTTACTTTAAAATCATCATTAATATTTAAGTAATGTTTTCGCTTTATTTTTTGGAAAACGAAATTCACAAAAGAGTTCCCATTGCTGATGATTGTTTGATTGTATCAATAATTTGTCATTAAATTGAAGTCTGTCAGTTATCATCAAAGAAACCAAGTCCAATATAGATTTGAAAAGGATTTTATTTAACTTGAAACTCAAAAATTGATCGTAATTTTTCTAATAATTGGAAGAGTAAATACGATAAAATTTTAACTTCTCAAAAAATGTTTGATCTTAATGTTTGAATTGATTCTTAAAAATCAGAAATTTATTAAATATTGTCAGAATTGTTCGTTCCTGTTAATTAAAAGAAAAATAGTTGGTGTAAGAATCAAAGGAGTTGTATCATGTTTAACTAAAAAGAGCGTCGTGCAGAGAATGATTATTATAGGTTTATCCCTTCAATGTTTATATAGTAGTTCTTTAATCTCTGTTCATTTCTTAGCCTTTTCAGTTAGAACTTAAGATTAAAGTTTTACAATAGATTTATTCAATATATGTATAATTCAGTATTTATCTATTACGAACAGTTGCGTTCATTTTATATAACCAAGATTATTGATTATTATTATAACAAAAAGCTGAAAAATATATATTATAAAAAAATGCTATCTTTTAAGAGACCCGAAAGCAGCGAAATGAATAATGAATTCTTTTAAAATATGTCAATGATTCTGACGTTATTAGAAAAATCGTTACAGTTTATTTTTGCTTATCATCGTTACAGAGAATGAGAATTGTATATTAAAACTTTTGTATTCTACCATTAGCTGCATATGTTTTCCTTTCTGTTCGTTTAAACTCACATTAATAATATATAATTCCTCGACATTAATGGATTTTTTTTTCTATTAATATAAATTTTATTTCGCTTTTAAAAACTCTTGAAATCTTTTCTCGAAGAATTTACTATAACGTTCTTGTAACATTTTAATTCTTGATTCTCATTTTTTTTAACATATTGCTTTTCTTAAAATCTTATAAGAACCAGAATCCCTGAATTGACTGTTTAATCTTGTTGTTTTTTTTTTTCTTGCTCACAAAAGTTTTCTCCTGAATTGGAAATTCAGGCTGGAAACTTCCAAAAATCTCTTTTAAACCTATTAAGGATGCAAATCTCATTTGGCCCATTATGCTGAGCAACAGCTGGGTAAGTGCTCTGCAGACGCTAATGAAAACATTAATCCATTTAAAAATAGCCTCCTCCTTAAAGACAGATGATAATTTTATATAGAACGCTGATACATTATGAATGCCAAAGAAGCCTTTAAAAATTCTTTCACACTATTTTAATGTCATAAATCACCGCGAGTTCATCTCAGTTTTGTAAAAAAAAAAAAAAAGACCATTTAGAAAACTTAACCAGATCTGCATTAAGATAAAAACTTCTTCGAGAAAGGTCTATCCAGGAATTTTTATATTAACTATAATTATTAATTATAAGTTATGATACAAACCTATTATTTTAATAAGATCTATATTTTCTCAATAATCTCTACAAAATGATTAGGTTTTTTTTACAAATAAGTTAATTTGAAGCTTGTGTTCCACAGCTGTTAATAGATGGCATCTTTTTATTGACTCTTCAAATAAAATATTTTAGTGGCGTTGTTCAAAGTATTGTTGTAAATAACTAAGAGAAAACATGAGGTTCGTTATTGTTCCCTCTTTGGTTCATTTGTTTTCCTAAATTTGATATTTCCTCTTTTTATCTATTTTCTTAATTTCGGCCTGGAGGTGTCGGGTTCAATCCCAAGAGGAGATTCGGGATTTTTCACGCTGAATTTTCCTCCTGACAGATCCTAGGATCCACCCAGCCTTCTGAAGAATGGGTACTGGGTTTTTTTCCCCATTTCTTTAACCTTGATTAAAGGCGAGAGGGCATCGGTCAAACCACGAGACCTTGGCTTTGTCTCATTAATCAAGAAACGCCGCGGAAGCCTTACCTCCCGCGATCCTGCAGAGGGCAGTAGTGGCAGACTTTAAGTGAGCAATGTTAGAAATCCCATTTTTGGAATGAATACAGAAGATTGTTTTTAAATTGTAGTAAACGAAGAAATAGTCACTGACCGTAACATCTTTTATGATATAACAAATATAAACAGAAGTTTGACTCAAGGTTTAAAATTGCAGATTTTATTTGAAAGAAAGATGATAGACGCATTTATTATTAAAAACGATGGAATTCATAATCTACTTCTGTAAGAAAATGATATGAAGATCAGCTCAGCTATGAATTTCGAGTGGCCTAGGAGGTTATCGAACATTTCTTCTTCTTCTTCTTCTTCTTCTTACGAGTTTGGCCTACTATGGATCGCGGGAAACAATTGACTAGATGAATAGTCTTTTCCTCTCCTCCCAGTATTTCTTCATTCTCTCACTCTGCTTCCGCCTTCTATCATCTGACCAGATTACTTTGGTCCTCGTAGTTTCTTTGCCCTGGAACCCCCTGAATCTATTAACTCTCATTCTAAACATTTTCCTATTCCAGATCTCTTCTGAATTAATCCCAACATTAATTATCGAACATTTATTATATTAAAAAGAAATTTATACATTTATTGCTAACTAGCTTAAAATATCGGGGAAGTGATGGGGGTTGGGAAAGGGTGGGTAGTCCTGGTTTTCTTCTCCACAATTCTATCACATCAAACCTTCCCCAATTGTTCCAATTGTTGTAGAGCAATATTTGTGTAGTTCCCATTATCGCCACCAGTTGCATATGACATTATTTCAGAGATTTCACCCCTTGGGGTGGCTAACTGGGTTCCAAGATAGCCTGTATTTTCCACAGTGTAGTAGAGTATCTATGCAAAATCCGATCAGTCAAACTGTGATCGGAACATTTAAACGGTAAAGAACATATAAACTTTTATATACATACATGCATATCTAAAATCAAACATGCATGCATGCATGTATGTTTGAATTTAGATATTTGATGGCAATTGAGATATTTATACATACAGCAGAGTCCCGATTATCCGCGAGTGCCGCGAAACATGTTTTTAATTACGAACCTCAAAAACACCAATTTTAATCCAAGCCAACAACAGGGAAAATACAATCGGCCCTACAGTGCGAAGGTCGAAATTACTGACAGGTTTATTGTGCATCGTAATCTTATAGGCCTTCTCGGAATTTGTGGATGAGTTGCAGGCTCTTGTTCTGCAGAAAGGTTTCTGCTGTACTGTACATATTTTAAAAGTATTGCATATTATGTTTTTTGTATAATAAAACGTAGTTTTTATGCTGAAATATTTTTATTCGTGTTTACACCTCATTTTTAGTCCTTTTTTTTCCGAGCTACCCGCGATTTTTACTATTCGCGGTACCTTTGCCACCCAATTCTGCGGATAATTGGAGCTCTACTGTATATACATAAATTTTGTTTCAAAATATATTTATTTTCTTTTACTTCCAATCTGATATTGGAGAATTAGCTGGAGATCGGAAAAAAAGTCAACGATTGAAGAAACGACTAAAGATATGGTACCATCGTAATCCAAAATATTATTTGTGCGAAGAAATATTTTAAAACGCTTTAGAATCAGCCAGTATAAAATAGCGTTAAAATAAAGTGATAGAAATTTTCTTACAAAAAAATAAATATCTTTTCAGGGTGCGAAGCCTTTTTAATGTACAATTTTTAGTTTATTTCTAGGAATTATTATTATTTAAAAATTATAGTTAATCGGCAAACAATAAAATATTAATGTCAAGTAGTTTATAAATTCAGAAACTTTTCATTTGTATTTTTTTTTTTCAATGAGCAAATTTCACAGCAGATAAAAAAAAAAATGCTTGAAATTAATGAAAGTACAGGTTGCACGGGAAAATCCCAAATCACTCAAATAACTTTTGAACGAAGATTTGCTTAGCGGCAAAATGTGAAAGTTTGCACACTATCTCGGAAACTGAGAGATAGAAGTTGTCTGAATGTAATTTAATGCAAAAGCACGAACCTTCTGTTTAACGTAGAGCATGTTCAGTATGTTTGGCTACTTTAGTTTATATTTGTATGCTGAACACTTCCCATTGCCCGTTCGCCAGGATTCCAGGTGTCAAGCTCTCATAGATAGCAACAATTCTACGTCGCAGATCATGGAGCATCTTCACTTCCACTGTGTATACTTTCTCTTTTAGATTATCCCAGAGAAGAAATCCATTGGAGCAGGTCGAGTGGTCGTGGAGGCCACTCGACTTGACCACCACAACCGATTACCATTTCTCGAAGGTGTCCAATAGTGCTACACCGCTATTGGTTTATTTGGTGGAGCACCATCATATTGGGACCACAATGATCATGGGTAGTCCAGAGAAACGCCATCTAACCAATCAGTTAATGTACCCCGTAATAGTCTATGTTCTGTTAATGTCCCTTCGTAAACCACAGGTCCAACAAGTCGGTCCTACCAAATTCCACATGAAACGTTGATCGACCAGTGGGACTAATGTTTCAGCTACCGTACAAATAACGGATTCGTAAACACATAACAATCGATGTTTTAAGCAATCGTCCACGTGTGAATTGCGCCTCATCGGTTCAAAGAATATTTGATAAAAAGGCTTGATTTCCATCTCGAGTGTTCATTGCAACATCTCGCCAATCAAAGCGTCGATGGTCATCATCCCCAGACAGCAGTGGTTGCACTGTTACTGGACAGTAAGAGTGAGCACAATACTGCAATGTACGTTTCAAGTATCCTTCTCTTTAGGAATCCTTTTCCAGTGTAATCCAATTCCCAAAAATCTAATGATCCTCTGTTGGATTCGTCCTGAGATTAAAAAGAAAGAATAAATGACCCTCAATCATACAACGAATGTTTGTATCTTGATCCAAGATTCTCATCAGCTGTGTAACCAGCTCCGTTACTTCTATCAACTCCAAGATATTTCTCTTCATTCGTTTGATCGGAAAAAACAATGATTCAATGTTTATACTAAATTCTTCCACTATTTCTCTTCTTTTCATCTCTTGTAATATATAAAAATGACTCCACAACCCCTTTCATAGTATTTAAAATAATTTATTTAAATACAAAGCAGCGAATTTTCGGAACATAATTTTACGTCATTCCCTTCTTCAAGCAAATAAGGAACTAGTATATCAAAAATAACATAAACAGAAAGAACATCATAAATTAAAAGTACACATCAATTGAATAATATAAATTGTTACGACAATGGTATGTTATTTAACTTAATCATATTATTAAATTTATATATGACAATAATATCCATAAACATAATGAATTGACAAAGTTAATAATCCAATGAATTGATTGTAACTCCTTTTTGATTGTCTGTCTTAATTAAATTTCTAACTAAACCAATAGTGATTGGATCAACTCTAACACCCTCATATCTATTAAAGTTGTTATTCCTTGTGTTTTTTATGATGCAACTCTCAAGGATTTTTCTAATTTCCAATTAGTTTCTTTATATAAAATTTTAATTTCCTCATTCATGATATGTCCTTTTTTTAAACAATGGTGAGCTATATCCGAGATCTCCGTTCTTTAACAATCTACCGTGTTCCGACACTCGTTCAACCAATGTCCTTTTTGATTCTCCAATATAATATTAACTATATCAATGTTTACTTAATATTAACCTCTGACCGACAATTTTAAAAATGATGCATTATTTGGAAAACTTTTGACCGATTCGTCGAAAGCCAGTTGAGTTAATGTCAAGGGTTCACTATTTTATAAAAGATTCCAAATTTAGTCTTTTATAAGATAATTTTTGAAGAAAAATTGATGACCCTTTCCTCCAAATGAAATGGGTTCCAGAATTTTCAGATTGTTGAGCAAGAAATGATAAAACACGAAAAGAATAAGAACGTTAATGGAAACCAACAAGGATTTCATTATTGTAATGTTTTAATTTTCATTACGTTCAAGTAATATTTTTATTTTTACAACAAATTATCATAAGGAAACACAACTGAAAAATGTAATTTTTAAAAAAAAGGTAATTCCTGATTGTTCTTGAAATAAATGTCATAAAGGAAACAAATCAACTATCGATGAAAGATTGAAAGATTTATTATTTAATGATAAAATTGGCAAAAATAGAAAATTCTGTTAACTTTAGCTTTTTTAGAAGATCTGTTAATTAGGAAAACCTTCTAAAATAATTTCAGTTAATTGAATTAATAAAATCTTGTCTGATAAAGCAATATAAAGGTATTCGTCTACACCTGATTGCTTGAAGGTAATCCATGAAAGACTTTATTAAAATGCATGGTTAAGATAAATTACATAGAGACGAAACCCATCCAGAAACTTTCTAGATCAAAGATGTAATCTACAACATTTACTTCTGCCCAAATTTAATGCTGATTTTGAACGAATTGATTTTAGGTTTGAATGAAATTCTATTACCTTTACGATTATTAAAGCGTATTTTTACTAAACAAACTTCTGTTTCTTTATCGTATTCATCATCTACTTATTTACCGATATTATTAATTATAAACAAAATTAATTGAATTATAATTATGAAGAAAACTCCACTAAATTACAATAAAAGGGGAGAAAAAATTAAAAAAAAAAATGTAGAAAATAGAAAATCTACCAAAGGAAAGTTCTTGTTTCAGTGGTAATAAACAAGATACTTTTTATTATTTTACTTATTAATAATAAAATAACAAATATTAGAATGTTTCCATTTTTGAATAATTTGAGATTTCCCTCCATGATTTCAATTTTATCTTTTAGTGTCTTTTTCCAATATTAAGGCAGACTTTCAAATTTTTTTACTAGTTTCTTTCTGTTCTCATTTCCTAGCAAATTCAATAAAATAATTACACTTGTAATTTTAGTAAAAATTTGTGTTGAATAAATTATTGTTAATGTTTTGAAAAGAAGCCAAACCGCAGGTTCCCAATCTATTGCTTTTCTCTATTTTCCTTCCTTTTCAATCCATTTCCGAAGACAGATCTGGTCTCATTGATTTGAACTCGGAATATTTAAATGGGTGATCAGGTATCTTTTTTTTCCCTCCGTTGAATAAAACACGCTGTCGGGGTGAGGTGAGAGCAGTACTTAAGAGAAGAAATTAGACTCCCCCGACAGAGCTGCTTTTACAAGATGTGGACGCCTCAAAGGAGGCTAAAACCATTTTCCTAAAACGCATGGCCAAGCTCTCTTTCCTATCCGCTTTTTTTTCTTCTTCTTTTTATACTTCTCTTTTGACGCCAGGCCTTATGAATAATTTATTTTTCCATTTCACGATTACAGAGCTTCTCTGATCTGTAACACAGACGTTGTTGCTTTAGGCGGAGAAAGAGTTGAAACTTGTGTCTCTCCTGCGATAGGACCCTAACGAAGCCTTCACGTTTCAAATCGAAGATCATAAATGCCAAACATCCTAGAAATGAAAACACGATGTGTAAGAAACCGAAAACTATTTTCGATGTGATTAGTTTATTAAAGCAATTAATATACTAAATTATTATAGAGAATTTTTTAAAAATTAAGGTTTTTTTCATCGTATGTTTCTTTAATTCAAAACAATTAAATTATTGGTGCTATTAACTTTTGGAAAATTTTATTACGGAATGGATTTAAAGTTAATTTATCTATTAATACGCACTAATATAATCATATTATTATTAATCATACATGTAGATATTACTGTTAATTACTTTTTTAATATAATTAAAGCTACTAACATAATAATTGCATTATGTTAATAACATATTCATTAATCATACGTAACGGCTATTTATTAATAGGTTAATGAATTTGTAATAAGTGCGGTCCCTCTTATCTTTATTTTTTGCATCCAAATTTTTTTTTTCTATAATCTGTTATATGAAAATGAGTCGAGATATATATAAATCAGACAATAAACAAATAACAAAGTTTGACATAAATAATTTTTAGTGTGTTGAAATTTTTTATGTCATGAGCTGTTACGCACGTATGTTTTTATTAAATACAAAACATGATGTTTGTTCATTTTATTTTTTTCGCTACAGCTATGTAACGTTGAACAGTAAAATAGTAACATCAGTTACATTTTTTTATATATCAAAGGCATTTAGTTTCTTTTTTTGAGGCTACATTAAAAAGAAAGGTTGCAATAGGCTAATAATAATCATAAGTTGTGATGCGATTCCTCAGAGAAGATGCAGTTAGTCCTATTCAAAGTAAGAACTCTCTTTTGGTCTGTTACCGAACTTCTCCAGTTACTTGTAAAGAACGTGTATATTTAATTCGGAGCTCCTGTTCAAAAATTCCTTAATTTTGAAGAGTGCAAAAACGAGTGTTTGATGTTTTTCTCCATCTTTCAGTAATGATATCGATTTTTTTTTCTTTTTAAATTAGCAAGTACGAGTTGTTGGTGTCGTTGATTAGGTAAGAATGACACAGAAATATATTAAGGGAAGAAAGTTTCAAATGATTACACTCAGACTTGTTGTTTTGTAATTTCGTTTTATGAACATTTTAAATAAAGAGCTACAACACTGTCACCTTAATATATAAAAATGAATGTTTCTTTGTTTGTTTGTCCCGTATGCGTTCCTATACCATTCATCAGATTGCGGTGAAACTTAAGGGAATTATTGTGCGGACGCCCGCGAAGTTTCTGAATTAGTAGAACCATTTTACAATATCTGGTACGCGAGGCGTTTCAAGAAATGAGTGTATTTCCGATTTCAAACGTTTGCAGTTTCCGGTGCGACTCGCATTTGCAATGACCATCAACAAAGCACAGGGACAATCGCTACAAGTGTGTGGACTGAATTTGGAAAATCCATGCTTCACATGGACAGCTGTATGTGGCTTGCTCACGCCTCGGAAAACCTTCTGATTTACTCGTGTATGCACCAGACGGAAAACAAAAAATATTGTGTATCCAAAAGCACTTTAATAAACAGAATTAAAACACAAACACTTTCTTTCTCTGAGTGGCATTGCAACGCATGCCGCTTACAGCTAGTCTATGATGTAAAAGGGAACTTTTTGGATATGTGTGTTTCTGTTCGAAATGTTTAGCATACTTTCCAACATGCTACAAACTTGAAATTTGGCGTATGTGTAGGTTTCTTAGTGTAGATAATGTAAAAAGTATAAAAATAAGTTTTGTTAATTTTTGGTGGTGGGGGAAATGCCCATGAAGTGTGTGGAGGCAACCCGCGATATACCCCAGTTAATGCAATGCTTTCCCCTGCCATTTCAAAGTGATCTTACAATTTCAATTTCTTTCTCGTCCATTTTATTTTAATATAGAGTATAACATTAATTGGTAATGATCACGGGATTTTTTTTTTATCAACTGGAGAAGGTTTCAAGTAGGCGAAGGCCACAAAGGGTTGGGAAGTCTTATATTCTCCGATCTCTATATTAATTTGCTAAATAAAGTGTTTTACGTTACATACGCAAGACATCCGGAGCGAAGCGACAATAACCGGCTAATAAGTAATGTATATATAAATATCACAATAATGACTATACTGTATACTGATCTGCATATTAAACAGTTTAGCCTTAATGTATCTAAAGCTTGATGTATTGTCTCAAAGTTGATACAGTAATAATCTTCTTCAGATCATACCCAAAATTTGCATCCAAACCAGCTATAAATATAGTAAAAACCGAAATCCTTGAATACCTTTAAAAAAACGTTACCATATAACTATCATGTATCCAAACGGTTGTTACAAAAAAAAATCCTTCAAATTTATTTCGTCGAGAATTTAATTGTTCGAGTAAGAATATATGAAATATGATGTTTATTTGTCGTTTTCAATGCATATTTTGTTGAGAAAATATTTGTAGAAATTGTGAAGAAATTTATATTTTAAAAATAGTAGTCCTAACACAACGGTTTACGTGCACCGTATATCATTGATATCAATAGAGTTTTTGCCATAACGTGATTTATATACGGGAAACGCAAATGTCACGTGAACGAATACGGAAACCACAATAGCGGGCTCTGTCATGAAGAGAGTTTTTGCCATAACGTGAAAATTTACACTTCTCAATTGTCATCATGCCTACGGTTTATTTACGAAAAAAATAGCATTGATTTTTATAAATATCATTTAGTCAAAGCATCGAATAGATGAATGTTTTTAATTAATTAAAATAGGAAATATTCTTTTTTTTTTTTCATCGTTTTGTCTTTCTTTGTTATCAGTTTCGATAAATCAATTTCGATAAATAATTCAGTCTCGTTAAATCTCGATCAACGACGTTATGTTTACGAGATTCCGCTGGCTCGCCGATTCAAATTTTCAGGCCGAAATTCTGTAATGATTTTGATTACTAATGTAACGTTTTCTGAAAGCATCCACGAAAACATAGGAAAAAGATGCCCTCCGATCGTGAAAATCATTTTTGTAATCGGTAATTTCGAATAAATAGATACAAATCGATTGAACTTCAAGTTCTACAATTCGTCACCAGGAGCGCTAGTGTCGGAACTCATGTTTATCGGAACTCGTGTTTCCTAAAGAGAATGTATCGTAAAGAGATACGCTATTCGAGGAAAGTTAATGTGTCACGTTAACTGTATTTCCTCTACGGTACAGTGACGCATGCGCAGAATACCAGTCATGTGACTTCAGCGTTACCGTATTAGAATAGCGAGCTGGGCAAAAACTCTCTAATAATAGAGCCATACACCTGATTAATCACTAAACAATTTATAAACATAAAAGAAAGTACAACGTTTCACTGCCGAGAGACAGCCTTCTCTAGTGAGGGAACATACAATTGTAAGGTCAATTTATACAGAAATTTATTGCGACGAATACAAAGAACAAATGCGCATGCGGGTGATGTCATCAGAACGCAACAGGAATCCCTCTGTTGGCGAAGTCTGGCAAACAGGCTGTCCTCAACTGAAACACTAAAACTAAAAAATCACATTGTAAATAATTTTTGTAATATTAAAACGAAGCTTTATGTTAAAACATGACAAGAATAACCAAATTAAAAATAATGCATTATAAAGTTAAAAATGAAATTAAAAGCAAAGGTGAAAAGATCCCAATATAAGCAAAATTAAACATTTTTTTTTTATATTAATTTAAAAAGACTTCTTTTGTTTTTGTTTTTTTTTTAATTTAAATGAGCATATAATGATTACTTGCTTATGTAACATTAAAATCATTAAGTAGTGATGATTTCAATTTTTACATAAATCCCCCTTTTTTTTTTTTATTTATTACTCTAAATCTTTAAAAGACTAGCAAGTTATAATTAATGCTTTATCCTAATAAAATTCTTTCGATTGACTCAAATGGATCATTAACATAGGCAATTATGAATAACAATAAAATATAGGTAATTTAGGTAAAAAATTATATTACTACGACTGCTCTCGTAATCTCGGGAACGTCTTCTTAGTAGTCCTAATATTCGGAATAATGCAACTGAGTTCAAAGCACAGAATATAGGAAATGTATTTTAAAAAAGTAACTTTTAAATATCTTAAAATAATTCGAGTATTCTAATTTCTTATTTAAAGTGGATGTATTTCATTAATACCGTGATTTCTCTCCTTTCTTCTAAGTCTTGTTTTTGTCTCTGATTGGTGCTCCAGTTTTATGTAATTCGGGAAACCCTAACTCTATTACATCATGTTAAGAGGCTCCTAACTTACGTAATGGTCATTGTTAGGACTTGGTTACGAGTCCCAGAAGCCTCATTTACGTTCATTATTTTTACACAAGTTACAGCGTTAGGGAGAAATCGTTAAAAAGGAACACGAATAACTGGAATGAGGAATGTTGTACAACGACTTCCAGCCAAGATAAAAGATGGCAAGATACGAAAACGACTTTCACGTGGCGTCTCTCACGTGGCAGTTGGTTCTTTATTCTGGTAACTCTCCTAGGTACAAAATGTAGTTTAAAATAACAAAATTCTTTAAGATGTCGCTAATGTTAACTTTTGAAATCTAAGTTTGAAACTTTAATGCTGTTTTAATGGAGGAACTCCTATGTAATAGAGTGGAAAAACTTACAAATATTTTTACGTAAACTTAACCATTTATTTAAGTTGGATAACTATAAAATAAATAAAAATATCTGAAGATTTATAAAGTTAATTAAAGAGTATGTAATGTAGATGATTTATTTACGTAGTCATTGTGATCTATTTAAATTTGGATTAGTTAAATCCAGGAAATGTAAGGATTTATTTACAAAGTAAAATCAACATCAAAGTGTTTCTATAGTTCTATTGATACGATAATTAAAAAAAAAATCATTTTAGTTTCTGAAATGTTCGACTATGCTGCAGAATGAAATAGATTTATATAAATTACACAACAAAGCCAAGGAGCATTAATCCTTAATCTTCGTATTGGTTTTCCATCTCATTAATACTCCATGTCTTTTATTAGCCACAAATGAACAAAGAATTACATTGTTATAATGATGTAAAATGAATAGGGAAAAATGAAACTTTAGGAAAACCACTGTCATATCTATCAATCAGATTTAAAAGAATTTGTATTTAAATAATACATGAGCCTCAAGCATTTAAATTCAGTTTAATAAACCGAAATCTATTGGTATTAAGTTCAAACTTCAATTTTTCACATTTCTAATTTTAAAATTCACAGGCCATAGATGCCTAATTTACTTTTAAATCAGAGGGAATTGGCCGAGATAGTTCTGCTTTCATTCTTCTTCAGTAGATTTTGTATCGTACAAAAAAAAAGAAAACGATTTTTTTTCTGTACTTAAAAATAATTAGTTTAAATGATGAAAAATCCTCCTTCCTTTGCAAGTGTCATCTACATTCTACGAAATTTAAATGACTGTTAGTCTGCATCTATCGGGTTTTGGCTTTCAAGACTGCCAGAAGATCATTGTCAAAGTGTCTTGGGGAAGATGAGGTTTCCAAAAAAAAAAGATGGCAGAAAGATAATGTGTAAAAGGAAAGAGGGTGATAAGACATCCTCGACTTGATCTCATTCGTTGCAGTGAGGCCTCTTTAGCGAAATCTTCCACCTGAGACATTTATTTTTTACTCTTTTCTTAAGAATCCCTCAGCGCACATGAATACTTATTGTCTTTTCAGAGCCGACTCAGTCAAAGGTTCTTCTGATGAGGTCACGTGGAAAACATGTCTCTCGTCTTGATTAAAAGCATATCACACAACAAAGACGTTTGCGCTGGTGACATTTGGTAGACAGTCCCTCATTTGCACAGCCTAAATGATTCTTGCACTTTTTAACAACAGAATTAGAAAGATAATACTTCGGCAAAAAATTGTCAAGCAGTGAATTCGGCAAAATAAAAGATAAAAGTTAATTATATAGTTTCTGTATAACAACATAACCAGAACAAAATTTTTAAATGAAAAAAAAAAAAAAAAAAGCTGGTCCTTATCTAATCAGTTGCTTTTTATAGTAAAGAAATTAAGAGATGAATTTTTTAAGTTAGTGAGCTAACATTACATAAATAAAGAATACACTCGTTCTCTGAAGAAATCGGAGTTGTAGCTTCGTTGTTGTTGTTGTTCATTATTTATATTTTTGTAAAGCTTTGATTAAATTAAACGAAATATCTCCCTCTAAAGTTCTATTTTTTCTTTTAGTGTGTTTTTCTCTTTCTCGTCGTTTCCTATCATCACTATCTGCATCTGCTTCTTAATACTTGATTTCTTATACAGATAAAACAACACCTTTATCTTGTCATACAAAATTTATATAATACCATACTAAACTTAAACACAGTTTCGAAAACGATTATCCTATGAACCCTTGTTTCCATGAGTTCATCGTTTTTTGTAATGTAAGACCTTTAGTGGCTGTGAAGAAAATGAAGCGTCGAAAACTATTGATCACGTGATAGTGATGATGATATTCTCTCTAGAATATTGCAAATCTTTGATAGAGGAATTAACTACTTTAATAGGGCATGCACTTGATTTTACAAACTTGGTTTTGCAAGGAAGGTGAAAGTGAATACACCTGTAGGAAGATATATCACATCAACACAATTTCAGGTCTGCCTGCAGAAAATGGAAAACTTCTTGAGTTTCATTGTTTGCTTATGGATAACTAGGGTCAGTGAGAAAATCAAAGAGATCAAGCAAGCAGACATTTTACTGAATAGAATAGCATTATTATCATCATCAAACTAATATACTAGTTGTGAAGTATGCTTTATGGGAACTAATATGTTTGAGATGCCTTGGGAAACACTTAGTGTCTATTTTATCTTCTGAAAGATGTCCGATGTCGAATCAACGATCAGGAGATACTCGAAGAATATTACAGGAAATTTTGATTAAAAGTTATAATTTCATTAGATAGTAAGAATGTTTCTGAGAAGACTGTAACTTCACCTCAGTATTTGCTTTGGATGTTTTCGTCTTTCTCCGGTCTCCATTGGGCTTTAAATTTAACGCTCACTTAGCCTTTCATGTTAGCTCTCCATATCTCCTAATTGTGATTGGCAACAGAAAAGACATCCGGTCATAAAAACGTGTTCAATGAAATACAATCTTAGTAAGAGCTGTTATGAACATGGCAGATTGGCAGAGCTCCATACACTAACACTACTTACAATAGATTTCAACACTTCATTCGTTGAATACGGTTTCACCATTCGTAAATTAAATGCCATTCAGGAAAGAATTTTTTTAAAAACAATAACAAATGAAGGACGAGGTATTGCTCTTTATAAAAGCGAACAAATCATTTAATAGCTCTTGGAACTTTGAAGTGCTAAAATATTTTGAAGCACAAATATACCTCTAAGAAAAAGGATTTAAATCTAAGTCTCCTCTATGATTTATGAAACGTACATTTAAATCCTTTTTATGATATATATATTTGAGTAGCATAAAACAATGGAATGGTATTAATTTATGAAGTTATGGTATATTTAATATTACTATGTCAATGTTAAGACATGATTAAGTCAAATGTAGTTTATATTTGCTAGGTGTATTTATTGATCTTTCTGTTTTCAATTCTGACACAGGCGCAGTTCACGTTATCATTTTTTATATTTTCATCAAACATATTTGCAGAAACTAAGCTCATTCCTTTCTTTACTGTCAAACTTTATATGAACAATAATTAATTTCTATTCGAGTTTTGTGTGATTATTTATTCTCCCAAAATCTTAGTAATTTCGTCTATTACGGTCTTGAATTATTTACTTTAAAGATTTCAATATCTGAGTTTTCAACACAGGACTTCTGAGTTTTCGGGTCAATATTGGACAAATATCACTGAATTCTTTTTGTTGTACAAAAAACTAACAAAGTTGTCATTAAAAGGAAAATTCGAAGGCATCTCGAGATACTTCAACATAATTAAGGATAACATAGAAAGAACTGTTGTTAATACAGTATAGTAGTATGTTTGATGGATAAATTAGTCTATTTTAATATACATTCTATAACATATATATTAAAATCCTCTCCTTTATTTATCATATTAATATCATAATGCGTCGTAGAAAAGCGCACATTTCTTTATTTAAGGAATTTCACACATGATTTAAAAGGGTTTTTTTTTCAAATAGTCATGCGGTAATCGAACTTACGTTTTTCCTTAAGTGGTTTTGTTTTGTTTATCTCTTTTCATCATTTTACTATAGATAACGAATAAGGAAAGATATTTTGTGTTAGTTATTCTGTATAGCGCCGTACATCTATTGGGAAAAAATACCTATTGTAAAAATTTTGATATAAATACTTCGTAAAATTTAAGTTATTTTTCATAGTAAAATATGCTGTGCTAATAAAGTGATGAAGAGTTTTTAGCCACGTTGTTGATGTATGTTGTTCATCACCTTGAAATTTATAACGATTTAGTTTAGTTGAGAATTTCGAAACCATTCACTAAAATTCACCAAAAACCAGTTGAAAAATGGACATGAATCGATCTATTTTAAATAAATTTTAGATGAATAATCGTTCAATCCGTTGCAATTTCCCAAAATTGACCTACAAATTAGTGAGTTGTGTATTAAAGTAGATAGCCTAAAAAGTACTAATTAGAGATGAACTGTTTAAACCCAACAGTCCTTACTTGTTCATAACTATTAATTTTGAACGTTCAAATAAAATTAGTACTTTCCAAAAATACATTTACTTCATTCCTTTATATTAATTTACTTTGGTTATAAAAGAATGAAGGAAATATATTTTGTTTTTAAACTTAAATACACCGAATTTTCTTTTGATCAAAAAGAAAAAACTATTGGAAAAGAGAAACCAAAACTCCATAATGAATCTTTATTAAGATTTCTTGGCGAAATATTGTAGAAATGTAAGTTTTTGTTAAAGAGAATATCATTTCGCAGACTAATGTTGAGGTTTTAGATTTTGACAGAATAAGTCTCAAAGAAATTTTACTTCGAGATGAGATTCCGGAACTAACTTTGATGGAATGACACTAACAACGTATCCATAAAATTGCTTCCTTGAAATTCGGAGTTTGCTTTTTATATCATATTATTTTTTTGCTCCGTCAAAATGCAATTACTTAGTGAGAGAATAACGTTTTGCTATAAACTTAATGTAGTCATTAATATTTAAATACCTGTTCTAGAAATTTCCGAAATATTGAACTGAACTTTAGATTTCTGCATTAAAGTTTACAACGGTAAGATTTCGAAATGGATAAAATCTGTTACAGAAAGTTGAAGTTGATGAAACATATTAACGTTGACATTATTTTTGTTATGTAAAGAAAATATAAAAAGAAAATATATTGTTAAAAAGAAAATTATATAAAGAAATTTCTTAAAAATCATAATTTTCAATCACTTTCTTAAACATAATCACTTAGTTAATCGTTTTTCCTTCGTACCTAAAAATTGGTACTTCACTAATAGACATAATTGAATATCTCAAAAAAAAAAAAAAATATGTAATCTTTACAATTCATTAGGCATCAAAATCCTTGCATTATTTCGATATTTGTTTTCATACTTCGCAATCATTAAACCTTAAATTTAGTAAGACATTTAAAAACGCCTTTTTTTTTAGTTCCGTACTTAATATTTAATCATGATATACACAATACAACTAAAATACCTTCTTAAAATCCTTTTTTTTTTTTAATCAAAATATTTCGTTTTTTTCTAAAGAAAACTTCTTTAGGTTAAATTGACGCCAAAAAATCTTTTTCTTCTTCTTTTTTAATTTATTATTACACATTTAAAAATTTATAATACAACATGTACAAACAATACAAATCCGTGTTTACATTACAATACGTACTATTCAATTCTTATACTATTTACTGACAATTCATATTTGCAATTTACTTCAAATTTACATTATAAAAATAGTTCTTCATTTTTAAAACAACTAGTCGGCTACCCGTCGCTTCGCTCCGGAAGCCTCCCTTATGTAACGGAAAACAATTTTTTATTTATTAAAAAAAAAAAACACACACACACACAAATTACATCAAGGAAACTAAAACTAAAATTTTTTAAAAGCTTTTCTTTTAATTTAATTTTTGATGTCTATATTCTCTCAATATACGACTGCTTTTAGAACCACCTTGTAAAATTTTATTTTTTACAGAGATTAGAATGTAGGCCTAGTGGTCTAATGGCTAAGACGTCTAACTTCTGAGCAGTATTCTACCTAATAGAAATAGTGCATCTTTCTTTATTGACTATCTTTTTTTTTTATTCCTATTGATACTTTTCAGTGGTTTTCGAGTTAGAAATAGTGATGGTTTTTGAGTTACAAATAGGTATTTTTCAGTATTCTACCTAATGAAATACTGCTTCTTATTTCTTGACTCTTTTTATTTTTTTTTTATTCGAAATGATACTTTTCAGTGGTTTCTGAGTTACAATAGTGTTCAGTATTCTATCTAATACAAATACTGCTTCTTTCTTTTTAAGTCTTTTTTTATTCTAAGTGGCACTTTTCAGTGGCTTTTGTGTTGCAAATATTGATGGTTTCTGAGTTAAGGATAGTGATTTTTCAGTATTCTATCTAATAGAAGTATCGCTTCATTCATTTTTGACTCTCATTTTAATTATAATTGTCACTTTTCAGTGATGTTTGAGTTACATTTATTGATGGTTTTGAGTTGCAAATAGTGATTTTTTTTCGGTATTCCACCTCAAAAAGAGTGCTTCTCTCTTTCTTGACTCTGTTTTCTTTACTCCAACATCTGGCGTGTACAGCCACATATTTTTAAATATCACATAGGATTTGGTTAAGTAAGAATATTTAAAATATTGCAACGTTTCGGCAATTATCGTTCTAATTGTCAGTTTCGAATTACAAATAAACTCACTGATGTGAAATAAATAAACAATCTTGAGATTCAAAAAAAAGATTGAATACATTCCTTATTGATGGGGGAAAGGAAAGGAGATACTGTATAAGTCAAAAAACCATATGAAGTGAGTTGTAGTCCCTATGGCCTAATGGATAAGGCATCTGACTTCGGATCAGAAGGTTGCAGGTTCGATTCCTATCGCGGATGTTTCATTGTAAAAATTATTTCTATTTTCCATTCTCTCAGAAAATTGCGCCGGACAGACACACAGATACACAGACAGAAAGACAGACAGACAGAGAAATAAAAGATTTTAGTAATATAGATTATTTGATAATTTTCAGTGGTTTTTGAATTACAAATAAGGATTTTTCAGTATTCTACCTAATAGAAATAGAGCTTCTTTTTTTCTTGACTCTTTTTTTATATTCCAACATCTTCCATGTACACGCGCTTATTTTTCAATATCACACAGAATTTGGTTAAGTCAGAATATTATATTTAAAATATTGCAATGTCATTTTCGAATTACAAATAAACTGACGGATGGGAAATAAATAAAATCTTGAAATTCAAAAAAAAAAGGATGAATACATTCCTTATTGATGGGGGAAAGGAAAGGAGATATAAGTCAAAAAACAACATGAAGAGAGTTGTAGTCCCTATGGCCTAATGGATAAGGCATCTGACTTCGGATCAGAAGGTTGCAGGTTCGATTCCTGTCGCGGATGTTTCATTGTAAAAATTATTTCTATTTTCCATTCTCTCAGAAAATTGCGCCGGACAGACACACAGACAGAAAGACAGACAGACAGATAAATAAAAGATTTTAGTAATATAGATTTTTAAACCATCAAAGTGTTACATCACTGACTTTTAAAAATTCATCTTTATTAATACATGGAAATTGATTAATTACACAAGATTCTATCATTGACGTTTCTTTTTCTTCTGAGGTATGTGATACAAGATTTCTACTTTTCGGTCCGGATTATTTTGGAGACAAAACTTAATATTTCTTTAAAATGTTTCTTTAATCAAACAGTTACAAAGAGTAGCTGATTTTAAATTGCTGATTAATAGCTGATAATGGCTGTTAAGAGTTATAGTTTAACAGATAACAATTGTAAATTTTCATTACAAAATCACTTCACCTCAGTCATCAATATTTGTAGATTCCAGCGTGATGAAACATAAATCTATTCATTAATCTAGTATTTATGAAAAACAAAAGCAAAAACTTAGTCAATCTCTCTTTTTTTTAATATTATTAGCCGCGCGCTGTCCTGGAAAATTAATGTATCTTCACTCAAACCTCTACTGAAGTTAAGCAATCTAACCTCTGCCGGGGGGTGAACCTGGCTCCTCCAGATCGTAATCAAGCTGGTTACCGCTTCGCTACGGCGCGGCGCCCACTCACGGCCAAATACTGAACAAACTTTGGTAAGATGTTATTTTTGGTTGAATACAAATCGAGCTATATTGAAATCAATTATAAAAAGAATGTAAATGCTCAATTTATTGAGAATGAAGAAATTAAAACAACGTAACTCTGTAATTGGAAGGTGGTCTACGAAATTGTATATTAGTAAACAAATATATAATAAATGAAATTTTTGACATGAATGGATACCGAGATTTATGGATTCTGGAAAATTCACAAAACAGGTTTTCCTTTAAGATCTATTATTGATTTCAGAAATGTTTTTATCCCTTCTAAAAATTTTTATCTCTCCAATAAGATAGTTTCTTTTTCTTCTGTTTTATGAATTCTTTTGAAGCAATTGAGAAATTGAACAGAATCACCATTTCCAATTATGAGAAAATTTTTTCTTTGAATATTGTCTCTAATGTTGAAAGCATTATTAGTGAGTTGCTGACTGATCAGGTACAATTTGAAAAAATCCGAATCATGCACTCAATTTGGATGTCAAATTTTGTTTGAATAATACAGTTTTCAGTTTTCCAAGTAAACTGGACGAACAAATATTTGGTTGTCCAATGGGATCACCTATTAGTCCTACTGTTACTAACATTGATGTGAATCATTTGGAAAGATTATTTATTCTTAAAAATATATGTATCGTCAAAATTTCTGAGATTTTTAGATGATATATTTCTAATTATTGATGAACATTAGATTGACTACTAAAACGTTTCA
Organism: Thereuonema tuberculata; assembly: GCA_023159025.1. NCBI lineage: Eukaryota > Metazoa > Arthropoda > Chilopoda > Scutigeromorpha > Scutigeridae > Thereuonema > Thereuonema tuberculata. The sequence continues at coordinate 6,033,887 of JAFIDM010002131.1, forward strand.
ATAGAATTAAATTAACTAAAGAACGTGAAAAGAAAATTTTTAAATTTTACGTGATATCACGAAAAAAAGAAAAAAAAATGAAGGAAATGTAGAATATCAATTGAATAAGAAACCAGCGTTCACGGGGAGATTGTTAGATTTTTCTTCAAATCATCCCATGGTTTATAAAAGATTCTAAAAAAAAAAATCAATTAAGGATAAGAAAATTATCATATTTCCTTATTTTCCTTTACTTTCTGAAAATATTAGAAATTTTTTAAAAAATTTGTTTTTACCATAATTTACAACCAGTCAATAAATTATTGAATATCTCAAACTAAAGATGATATTGCTAAATTACATAATATTGGTAGAGTTAGATAGAATGTTCCACATGTAAATATATATATATTGGAATGTCCCAGCAGTTACTTTTTCAACAAAATGTAAAACAGCATCAATTTGGCATTTCGATTAGGAAAAATCATTTCCTGTAAAACAGTTTCATTTAATTATGAAGTAATTAAAAAGTAGTCAAAATTTTCAACAAAGTTCACAAATATAGATAAAAAATTAAGAGGTATTACTCAGCAAAAAAAACAACAACAATTACATTAATAGAAAACATATACCTGAGATTACTGATTGACTTCTCTAAACTAATGATAATTTTAAGTTATTGTTTAGAAGAATCTTACTATTTTATTATCATATAACATACATTATCATAAAGTTTTAATGCATATAAAGGTTTACAAGACAAGCGTTGTTAAATGCTATATTTAATTAAATATTTGTATATTATTATCTAAATTCTGTTTCATCATCATTTAATAATTGTCTAATTTTGGGCTTCTTTTTCATATTAAACAACATTACATTTCAACATATTTTAGAGATTTTGAGATGAATCTAAAGAATGCTTAGCAATTAATAAAAATATATATATTTCAATTAGTCTATTATAGAACAAAAAATAATAATAAAACAATTTTGTTTCGAATTTAAACTTAAAATTTCAAACAAGATTCAACTGAACGGAAAAGTTCAAATTCGTTATAAATGCAATAAAATTCTTAAAAAAAAATTAAAAAAAAAAAAAAAAAATTCTAACAAACTATACTATTTTGAACTTACTGAAGAAAAAATGGTTTCCATATTTGCTTTTTAAGTGTTTCGTCAATAGATGGAGCCACTGACAACTTTTTCGACTCCATTCTGCCACAGAATATTTTTTAAAACAAGGAAACAAGGATGGAATCAATTAAACTATTTTGAATTAATTTACTATATTTAAAAGTCGTTCTTAACATTTTATCTATTAATAAAAAGAAAAAAAAAAAAAGGAAATTTTTATAAATTTGAGAAAAAATTTGATTCAATGCTTAATAATTTCCAGACTCCGGAATATTGATTAACAGATAGATTAACAAATCAAAAAATAGTTACAAAAAACGAAGACTATTTGTTAAAAAGAAATGTCTTTGATATCTTAACGACGAAATTGCTCCTGTAATTGATAGAAATTCTAAATACTCTTAGATATGTTTTAAAATAAACGATGTTCGTTAAATCCAATTACTTATAATTACTTAAAACTGAAACAAAAGAATGAAAAAGAAAATATTTGGAATAATTTATTAAGACATGAATGAAGAAGAAAGAAGCAAGAATTACATTAGAAATAAAACAAAATATATTTTGATTTAATACAACTTGAGTTATCTTATTATAGGATAAATAATTGAAACTTGATTAAAATACAGAATTTAGCCCTCGGCGCAACGTCTTTTAATTAACTTAACAATTATTCGTTCATGAGAAACGAGAAATTAAAGTTTAATCGTAAGGATAGATGCTGTAGTTTCATAAAGTGCAAACCTCGAGTCTGTGCAGGGTTGCCATAATGGCGATCCCCTAGAAGAAGTCATTGAATTTCCAGGAAACTAATACTGAGGTGGTTTCCCGTTGCCTTCCTCAGTCTGCTTCTTCATCTTCCTCTTCAGGTCTGAAGTCATTCTTTAATTCCTTCCTAAGACAGGAAAGGAAACTTTTCAAACATTCATGCCGATGACGGGATTCGAACCAAGATTCCGACATATCTGCGTCATGGCAGGCCACCGCCTTGACCATTAGGCTATTCCGGAACGTATAAATGTAAATTCAAGACATATTTTGTAATTTAAGATGCATGAAGATAAATAATTTTATTATGATAAAAATCTGAAAATATTCATGAACTATATTCTTTATCTTAATGAAAATGAAAAATAAAAATTTTGTTCTTAAAAATAGTTTATTTTATTGTTACGAAAGTGTCACAATAATCTAATTTAAATTTAATAATACTACATAGATGATATAAAAAAAACTTAAGTTGTTTTGTAGCGTATTAATATTTAGTAATTATATTTTCAAAGGATTACTGTATTGAGTGCCTTCTTTTGGGAATTAAACTTAATCGACGAAATCAACTCCTATAATTTATACTTGTTTACATGTTTCTTAAAAAAAGATTCAAAAACTAAAATAAAAAAGGAAACAAGAAAATTCACTAACTTTATGGCAAGCAAATAATATCTGGTGTCATTAATATTATATATTTATACTGCCAGAAAGAACCGTTCTTAACTCGGGTTACAAATAACAAATGTCCTGATGTTGATGATAAAGAAGTTGGAGTTGCAAGATCACTTCGAAACTTTCCCGGTAGAAAAAAAAAATAACTCAAAAAGGTCTGCTCTCTTTACAAATCTATATCTAACCCGAAAATCTCATAGAAGCATCCTTCAACCATGTTTGCCCATCCACTCACCGACCTCCAGTGTACACCCACAGTTCCAGGTTATTTGAATTTTGTAACTCGAGATTCCTAGAAATGAAATTAATATTGAGATCGGAGAATATAAGACTTCCCACCCCTTTCTACCCTTCTCCCTCCCGTTTACACCCCTAGTTCCATGTTATTCGAATTTTGTAACGTCATAACCCTTTAAACCTTCTCCAGTTCGTAAAAATTCATCTGATCATTAGAAATCTACAATCTATCCCGAAAACCCCGTCGCTATTATGCACAACAATATTTTAGTTCCAATTGTTGCAAAACAATATTTGTATAGTTGTCATTGTCACCACCATGTGTTTATGTGGCGCTAATTTCAAGGATTTCATCCCTTTTTAACCCTGGTGGTGGTGTGTACAGGTTCCAAAATAGCCCGTTTTTTTCCGGTTTTAATTCTACAGTTTTAGTCTATTTATAAGTTGGTTGAAACTGTCAAAGCTTCATATTACTTATTATAACTTAAAGATTTCAATAAAAGAAAACAATAATAAGATAATATGTTGTCATTATATTTTAGTCATTACATTAAATATTTTTCAAATAAATTAAAAAGAAAATGGCTCATTTGGACTAATAATATGAGAATATTACGAATGAAATTATATGTAGAAGATGTCTCTTTTATACGTTTATAAAATAAATTATTTTTGCATATTTTTTTTAAATTAAACATTTATGTGCTGTTTTTTTATTATTATTCCATTTACTGAAATTCCTTACATAAAGTAGATCAGAGCTACTCATATAACATTTGTATAGAGTTACAAAGAAAAAACAATTTTAATATTTAACTTCGAACAAATGTCTTACATATGATTTCAATTAAACTTCACATTATGTACCGAAGGTTGGAATGCCTACAATACTGTAACATTCAATTGCATTACTATTATTAATAATTTAACAATTGTAAATGGTATTGCAAATATGGATTAAATTAAAACAAATGATTTAGAACTCAAACTGCCGTGTTGCAGCTGGATAGTTGAACTGTTCCAAATATAAAAATCAATTAATTGAGAACCAGTCATTCAATCTTCTGACTTTCTTATATATGTTTCGGACAAAAATGCTGTTTACATTTTGAAATTTTAAATATCCAAGTTAAAAGCCAGGATAGTTTCAGAGCAGAAATAGTGAAAACAGTTATGGAAAAAAGAGATTTTACGTGCCTAATGATTCAATGAAAAGAGCAGAAACTCGGGGTGCGAATCCTTCCCTCTCTCGTTTTTTGCGTTGTGCCTTCGTTTTTGCTCTTTTCATTGAATCATCAGGCACATAAAATCTTTTTCTTTAATGAATTTTCGGCATATTTCTATTTTAAATGCCTTTATTTAATTCCTCTCTCGTGCCTAGCCATGTGCAGGCCAAGGAATAAATGTATCCTTGATTGATACTTATTAATTGTTAGGATTTCTAAGGAGGTAGGTCGCATACTCGGGAGCAAGAACCGGGATTACGGCCCGCACGCACCTTCTGAGTCTGTCATCGGGGAAGTTTGGCTGACTGATGAGTCCTAAAAAGGAAGAAACGGCCCGTCCCACTCTCTTTCCGATGACAAGCTCAGGGAGCGAATCATTTCCTCTCTTGTTATTTGCGGTGTGCCTTCGTTTTTGCTCTTTTCATGAAAACAGTTATATATTTACTAAACTTTAGAACATCTTGAAATTAAAAAGTTTTCATAACAATAGTAACTTCTCGTATTATATAGTAAAGTTTAGGATATTAGAATATCAAGCAGGAAGGCAACTAGTAATGTATAAATAGATTGAGAGTATTATTAATATTCATCTGGTGTAACTATCAGTTATGTTTAAATAATTGTTCAAACACATTCACAAATGAGAAAGTTTTTAACTGGTTCTAGTTTCAAATACATCATGCTAAATGAAATTAATTATGTGTTTATGCTCAATGAAAAGTTCAGGATAAATGAGTTTTAATATCAATTAAAGTTCTTGTAGTTTAATAATAAACTATTCTGGTTTTTCACCGTATGTGAAACATAAAATCCTATTCTACCTGTAGCATATACTATAACAGATGCACTATTATACTGTTCCCTTTTTCACCCTATGTGAAACTTAGTCTTTTTCTACTTGTATGATATACTAATTCAGATGTACTCTTTACAAATGTTCTATCTGACTCTATATTAATTCATCACTTATCTTGAATTAAATATTCAGAAGACTTTATATCTTTAAGCATCTAGGTTCTGACGATTTCTATAAATCTTCATTATAGTTCTTGTAAGGAAGTTAATTCTATAACTCTTTTAAACCTTTTACGATTCTTTAAGAAATTCTTCTAAAATAATTAAAGTTCTTTACTTTCTAAGTAACTTTGAATTCATTCACTGTATTCTGAAGTTGAAGAATAGTTCTTGCAAGTTTTCGTAATTAATCAGGTATCAAAATTTATTCCTTAACAACGCTGTGTTTCATCCAAAATATTAAAGTTCGAATGTTCTCTCTTTCAGAGTAAATAAACTACACTTACTTGGATATTCTTCTTTAAATATCTCTAGTGTTGATTCAAATTACATTCGTTGTTTACCTAAACGATGTCTTCAGATTTACTCCGTAATATCTTCTATTTCCTTCCGTTCGAATGACATCAGTACCATCGATTCCGAACTATGCTTACCTATCGCTGAAGTAAACTCCATTATGCTATATGAATATGCTGTCGAAACGAAATTCAAGATATTAGTATGATTCATATTTACGAAATCTTAAAATATTTTCACAACGACTCGAACGATATATATCTCAAGTATAATCTTCATTTCTCGAAGATACTTATCCCTTTTGAGAATATTCTGTTCTTCCTCCACTTCTACTGAAAAATATTTATAATAGACTCTTGTCTATTCAATAAAATGGTTTGTATTATCCCATTTCATTTGATAAAGATTCTTATCGAGAATCTTTTCCCAGAGAAGAACGGAATGCTTTCCGCTAACTTCGAAATCGCCATTATCGCCCTTTTTTTAACAATAAAACTCTCCCACGAGACCTTAACAATACCATTACGTCTGCACACAACAGTACTATCATTCGCTTGTTTCTAACAATGTAATTACTATTACACATTTTTATATTAACAATAATAAGTCATTCTCAAATGAAGTTCATATTGCACAATAGAAAAAAATATTTCCTTCACATCTTCTCCTCTGTGAAACATTAAAGAGAATATCAACAGAATATCGTCAAAATAGGTATCTAGTTTGTTTTAAATAGAGTAGAATGCAAATGGTTCATTAGAAGTGATCGTAAAAAAAAATATATATATATTATTTCATGAAATTTTTTAGTACTTTGTTTGATTTGTTGGAAAAAAATATTTTCTAATTCCATATCGGTCCAATGTGCAGAAATATTGGGAATTAAGATATATACATAAAAATTTACAGAAATGAAGAAATTGAGCGAATTTTTATTTGCAAGTCTTAATATTTGAGTCACAATTACTTTATAGAAATCTTGAGGCATAAAATTAGGATTTGATTTATTTATTTACATATTTGTCCTAAATAAATAACTCAAATCTTAATTTTATGCCTCAAATATTTCTCTTAGTAAGATTTCATAAGATTTTCAGAAATTAATAGTAATCTAAAGTAATTAGGTCCATTTTGATATAGACAATGTTTTCTGATCTTCTTTTAAAAATGAAATTAAATCGTAAATGAGAAGATTTAATTTCATTCAGAATGAAAACGAGGATATTTTCCCAATTAACCGATTATGTTCGAATTAAAGTCGGGAATCCTTTTGCTGTTACATTAACTTTTGTTTACTACGAAAACCGCTAAGAATGGAATGTAGATAATTTTAATTGTTTAATAAAAAGAATCAAGAGTTGGAATTTATTAAATTATAATACACGGTTATTCAATTACAACTTTATTTTTGTTTTTCTTTGTGTCCAACTTCTAATTCGTAAGTCTGCAGACAAATGGAAATCTTAATATTTTTATTACTATATTTAAACTTCAGATTTGTTAAAATCTGCTTAATTTACTACGAAATTTTCAAGTAAATCCTTTTTTTTGTTATTCATATTTGTGTTATAAATATAAAAATATAAATATAATAATATTTCTATGATAAAGTATTTTGTATTTACAGTTTAATGTAAATTACTGCAGATTAATGTTTTTTAGTCTATTATTATTCTCGTTATTTTATGCTGTAGAAATTAATAGAATTATTTTACCTCTAAGGTAAGACCTGTTTTAAATGAAAGCCAGAAGTTTTTTAATTGCTATCAACACTAATTCATCCAGTGTTCTTTTATTTAAATACAACAAAATAAGTAAACATTAAATTTCTCAAATGTTTTAAACAGTGATAAATATCTAGTAATGATACCGTTTAGGCATAAAACTTTCTAATAGTAGGATTTGTAGTTCAGCTGCTTTTTGGAAACAGAAACGGAATTAAAAGTTTTCAGTTTAATCTGGTTAATAAAGTTCACAGCGATATAATAAATAACTGACTATAAAGTATCTCAAACTCTACTGGCATTATTTTGGGAAAAGCTATTTCCTCTTGACTATTATTATTATTAATAATAATAATGATTATTATTTTCTTTATTAAAATTTGTGACAACATATTTACTAATACAGTTTCACCTGAATCAAGTATTTTCTTATGAAAGCAGTCTTTGACGGATTACTTTAAAGGACTTCAAGTTCTATTCCAATACGACGATTGAGTTGCATTGATATAAAAATTGAAGCATTTGCCAGAACACAAGAACGACACGAACAAATGACCTGTTTGAATGTGAACGCCTGCCCTTGGGGCAGTGCACAAGATCCAAGATTCTGTAGATCCCGGATGATTTATCAGGTGTTGGCTGATTGCAGCCACTGTAATGGGCTTTAGTTTTCAATGGAAGCCAAGCACGCAACCCCAACAGAGCGCTAATTAGAGCAAAGCCTCAAGACAATGGTCAATTATGGGAATTTAATTGTCAGCCACCGTCTTATGGAGCCATCCAGGTATCGAGCTGCAGATTATTCTCTGCATAACTGACTGGTGAAGTTGAAAGGTCTCAGAAGGGAAACAAAAAAATAGAAAAATATAAATATGGATCTGTGGAAATGGGAGTGTCTCCATTTCGTACCTTCTCTGCTAATTGCTTTTGCACAATCCACTTCTCTGCAGTTCCATTTAATTAAAGCGAGCGTTGCCATCTGCGATTCACAGAAACAAATCAGAGGAAATCCAGGGATCTAACCCTTCATTTAGGTGGGAGGGAGGAAGGCTAACTATTCGAAGTGGTCTCACACTTCTAGATCTCTAACACCGATAGCAGTTGCTATCAATGCCAAATTACTGTCAATTAGACTGCGCTCCGTGGCTTTTCTTTTTTATAAATAGCTCCATTCACCAACTGTAATAGCAATGATCAAGAACAGAAAATAAAAACAACAACTTTATCTTCAATTAAGTTTAAATATTTCAATTATTTGCTAGAAATTGTATCCTTATTTAACCTTGCAAATAATAATAAAAAAATAAGCTTAAAAATTCACAAAATGGAATTATATTGAAAGCAAGTTTAACGTCCGTAATTATTTATAAATGGAAAGAAAATCGCCAACCGGACAATAAATATGCCTTCGCACATTGAGCCAACATCAACGGGAATTCTGTACAGCTGTTTCATCCTTATTAGGAATCATCAATTGCTTTCAATTGAACTTATGTTGCCTTTTTATAATTAATTTCCTTAGTGCCTTTCAGTGAAAGGACAAGGGGTTAACATATTGAATCTTTCAAGGTCATTTTTTATTTTATTGTTTTTTATCTCGGCGGCCCATTCCCGTGACCGAGAATGCTTTTGGGTAAAGCTTTCGCGCAACGAGCCAAACGTCAAGGGTATATTCTGCTGATGATTCCTAATAAGGATGAAACAGCTGTACAGAATTCCCGTTGATGTTGGCTCAATGTGCGAAGGCATATTTATTGTCCGGTTGGCGATTTTCTCTCCATTGGAATTGTATTCTTACCAACTATTTTTTTTTTTTTTTTGTAATACTCAAATAAAATGGAAGTCTATTAAATTTAAGCACAAGTACGTACTAGGGGGAAATTAGTTAAATCACCAAAATTGTAGCACTAAACCCATTAGGAGTATATTTAAGATTCAGATAAAAATAAACAAAATTACAACATTCATCTACTTTTTGTAATTAAGTTGTAACTTCTTTAAATAATAATAAAAAAAAAACCTCGGTAATTTTTGTTCTGAATTCATTTTCATGAAATCTTTTAAATACAATTTTTCACGAATTTGAACTGATTATAAAAGTATTTCTATCATCGGTGAATTTCTTTTATTCTATTTTGATATAAATCAGTAATTGAAGAAGTACAGCAGAAAATTTCTAAGCAAATAGTCAATGATGTTAATTATTTGCAGGTACCATTGTTTTTCTTTGTCATCCGCTTTTCAGATGTAGTAGAGTTTCTGTACCTGGTGCTTTTCCTAGAAAATATTGTGATCGTTTGCTTTTGACAGTTTTAACACCTAAGACAACAACTAAGATTTAACAGTCTTTTGTTTCTACCTTGATTAGCTACAGTCTGTCTCTATAAGCCATTGTTAAAAGATTGATTACATTAAAGTGTTTTCTTTCTATTGGGCAACAATGTTAATGCATTTAGGCTTCTAATATGAGGTACCAGATGCCTTATATCCCCGGTTTGTCTGTCCGTCTGTGGACAGGTATCAGCGAAGCAACCACGAGGGCAAGACACTTGATTAGGGTGTCGTTGGAAAGGTCTTGCCAAGAGCAGTTCAGAGCCGTTTGTGTATCTATGTGGTCGGGCTCCGGTGATATGGGGCGTGTCAACATTACAATACAGTAACAATGGATATCAACGACAACAATACTACACAAACAATAACAATAATTATACAAACAATAACTAATAATACATTATTATTAATATTATTATATTTTCTGATATGTATCAGAAGCCGTTGCGATGCATTGTGATTGGTTTACTAATCGCTATCACTATCTTGTTTCAGATAAGATAAAGATAGAGAAGCAATTACAGAAGATTAATCATTCGACTCTCTTAGTGACGGTATAGTGTCGTGAAACGAAATTGTTGAGAATTGCTCCGAAATGAATTAGAAATACTTTATTATATCTTAAGATATCTTTATTATAGCATTATTCGATAGTTTTATTTCCTTATGACTTCAATAATTTTATTGAGATAAATTTATTTTACAATTATTAAATTTACTTTTTGGTTTGATTTAGTCGATTCTGAATGGCTTCGGTCACGTGGACTGAGTAAGACCAAATGTCCATCAAGTCCTTATGTATAGGGTGACAAGACGTCCCGATTTAGGCGGGACAGTCCCGATTTTTAACAATTTGTCCCGCGGTCCCGCGGCATTTTAAAAAAGTCACGATTTTTTTTTTGGTTATTGAATTCCTTTTTTTGTTTGATTGTCGAACTGGAGATTCCTTTTTTTTGGTTGTTGAACCTGGAGACTCCGTGTTTTTTTTTTTTTTTTTTTCTTCCCCCCCCCCCCCCCGCTTTGCTAATGTAAAAATCTGGTCACCCTATTATATAGCAAATGTTCTTTGATGTAAGAAATATGTTTGAAGCCGAATTCTTAAGCAGTAAGTTACAATTACTCTGCATTCTTTCACCAAAATTAGAAATACCATTGGCAAGTAAAAGAGGCAGTAGATTTCATATATTAGGTCTGCCATAACTTAAAATTTTGTCTATTATAGTACTTTGGGGAATTTGGTTATTTCGTCCTGGAAGTTTTGCGTCTTGCTATTTCTGTATCCCTGACAATTTCGTCGATATTCTGAAGACGTGGAGGGGGATGAGTCTTTGTTTATGGGGAATTTGCAAATCTCTCGTTGAACCATGCCTTGGCATCTTGCACTTCCCTCAACCCCCCATAAGCTACGTAATGAATGAAACCAATTAATATTTTTTCCCTTTAATTACACGTCTGTTGCTCCATGCGACAGGAGTTGCGCAGATAACCCTAATGGAATGACTGCAGCGTTGATGGGTCAAAAGGGAGGATACAGCTGAAACATCTGCTTATCGACGGACTCAACTCATGTCTCCAATGGAGCGGAACGAAACAAAATATAGCCAGAGACACCATTAACACAGCCAAAGATAGAGCTAGCGTTCAAGTAGAACTAACAACCATAGCGATTAATGAATTATTTAATCCTCTTTTAAAGAGTTCATTTAATTGGAAAATGAAATTTAATTAGGGTAATGTAAATAGTATTTAATTAAAATACAGTAAGTGGAAAGTTTTTCTTGTTAAATGTTTATTATTTTTTTTATTATTATATCATTTAAGTGTAATAATGAATTGTCTTTTTCATCATATAAATGTAGATCTACATGATACGTAATTAAATCTGAAGAGATAACCCTCTAGGATAGTAGCTCTTAGATTGGATAATAGAAACATGTAGAGAAATACATCAGGATTTGTAATGTACAGTCTACTCATATATGAACATTGAGTAAAGAGTGTTAACACGAATTTGTAGTGGAAATTAAAAATAAAAAGAATACGAAAATTAAAAAAAAAGCTAAGCTGGTAGACTGTCTTGTTTAGATCTAAAAAAACAGTAATTCAAAAAGAATCATATAATCGAAAGATAATACTACAATTTACATTCTGTACATGTTACGTTAATTTGTCGTGAAAATAGTCTATACTCTAATCTCTTGTTTATTTAATCTTAGTCTCCTCAACTACAACTGAATTTATGTCAAAACTAAAAGGATGCTGAAAAAAAATGCGCTCTTACGGAAGGAGATTATCATAAAACACTGTTTGATAAAAGTTAATTTATAGGAAAGAATTAACTTGAAAACATAAACAAAAACTTTATTTTCTAATAAATTAATATTACATACTTTCAGCAGAAATTTATTTACACTTAAGGATCCATTGGCGCCTAATGAATTACTTAATTCCGATAAACCGGTTTCAGTTCATTTTCGTTTCGTTAGTTCGTAAGGACCTCAGAGATTTTTAGATTAAACTTAAATATCCGAGGAGTGTCTCCTCTGAGTCCATAGCACATTTAATTAAGTAGCGTCTTGCTACTCCTTTGGCCTTTAAAACAGGCTGAATTCGTTTTAGCATGGATTCTAAAAGATGTTGGAATTGTAGGGAACATAGTCTTGAAACGACAATTCAACAGCCTTTCCCACAAAATTATCAATAATGTTGGGATCGTGAAACTGTACTCGTAATGTAGACAAACTATACAATTCAGTACACAATACAATACATACAATATATACTAGTACATGCTGTACTATATACAAACTCATTGCATGTTTCTGTGAACTAGGCCTATTCCATGAAAATTCGGGCCTTTAGAAGGCATCATATATTCTGGAAGTGCCGATTTGTGAGAGATTAGCTACAAACAGTTGAACTTCATCAGCGACAATGGTAGGTTCTTTCGGGTTAGTTGCCAAAGCATTACTTCCAGCATTCTTTCCCAATCTTTCGTCCCCATCTGTCCTTCTTTCTGTGAAGGTAGGAAAATAGACCAACGATCGCGGTGCTCGGCTTCCCTGCCACCTTCACTGGTCACTCATAACATCAGTGTGATGCAAAAGAAATCTTGATTGGTCAGACTAATCAAGAACTTTTTTAGTCATCAACGGTCCAGTGCTGATGTTCCTATTCCCACTGGAAACTTTCTTGATTGGTAAACAATATAGTCGTCAACTGTTATAGGCCATTTGAGAAAAGAAACGAAAAGAAACCTGGTGCTTTCCGAAATGATATTCTGCAAGACTGAACTGTTGTTTGAAGACTGCTTCCACACAATTCCAACATCTTGTAGAATCCATGCCAAGACGAATTTAGGTTTTTTAAGGGATTGAATTTTGATGTGATTTGCATGGTTGTAGTCCGTCTATAGCATGATTTTAGCCAGCCTATTGTAGGTGTTTGATCCACAAGAATTCGTTTTTCTTTCTCACATGATATATTAGTCATTTTTCCCATTACGCCGATTTTTTTCTAGCCTAACTGATGATGGAAGAGTTATTCTGTCGTATGTATACGAGAACCGCGGTTATTTGCCACATTACATGGTGGAACGAAACATTTATAAAATGTAATACTTTATTTTATAGTGATGCTTAATAAAATGGAATCTCAGTAGATAGGCAAAGATAAAAAAATATCACTCAAAACATTATTTTTTGTGTCCAGCTATTTCTTGTTTCAAAAATTGATCATCGTAGAAGAATAAAAAATAAAAAAATGATAATAAAAGAATACAAGATATAACAATTACAAGAATAACAATAGTAACAAGAAAGATGTCTATTGATTTCGATAAAAACTGGACTAATAGATAAGAATCTAAGATTTAAAACCATAAATATACGTGGGCAGTTAAGGCAATCATGGAAACTATTTTTTATCTGCTAAATATGCGGCAACACTGCAATTTTAGAATACACGTTTGAAAGCCTGTTTGATGTGCTTCTGATTGACGGTACTGATGTGGTCTGGTTCAGTGAAGAAATGTCAAGAGGGGCAACTGGAAAATATGTATTTGGAAATCAAATGTTTAATAAGGCAATGCAGTATAGCCAAGGAAGAATAAGGAATACAGGAATGCTCAATACACATTGCTAACACTCCTTAAAGTGATCTCCAAGATCCACCGTACGTTGCCAGCGTTTGGGAAGGCGGAGAATACCATTGGCTACATGTGACCTCTCGCTGAAATGCCATCAAAATTTCATCTTTGTTCGCAAGCGTTTCCATGCAACTGCAGCTTGAGTTTTGGAATCAAATCAAAGTCGCAGGGATTCAGGTCTGGCAAATACGGAGGGTGTTCCAAGACTTCCCATCCTCATCGACGTAACAAAGCCTGTGCAGGAGCTGCTATGTGACTGTGGCGTCATTGTGAAGAATGATGGCGTTGGACAGCAGTTCCCAAACCCTGGCAATGTACGGTGGAGAATCTTGGAGATTACTTGCAGGGATGTCAGCAATGTGTATTAAACATTCCTGTGTTCCTTTTTCTTCCCTGGCTGTACTGCATTGCCTTATTAAACGATGATTTCCAAATACATATTTTCCATTTGTCCCCATGACGTTACTTCACTGACCCAGACCACATCAGTGGTCCCAATCAGAAGAACATCAAACAGGCTTTCAAACGTATATTCTAGAATTGCAGTGATACATCATGTTTGGCAGATAAAAAATAGTTGCCATGATTTCCATAACGGTCCACGTATCTTAATGAACAGTTCTTTTGCAATACCTTTTTTTTTAATTACCATTATTAGCAAGCACATATTCGAAAGTTGTTAAGCATACTGCAGCTGTTTTCTTGAAACATATAAAAAATGACATTAACTCTGTCCAATTTGGATAAATATTTCCTTTGTTAATATAAAACGCGTCGTTAATACAAATTTCTATAAAATAAAGGAAATAATTTACTTAATGAAAATTCATAAATGAAGCTGAAATTTGAACTAAACAAGAACTTATTTCTGTCATGTCAAAATCTCAGATGAAATGTAAACAAAAAATTGAACATCACTAATTGTAAAAGTTAAGAGACGTCATAGGTATCTTGTTTATTTTACCATAGCAGTGTATGTTGCTTAAATTAGAAGAATTCGAAATTAATTTTTAAACGAGATTTTAGTAAAAAGAAAGCAAAAATTGTAAATGAGAACATTTAGAATTTAGCTTTTCTGGCTGATACTTTTTGTTTATTCCTTTCCGCCACATGAAAGCAGCGCATAGTATGACGTTCAGTTCCTTTTAATCTGTTTTTTTTATTAATTGATTTTAAACAAATATAGCTATATATATAATAAATATTTAAATTTTTTTCATGCAATAAAAAGAATACTGTAATTTCTCTGGCACATGATGTTATTATTGTAGCTGACTGATAATGAACAGGGATTACAATGTAAATCACTTGTGAATTGTAGTGCGAATAATCTGATTGGCGAGCACCTACCAAAGCTTACGACAACTTGGTTAACTTCATTATTCTTTCTAAAGTTGAAGTAATGTTAGTCAGCACTTTCTAACGCGACTCCATGGCGCCGAAATATCTCAGTGGTGACCACATAGTGGAAGATCAACACGCCATTCAACAGTTTTCACTACTTGAAAGATGGATAACAACTAGGCCTGGGAAGGAGCCATTAGCACTTCATTAGCCGTGGTCATTCATCAATGTCTATCGCGTCACCTGTAATCATCGCAAACATAATGATAAAACTTTACTGTAATCGTTACAATGCGATAAAATTAACTATCTCATTTTATCAAGTAACGGAAAATAACGCTAGTGACACTAATTAAAATGTTTTAATATAATAATTACCATTAGTGGGAAGTTAATTTGCAATTAGCTGACAGACCTGTGATGAAAATAGTTAATTATAAATACTTAAATTTTATAACATTATTAAAAATTAAATACTATTATTATTAATAATAACATAAAATAAAATAATTAAAAGTTTAGTGTAGTTTCTAAGAAAAGTAAATAATATTCAACTTTGTATTGGCTTTTCCATTTCTATGTATGTGATTCCGTTCTTCACAACCCAAACTAGCGGTCGGGGCATCAAGAGTCCTACCTCATTGGACTCCCAATGTCCTGCAGATTTGAGATAAAAACAAGGTGTAATCAAGCCACTTCCGAATAGTTCCGAATTCGGAGTTCATCCGAATAGTGCAAAGTGAGGGTGTAGATAGACTCAATGGAGGCATTACTACAAATTGTACTTAACCCTTGAATCTTTGAGTTTTGTGTTCCAATTTCAGAAACGAAAGCTTCTAAAAAGATTGCGAAGCGTACGAGGTTGCTTGGTTTAAATTTAATACAAAATTGTGAATTGATTTTTTTCTTTCCTATTACAGTCTACGGAAATAGTTTCCTTTTCGGTTAATTGAAGGATTGAGAATTAGAAGGATCTATCAACCGTATTATCAAAAATGGAGTGATTGCTTGTTTTTACGTATTGGGCTTCATCCAATCTGCCAATGTAGGAAGCCTGCTCGTGTACCTTGTGACATAACAAACATGTGAAACTCTTTATCTTTTGTTTATTTTTTTAAGATTTTGTTTGAGGTAAACAGCAACCAGTAGTATCTTCATAATTATTATGTACTTAAAGGTTATTTATATATAGCTAAAAATGAAATGAATTCAATGTTCTACTTCATTTTACTTCTTCGACTTTAGATTATCTGTTTGAATGATATAGAGCATTACTTGTATCAGTAATCATTTATTGTGCTTGTTTTGGTTTATTTTTTTTTTTAGAGTTAGATGAGGAACTAGCCCCATTTATTTAGTATTTAAAATGAATGAAGAACAAGAAATATAAGTGTGAAAACTACTCCTTTTAGCAAAGCTAATGAGAAAATACTTAAAGTATTTTCAAAGAAACGGTGTCTGTCATCTGATACAAAGTTGTTTCTTTGTGGGTGCAGGTAGTAAAAGCAATGTGGAAGAAAACATCAATCGTGGACCGATTGAAGTGATATTACAGACAACGGTAATATTGTTCAGATGTTATTAATAAAGATTTTTAGTGGAAAAATGGTAACTCGGCAAAAAAAAGACGCCGTAACATAGGAAATTGAAAAGTTGTGCAGATTAACTTCCAAATTACTTACGATTCTTTTCAGAGGCCAAAAGTTACAAAAAAATGTAAAAATGAGACAGATAACAAATAGGAATAGCTTACGACAAACAGTTTGAAGTAAAATGCAAAACCACACGGACCGATATGGAAGATTATCAATCATTTAAAGTTACAAAAACAGGATATCCAAGAATTTATCCACGGAAGATCATTGAGGAAATTCTAAGAGATCTGAACAGACAGCAAGATCTGGCTATTCACCAAATACTATTTCTGAGATAACAATATGTGAAATGCTGTAATTTATTTTTGTTTTATATCATATGAATATAATCTATATTACTAAAATATTTTATTTCTCTGTCTGTCCGGCGCAATTTTCTGAGAGAATGGAAAATAGAAATAATTTTGACAATGAAACATCCGCGACAGGAATCGAACCTGCAACCTTCTGATCTGAAGTCAGATGCCTTATCCATTAGACCATAGGGACTACAACTCTCTTCATATGGTTTTTTGACTTATATCTCCTTTCCTTTCCCCCATCAATAAGGAATGTATTCAATCTTTTTTTTGAATCTCAAGATTGTTTATTTATTTCACATCAGTCAGTTTATTTGTAATTCGAAACTGACAATTAGAATGATAATTGCCGAAACGTTGCAATATTTTAAATATTCTTACTTAACCAAATCCTACGTGCTATTGAAAAATATGTGGGTGTACACGCCAGATGTTGGAGTAAAGAAAACAGAGTCAAGAAAGAGAGAAGCACTTTTTTTGAGGTGGAATACCGAAAAAATCACTATTTGCAACTCAAAAACCATCAATAAATGTAACTCAAACGTCACTGAAAAGTGACAATTATAATTAAAATGAGAGTCAAAAAAGAATGAAGCGATACTTCTATTAGATAGAATACTGAAAAATCACTATCTGTAACTCAGAAACCATCAATATTTGGAACACAAAAGCCACTGAAAAGTATCATTTGGAATAAAAAAAAAAAAAAAAAAGAGTCAAGAAATAAGAAGCAGTATTTCATTAGGTAGAATACTGAAAAATCACTATTTGTAACTCAAAAACCATCACTATTTCTAACTCGAAAACCACTGAAAAGTATCAATAGGAATAAAAAAAAAAGATAGTCAATAAAGAAAGATGCACTATTTCTATTAGGTAGAATACTGCTCAGAAGTTAGACGTCTTAGCCATTAGACCACTAGGCCTACATTCTAATCTCTGTAAAAAATAAAAATATATCATAGATATATGATTTACAAGGTGGTTCTAAAAGCAGTCGTAGATTGAGAGAATATAGACATCAAAAATTAAATTAAAAAAAAAAGCTTTTAAAAAATGTTAGTTTTAGTTTCCTTGATGTAATTTATGTGTGTGTGTATTTTTTTTAATAAATAAAAAATTGTTTTCCCTTACATAAGGGAGGCTTCCGGAGCGAAGCGACGGGTAGCCGACTAGTTTATCTTAAAACTACTACTATTTTAGATCAAATAACAGTTATTACTTATGACAAGCTTTTGCATTTCAATAATGTTAAACCCACTTAAAATTCTGTGTGGTCATTCAAGTTTTATCTAAATAACCATATTCATTATATATTGTACTTTTAAACGCATCTTAAAATCCATGAATAAAACATTACGTTGTCTGAAACTGACTATACAAAGCAGCTATATAGGATATTCAGAATTTTCACTTTAGATACTTGAATTGTAAAACTAAACATTGCTAAACTTCTTAATTTTTTTTCCACGAGAGCAGAAATGGTGGAAAACCTACTTATAATTCTCAACCGTTCAATTATTGTTTGAAAAAATCGTGATTCCAATTTAAACTGACATTTAAAGACTACCATTCAGAAGATTCTTATAACAGATGATTTGGGATCGTTGTCTACTAAAACCACGAAAGCAGCAATCCGGAGAGAAAGAACTAAATACTAATTTTTTAGAGTTGGAATACTAAGTGCCTGCAGGGACTGCATCACATTTATTGTATTAAAAATGATTCTTATACAATTCAATACTGTATATATATTAATAATATATCTTTCGCTTTTTCAAAGTTAAAATAAAACGAATACAAGTTTTTCTTTCCTACAAAATTTATTTCAATCAATTGGGTAAAATATTAGTCAAGTTACAAATTTCAATTTTAAAAACTTTTAAACCCATGTTTCTTAAAATTATTGTATTAAAACCAAGGAAGCGGCCCTCAATTTATGCTTATAAATTCCATTCATTCAATTTTATTCTCGTAAATCAGATGAATTAGGACAAGAAGAATCTGAAACTTCTATTACCTAATCTTTCATTTACGACGTTCATCGAGGTAATGAAAATATTTTGTTATGTTGTTAATTTTCAAAAGGGCTAGTAGGCGAGTTGAAACTGTTTGTATTGTAAATTTTAATGAGTTAAAAGTTTGTAATATCTTTATCTTGTTTGCTGGTCACTTCAATTTTAAGAATATAAACTTAGAAATCCTTAAAATTTTTAATTTCCTTTCAGAAAATATTGCTCATCTATTTTGAAGATTAACTTTGGATAAACTCGTCTCCTTAATATGTTCTATAGACATCCAGTCTTCTTTTAATATCTTCTAAAAATATTAAATATTTCCTTTTCTTAAACAGGAAACTTCATCAGATTTTGAGGACAGGAAAAAACTTTTCCTTTTCCTCTGAGAATTCGTTAAAAAACTACACAGTAAGAATTTTTTATTACATTTTTGTAAAAATTAATTTTTAGTAATAACATATTTCATATTACATCATTTTTACAAACGATTAAAATTTATATAAACACAAAAATCCTTTAATATTAGTAATAATTAATGATATGTTATCTTCATATTATCTGAAAAAGAACATCCACTTTAGGGTCGGCATTATGCCTCTAGCCCAACAGTGGTCAGCCCAATCAGAAATATTATATCTGTTCTTCTTGAAAGCACTGATGTGTTCGAATATCCTCTATCTTAATGTTCTACCTGTATTTCCATAATAATTTTCATGATAATCTCTGCATTCTAATTTATCAATTACACCCATTTTATTCATTTTGCTAGTTTTATCGCTTTTTTTTTTAAATTTCTTATAAAACTGTTAGCTTTATAATATAGAATTCTAATTTTGTTTTCTTTACGTATTTTTCTAATTGATTTATTAGTTTCTATATCTAATAGTACCTTAAATATTCCTTTGTAATCAATGCTGTCATCATTTTTCTGTTTTTGTTTCCTGTTTCTAAAGAATTCATTAACGACTTTATTAATGAATCTTTCTGGGTATTCATTTATTTTGAACGATGTTTTATTGTTTTGATTTTTTTCTTTCTGTAATCTTCCATTGTAAGTGTTTTCAATTATTCTTTTTACATAATTTTTAATTAAAGCTTTCTTTGTGCTTAAACTATCATGTAACACCACACCCCAAACAAAACATTTAGCAAACCTTTTCCTTAATTCTATTGAAATGCTTTGTGCTGTTAACAATGCTTTTATCTTTTCAAATGCACCTTTACCTAGTGCTATTCTATTTCTTATTTATTCAGTGCAACTTCCATCCCATTTCACAAGACTTCCAAAATATTTAAAAACTTTTACTTGCTGTTTAGTCTTTCCTTTTAAGGGTATATTAAAACTACCGTCCTGTCTGCTTATTCTCATCACCTTGGTTTTTCCCACATTTAAGTTCATTCCAAAGTCTTTCCCATCTCTTACTATACTGTCCATCTTTTTTTGTAATTCTTCTTCTGATTCTGCCAACACTGCTTGATCATTTGCATACTTAATGGTTTTCAATCTTTCTCCTTCTATCACAACACCTCTTGCTTCATCTAAAGCTTTCGCAGTGAGTTGCTCTGCATATACATTAAAAAGCACTGGTGAATGACAACACCCTTGTCTAACTCCTCTCTCAATACCTATCTCTTCAGTTTCATCATCTTCTACTTTTACAGCCACTGCCTTCCTACAATACATCTCCTTTATTTGTCTTCTATCCTTCCAATCAAGGTATTTTTTATGTCCAAGACTACTTGCATGCAAAATTTCATTCCGAATCGTTCCGCCATTGAGGCGTGAACGAATGATAAACTTACAGATTTTCGCTTCTATAATAGCGATTAGGATTATGGATTAAGATTAACCTAGATAAGGAGTAATGCTGGAAATGTTTCACACTTCTTTTATGATCTGGTAATCAATACCTTTTCGCCTGCATCACATTTCGGCCGCTCTAATTCTTATTCTTTTTTCTTGATTGCCCAGGCTTCACTACTGTACATAAGCACTGGTCGTGGTAAAGTTTTTTTATTTTTTTTATTTTCTAACACGAATATGTTTCTGTATTAAGAAGGCATAAAAAGTTTAAAAGGTTTTATTAAAATCAGTAATTTTCTATTCAATTGCTTTATCTTCGGTAAAATAAAGATGATAATCTACATCCTTGAAGGTTAGATAGCTTTATATTTATTTCAGTTGCTAAAGCAGCTTTGAAGTCAGCCATTTATCCAAGTCTCTGTTTGTAATTTTTGGTTTAGCTGAGTTAATTTATATCTGACTTTTGATTAGTTCAAGAAATTCAGTTGTTAATAAAGTTCTGTAAATGTCTAGATAAATAAAAAAAAAACGTTTATTCTTGAGTCTAAGATAAAAAGAATCGGGGAACCCCAATACCCGAGAACTTTTCACGATATCAAAATTCTTAATTACTTTATTTTAAAATAAATTCCCTTGTTACTAAATTTTATAACTGAATACAGTTGCTTTACCCGCTTTTTCTGAATAATTAATTTCCCCACTTCGGAAACTTTTTTTCAAGTCTTTGAGATTAATTTAATAATAATTTTTTGAAATCTTCCGAAATGCATTCATTAATTTAGAACAAGATTTGATTGTTCTTCACTTCATTACCCTAATCAAGGTTTTTTTTAATCAGTTTCTGGGTATGTTCCTGTACTTGGAAGGTTTGAAACATTGATTTATTATGTTTATGGTGTTAAGGTTAATTCAAATGAATATTGAATTCCTTTTAGCCTCTTTTCCTTGGAACGTTAATCCGTTTACTGAATACCTCCCCATTTAGTAATAATATTTGAACCACCGAATACTACTACTTGAAACTTAAAGGTGCATTTGCAATTAAACATGATCTGAAATTCTATTGCAATTTTTTTTCCCTTATCGTCGTCTATAGAGAATGGAAGTAAGGGTGATAAAAATTATCTTATTACGTTTTTGATAACTTTCTAAGAAGTTCTGTAAATATCTAACAAGCTATGTTAATCCTTTAATTCTCCATTAATTTGAGAACGGTATGGTTTAATATTGAAATTCATTGGATTAACTCAAATTACGCAAACAACTCTGTTTTGCTAAATAACTTCAAGATAGTTTTCTTCAGAATTCAAAAATAATAGAAACATTTCATTTTTCACAAATTTAAATGATCGAAACGTAAAACTCTTCGGGGGGGGGGGGGATATACATGATGACGGGACCACAATAAAGGTTGACTGTTTTCAAAGTTATTACTTTCCTTAAATGCCCGCCCACAAATTATGTTTGCCGTGCATGGAGACACGTGCTCTAGAAAAGGAGGATCATTGAAGTTGAACAACATTTGCTTGTTTTTTTCATCTTGCTTGTAGTTGGAAGAAGCTGCTGATGCCTTTGCTTCTAGTAAACGGGAGGTCTTGGTCCCTCTGAGATCAATTGGTTGCAATTCTCCTCCTGCTTCGGTAGTAGCTTGTCAACCGATGTAGTCTGAGGGGGTTTAATCTAGTATCTTCCATTCCTGTTCGGATATGTTTTTATGTAGCCCTAGCATTGAAAGATTTTTTTTCGGGAATCAAAATATCCCTTCGTTGGGCTCAGTAGTAGGTGGGAAGCACCAATTCCAAATTTTTCTTTTTTCTTATAGACTTCTTTCAATTGTAAGCAATTTTCTCGCCAAATATGTCGATTTTCGAAATTTTGCATTCGATTTCTGAGAAACCTTTTTCTTAGGTTGTGTCTTTTTTATTTCCAAAGCCTTACTCGGCATTACATAACCAACATCATCGTCATTGCTGCTATCTTCTTTTTAATACAACATCCCTGTATATATTTTTAAGAAATATATATTCAGATTTTTTTACTTATTTTTATCTGTAAAGTGTATTCACATGTGTTGCCTTGCCAAGTTTTTCCTCAAAACAAAACGTTCAACAAAATGTTTTTACACTTGTCTAATTTTTAACTTCAAGTTGTGATTTTATTACCATTAGACTACTTTGTGGTCTTTTTGTTAATGTTGTTTTTTCTTGCTATTCATTTTGAGTTTTCTGAAATAGTGATTTCTTGTTGACTGGTTTTTTGTTTTTCTATTTTAGAATGTGTTATTTTTAACATAGATTACGTGCTTTGCCTTTCTTGCTGCAAAATGTCGACTGTTACTAAAACGCTATTAAACATCACTAACAAACTTAAAAAAATAAAAATGCAAACTTTTTACAAGTTTTGGAAAAGATAAAAAGCTTTCAGAATTTTATTTTAATTCATATTAGAATGATGCAAAGAGTTCAGTGTTTAAATATTTTGTTGGAGATTTTTAAATATTCTTTTACACTTGTGAAAAATCTAGAATTTTTCATACCATTAATAGAAAAGTTATTTTAAAGTTAGAGAAGTAGTTTCTACTTTTACTTTTTTGCACAAAAGTAGAATTTCCTCATATGAGGTTTTATTAAAAAAAATAAGTAAATTATCCTGTTTTGTATTTACAGATTTCGGTTCCTTATTAGTTCCACAAGATTGTAGATGAAGTGAGAAAAATACTTATAGTGGATTTAGAAACTGTCAAAACAGATGTTTATTGATTTCTGATTAATAACTTCTCAATAAGAGGAAAGGATCCTTCCTAACCTAACTTCAGATTTCAAAAATATGAAATCGAAATTCAAGTAAAAAGTAAAGACTCAGAAAATGATTACTTTCTTTTATTTTTGTATTTGTGATACTTTCTTATTTAAATAGAAAAATTCAACAACAAGCAACTTTTAAATGTCTCACCATTACCACACTGAATGAACCGAAGAAAGAGCGAGACATAAATGTTGAGACACTTGCTGCCAAATAGTTGAGATAACTCCTATTTTCATAAAAGTCCACATATTTGTCATTCTTGTCTTCTGCATTTTTAAGAACTGGCAGTTCGCTTGAAGTATTTAATATTTCAAACTTGTCTACTTCTTTTTAAGTTATAAAATTTCAAATATTTATATCTCGAAGATTAACTTTGTTTAAAAAGAGAAAGAAAAAAACATTCTGCCGAATATTATTTTACTTTCTAAAATTGGGATATGTTATCGCAATTTTAAAACTAACAACATAACGAAATTGTTTATAAATATCGATAAATAATTTGCCAAGATTCTTTTGACATGTACTTTAACTTTTTTTTTATAACTTTTTTCTTTTTTTTTGTAAGTTTACAATAGCACAGATAAATAATCCCTATTAAAGTGGTTGTGTAATTTTTAAGTTTTCCATACGGTAATAATGGAAAAATATAGTAATCAAGCAAAAACAATTTTATTCTATTCTATCTTTGAATCATTTGCCTTTCCGGCGTGGCTTTGGTCTAGACGGCGGTCTGCTATAAGACAGATGTTGTTCTCTAGGTTCGAATCCCGGCGCAGGGTTTGAATGCTTCATTCTTTTTTAGTTTCAGCCATTTCAGGGGTGTAAAACCTAGTTCGCCCTCTGGGTGCACCTTGGGTACGCTAAAGAAGTAGCAATTCTGACAGCCAGAGAATCGTCTCCATCTCCTAGCTAATGAATACCATATGATAAATAAAATAAAATAATAAATTTGAGTCATTTTAATTTCTTAAAACTTGTTTATAAAATATAATCTTAATCATGCTAAATATCCTTGACCCAATTATTTAGAAATTCCCGGTTTGGTTTCCTACAAACATTTAGGCTTATTTTTTATGATATATGAATATCTGTTTTTCTATTTAAGATTGTTTATGGGGATGTCTGTTACTGACAAGGTTTTGGACGTGACAACTATAAAAATAATTAATAGTTCTATAGCAAATTTGCTATTTAAGAATTTAGTGACTCTACTTAGATCTGATTAGATTTCATAATATATAGACTCATTCTAAGGGCTTCTTAGAAGGGCCATAACCTAAATAACTTAGAAACAAAGACACTGATGGGCATTAAACTTGATAGTTAAATATTATTGCTTAAAATTAGATTTTGGTGCTTGTAGCCCGTGTTTATGGACACTAAATAATAAGGACCAAATAACATGCTCTTGTCAAAGAATAGTATATGGAATTATATTAAGTTTTATATTTAACAGATTAAAATCATTCTCTGTATATATGTATATTATTAAATTTTTTTTACATAAATACATAATTAAATTATTAATAACTTTTGACCTACTGTTAAAGTAAGGGCCAAAATATGGTGACCTTAAATAATTCCCAAGTAATGGACTGATTTCATTCCAATATTGTATTTAAAAAGATTAACAATGTTTCTCAATTTTTAACAATCTCATTAACTTTTGATAATTTGATAATTGACGGATATTTTTATCTCCACTTCATTAAGGCCTCAGAATTAATGTCTTTTGTAGTTCAACTAATAATGCTCTAATGTAAATTAACTTTTGATTTAGAGAAGGTTTGTAGTATTATGGATTGAGGATTAGGCTTTGTCTTACTGTTGCGATATTTCTTTGAGGGTTTAAACTTCGGATTAAATTTTTTACAGCTCTTTCATCTTGCAATCATTCTTGAAGGAAATCTTGCAATCATTCTTTTACCAGTTATTGATAATAATTTTATACCTCAAAACAGTAATTCATAAATCTGAATAAAAAACTAAAATAATTGATAGCTTACATTTTATTTAACTGTTATCATTTATCAATAAAATATTTCCTAAGTTATTTCAAAATCACATAGTACTTCCAGTCTGTAACAATGATTCTTGATGAGAAATGAAGGAACATATTTTTTTTAGTGCTATTCAAGGCTACGTTTTGCAGAAACAAAATCCCTTTCTCTAATCAATAGGAGATTACTGACTCGCATCCTACCCGACAGATAAAGCAATAGAGAGTTATAGGACTGTTGTCACCTTGTGAAAGATTACTAAGCAGAAAGTTATTAAATATTAAATATTACGGGCAAATAAAGCTATCGAAAACATGGAAACATTACTTAATTATTGCAATGGAGATGCCAGTACAAGTTGTTCCTAATCTTATTGATGATTCAAATCAAGTAAATGATTATTCAAATAATTATTATAATTTTTTATTTTTTAAAATTTTCTTTATTTGATAAATTTCAATAAGAAAATTTACTTTACAATGTTACCATTTCAACTTGTTTTATTATTAAATTGTTTGGTTCTGTGACAGATCTTTACTTTAATTTTCATTAAAAGTTTAAGGTATTCGGAAATGTTGAGAGAATTTTTAAATTTAAAGAATTAACTGACTTAATACTTTTATTATTTCGAAGCATATTTTGGCAAAAAATCCTGATTTGAGAAATATTGTTAAGTTTACAAAGCAATTTAGAAGTAAATTTCATATCATTTAAGAATACTTCGTTCAGATTCCATGGATTTTCGGCATTTAAAAACCTGCAATAAATGAATAGGACTAATTGTAAAAGTGATAAATCTGTATCAAGACATTTGACTTATCTCAAAACTAGCTTTATTCAAACAAGATAGCATTCTCTTAATAGTAAAAGTAAGATAGTTGTTCCAAGTTTGACAATGTTCATTTGAATTTCCCGAATATTCCAAGTTTAGTGGTGTGTGGTGCATCTGGCGCTGGTCGTGGCTGGTGCAGTTGCCGTCAGCTGTGCTTGGCTCCACGGGGAAAGGCGCTGCGGTGCTGCGAAGGAAACCGTCCGTAAGATGAATGGCGATCCCACACCAGAATTTAGATATGAAACTGGGGTCGTATAAGTCATGATTCAGGAGAAGTAACAGCCCAAGGGAAGGTGCATGCGGCTTTTGAGGCAGAGTTATCGCCCAGAAGATATCCGGAGATGAATTTAAGCAACAAATCATAGGATTTGACCAATATCCGGTTATTTTTAGAACTTCATATCATTAACTTTATTGAATTTGATTTTCAATAATTATATTTGCATCGACATTAACACATAATATTTTGAGAATAGCTCTAATAAATCAATTTTTGTGAAAAATCTGTTATTTATTTATTATAACTACTAAACTAATTGCAGATTTTGGTTATTTCAGTATCCTATAATAACATCTTACCGTAATCTGTAATGAAAAGACTGTGTCAAATCAAAACATGTTTAAAATAAAGCGTTTATAAAGGATGTATAAAGGAAGTGGTTGTAGAAATAGCTCAAGGTTCAAACATTTCTTTGAATTGATCTTCTTTACTTGATTAAATGTCGTAATTGCTTGTTATCTTTATAAATTCTGAAGAATATAGGCAAAAAAGACTGGATTTTGTGAACGTAGAATCAGTTAGAAAGAACATTAGGTCCAACCGAAAAATGATGTAGTGCAGTCTAGAATATCTGCTCTCCCAATTGTTGGTTGAAAATCAGTATTGATTGAATCGATTCCAGAGAACTATTTGAAATTTTGCAAATTTGAAGAGATTTGCCTTTTTTTTCTTTTTTTTTTTGATATTGTGATATTATTTGATGTTTTTTGATATAGTGATAGATGAAATCTTCAATAAAATAAGCTTCCATAAAATTTTTCATATCATTTTTGAAAGATTCAAGAAATAGATTTTAAGAGATTAATTTTAAAATAAGACTTAATCAGTTACAAAAGAAAGTTCGAAAATAAGATCACTTGATAATAAGACATGAATTGGTAGACGAGGAAATTGAGTTAATCCATTCTGCGACTTGAAAACAATTGCAAGAAAATATCTGGATTACCATAAACTTAATTCAGTTTGAATTAAGATGTTTATAAAAAGTGAAGAGGTTTATACAATATTACGTAAGTAAGCTTATATGAATAATGACAGCCTATTTTTGGTTAAAAATATAAAAGAAAGACTATTTTGTCTCTTATTTGCATTTGACCTCCTAGATGTTAATTGTTTGTGATAATTTTTAACAATTTACATCCTAGTATTGTTGTGTAATGTAATGATTAATTTCTCTGTGAACGATAACAAGGACAAAGGTATATAACGCATTATTGCATTACATTAAAAGCGAGATATATAATGCAATAATGGAATTCAAGCATTGAATACATTAAAAGAATATTAAAATTGCCTTCAAATACTCCTACTAAATTTCAAGATCATCCCTCCAGCAGTTCAGATAGTTCGTATTACACGCACTGACAAAGTGATTTGTTGAGCCTTACTCTGAACAAAATAGGCTAAAAAAATTCAAAAGTAATCACCTTGATTATTAATTACAAAACTTTGTCAATTCTGGTAACTATCTTAAACGTTAACTTTTCATTTATTTATTATTTTGTTGCTGGAATTTTATCTCTGGCGAGAATTCCGTTCAGACTGGCGGTCTACGCTTCCCAACTGTCGTATGTACGCTTTGTATATTATTCCATCAGCATTTCCTTCCTTATAATCATAAATTGTCTGATCCGATCGCGCCGATTGTGTGTATGCAGATCTTGATAAGCTCAGATCTAATGATGATTTACTGCTCGAGTAGCCATCTTCACAATTTTGCTGTTATATCACAATGTACTTCACAAGCAATTGTATTATCTCTTGGCCAGTGACTTCAAGTACAGCAGATATTCCGCTGCACTGAATACGTACCATATGAGGCCTCAACCGAAACCTTTTACACGATATCATTGAGTTTTCTTGTTTTAAGAATTCGAGCTTTAGCTCGACGAGTCCATCGAACTGCACAAAAAAATTCGTGGCACACATTTGTAACTTCCTTCTGAGTCATTTTTCCCAAACTCTTTGGGATAAGAATCAAAACACACGATTGCTGTTCTTCATAACAGCTCACTATTAAGAAAATGGTACGGAATTATCTGCCGTCGAAGTTAAGACACTTCATAGAGCTTTTTCTTGCAACTCCAACTCGCCTACATTATAATCAAATCTCCTACAGATCAAGCAGCATGTTGTTACTACTCCATACGTTTTACTTCCTCCAACAGATAAACATGTATAATAAACAAATTTTTAACGTGTGTAAAAGAATCTTTTTGAAAACCGTAAACACACAAGATTAAATATAAGTTAAAAACTTAAAAAAATTTTACTCAAACATGTTTCAAGTAGCCGAAATGCAAATCTTTCTCAATATGAAAGTTCTTATAGTAATGAGCAGCTTTTATTGGAGCAGGAGACAATGGACGCAACACAAGGGCACGGACCGCATCCTCGTAGCCACTTAAGCCAATCGTCTTAACAGGCCAATGCAGCAATCCTGAAGCAGGAAACCGACACCAACCGTCGATCGAAGGAACTTCGGCGATCAGACCACTTGTAAAAACCTAAAAAAACAAAACAAAAAGAAAAGCCTGAACGAAACGGAAAAGAAAAAGAAAGTAAAGTAAAATTATAAAAAGAATATAAAACAAAATAAAAATTAAAATATATAAAATTAAATAAAAAATATAAGAAACCTTATATTTTTTGTATAAAAGGGGGTGGGTTAAATCTGTCTATCCCTACGACTTTCTGGGAAGCAGTATTGATATATACGTATATCCCCCATTTCAATAGGCCAATTATTGATCTGAATAACTCGAAAAACAATGCCCAGATGAAATATACTTTGATATTCTACGATACTTATCCATGTCGTCTGTCAAGATCATTAATAAGATTTGACTTATTTCCAGAGAGATGGCAAAAGTAGTTCTTGTAAAGACAGCATTGATCGTTCAACTATCGTTCTATTATTATTCACAATCTGTTTCTGTAAACCTTTGGAATGAACGGTGAATCACGCTTTGTCTGGTATCTGGGGCATAACATCCGTCAGAGTTTTGTCAACATAAGTGATCATCTTATACATTTTGAGGATGCACTGTGTTTGTCAATAGAGAATCATTTCATTTCAATTCTAGATCTAGAAAAGGAGTTCTACAGGACCTGGAAATATGATATGTAAAGTTCTTCGTAACTATGTGTTCATGATGACATGCCGTATCTTATTCAAAATGTTTCTGTTAACCGTAGTTTCCTTGTTCGCCTTTTCTCTTATTCTCAAAAATGTCTCGATTTATCTCCAGTGATTCATAAATACCTATATGTAGACGAGTAAATCTGACCTTGAATTGTATGCGCTATTGGGCGAAACTGTTTTTGTTTTTCAGCATTAAAAATCGTACGCGTCCATTTGACTCACAGTCAAGGGATCTCCCCAGAACCCAGTCTCTCACTTGATGGTTTTTAAATCCCTTGGTCATCAGAATACAAATTATTCGGACATATTTTTGATAGAAAGCTCAAGTTTCAGTCATCTGCAGAAACTTAGCAGATAAACCGTAATATATATATTACATTTAATTATGACACTGCTTTCCTACACCATTTACGGCGGCGTGAGTCTCATTCAGCGTGGCAGTTGTAAAGCATTGATTCGTTGACAATGAGATTATGAAAGCTTCGTTTCTGTTCGACCATCATCTTTGCCCAGATTTGATCCCTTCCTTCATCAGATGCTTTTCTCGCTTTTCCTCGAGTGCAGAAGCACTCGCTTCATCGTTAACTCTTAATCTCAAACATTATCTCTTCCGTATTGACAAAATACTGTACTTGCATAATCTTAACGAATCCTCTAGTATTGTTTATGTTCTCCATTCAAGGAAGATGTTTCCAAATCGTCCTTCAATAATATCACCATTTGAACATTAGGTGATGAACTTGACAGATGCATTTCAAGTGACACATCTGCGAATTTAAACTCAACTTATTCACCAACTGCACAGTGGAAATACGAAAGGCCAAAATCCGATTTTCCACTTAATCTACATCTAGATATCTACTAAGCAGATACTATTTCGACCTTTTTTTTTTTCAGTCTCTGTATCGTGAACATTCTTTACTTTTTTTTAGATTTTTTTACAATTTTTAGATACAGAATGAGCCAAAAGAGTGTCTTTCATTAAATCAGCATTTTACTCTTGAGAACTTCAGTAATTCTATTTATTTTCCTGAAGAAGTTTCAATTTTTATTACAGAATTATGTCTACTTTGCGATTTAAAATATGCTCTCAATGAAAAGTACCTATAACTGTTAGTTATCCAGAAAATGATTGTGAGAGTTATTCTTTTATTTTTTTCTTGATGTATTTCATCATTTTAAAATAGTATTGTTAAAATAGTTTTGCTTGATTCCCTGTCTCGTCGGAATTGTTGACAGTTCTGTTTTATCCACTCCTGCAAATAGAATGTACAGTAATCGAAGAGATGTTTTTGTGGTTTGTCTTTCAATAGATTGACTCATCAATATTTATTTCTTAAAAAGCGGCTTCCAGTATATGCTACCTGGAAATTTGTTGTGATCATTCATCAAATTTTAATCAATATCGTTATCGTTTTTTAAATTGAATGCTCCATTTCTTATTTTCGTCACTTGTAAATGATGATCTTTCATCTAATTCGATCTCAAAGTTTCATTCATTCAAATGGTTTTAGCTGCTTTATGTAATTTTCAGATTTTTTTTAAACAATATTTCTAGTATTTTTTATAGCATTTTTACTTTTTTTTAATTACAACATAATTTAATAATTAAATAACTTAAAAATAATAATAAGAATTATTATTTTCTTTTTTTATGTATCTTTTGTATAATTGAGGTGATTCCGAATAACTTTATAGCAGGAAAGAGATTCGTTTCAGTGACAGTAGTAGCAGAATTGGTAGAGTTTTACTGTCAACAATTCCGAAACGACCGGGAATCAAAGAAAACATGACAATACTAGTTTACAATGATGAAATAAATCAAGAAAAGATAAAAGAATAAAGAATAATTCAAATATGCCAGCTACTTCGACACTTGATTGGTTAAAATTCTAAGAAATTCTAAAAAACTTTATGGAATCACCCTGATGCAAAGACGTACGTTTCGAAACCTCATTGGGCAGGTTTCTTTCTCAAATGAATTTAAAAATTAAAATAGGGTTAAAAATCCCCCCCCCCACCTCAATACGTTCCTCCCAATAAAAAAGGGAGGAACGTATTGAGTTAGGGGTATTAGATGTTTTCGGGTTGCGCAATTAGAATAGAACATTAACTTGTACCGATCATGTGATTGTTTTCGAACTGGGTTTGATGTGATAGGGTTATGGAGAAAAGGAGAAATTGTGTGAAGTCTTATATTCTCCGATTTTGATAATAATATAACATTACTTTAAACTTATCACAAATATTGGGGAAGGTTTGATGTAAAAGGGTTGTGGAGAAGGGGAGAGCTAGGACTCCCACCCCCTCAGCACCCTCTTTTGCCTCCACTTCTACCCGGGCAACGCCGGATACTTTAAGGTAGTATGTTATAATTTTGACCCTGTTACATATTTTAGTTCACTTTTGCTGTTTTGACTAAGTTGCGCAAGGAAAACATAAAAGTTGCTTTTGCCGGATTCAAAGCCAATCATCAACAAACCAAAATCTCTTTTGTGTCGATGATGAAAGATTAACACCACACCACGCCTACGACCAGTTGATTAAACAAAATGGGTAACAGGTTTCTTTCCCGGGAGTAAAAGGCGGGCCGGCTTCGGGCTGACCCCCCTACCTCCCGATCTCATAGTAATCTGGTTGGTCAAGAAACGTCGGGAGCCTTGCCTCCCGCGCACCCGTGGGCCTGTATGGCCTATTTGGGGACAGCTTTAACTTTAATAAAAGCTTAAATATAACGAAATTAATGATACTTAAAATTAAGAACTCAACAAATGCTTGTTACTTCATTAATTTCAGCGTCTTATCAATAAATTCTAATTAAATGATGGTAATTAATTGTATTAATTCAAGCAGAGATATATACCTGGAAAAAGCGTCAAAAGATTTCGACTGTAGGTGGTGCTTTTAATAAAATGAAATGACTAAATTCTTTCCAATGAAACTATCCTAAGAATTTAAGGTAATGTTTCAACAAAAAGTTTAGATGAAATGTTTTTAAATTACATTCATTTTTCTTTGTTTTTCATCTTGGCTCCAATTTCAATCATTTCATTATTTTTTATAACTTAAATGCTTTAATGTTTCTAAAGAGAATATGTAAATATTCAAGCATTCTATCAATATTTCTTTTACAAGGAATTTAAGTGACGATAAACTATTTACGACGTTGCCATCGGCTGTTTTCTTTGATTTTTGTTTGGTTTAAGTTTGGAAATGAAAGTTAAGAAAAAAATTCTGAAATTTTAAGCAAACATAACCAAGAAAATTGAGAACCTCCGCTAAAGGCAATTTGGTAAAAGATTCAATATTGTTTTCTTCCCAAAAAATATTAAGAAACCATTAAACGAAAAATATTAATATTAATTAATGTAGTTTTTTTTTATTGCAGACTTTGACTGTTTTTGAGAAGATGCCAATGTCTTATGAAAATAATTATGAGTTGATGATAATCATTCAATGGTTGTTTTACTTTATCTCTTGCTTTTCTCTATCTTTCAAGTATCTTCAAGTAATTTCCGTAATAGAATTTAGGATTAAATATTCAGGAAATTCCTATAGACCTGTAAAAATATATCTGCAAGATTTTCAATTGATGTTAGGAAGTGTTTTACTAGGAGAGAGATTACAGAAACTTTCTTTAAAAATATCAATTATTCTTTTTTTGTTTGTTTGTCTGGCTGAACATTGTTGGGAAGATTTTAATTGATTATTTTCGAAACACTGAATGCACTAAATGTTATCACTGATCTAACTCTGGATTGATTTATTAGTAGTGCTTCCAATGTCGTAGGAAAAGCTTTGAAATCGAATTCACTGAATGTAGAGGGTTTCTCACCTTACTCTCATTGATATGAATCTTAAATGGTTACTTACATGTGGAACCTTGTTGTTTGGTATCTCCCCTCACCCAAGGCTCTAAGGTCAGATCGGATTTTTTTATGGAAAGGCAAAGTTTTGATTCTACCTTTTATCAGCACAGTATTTTAATCAGCACAGAATAAAAGCAACCATCTTATCTTTCTTATTTCATAAAATTTTGCAAATCACAAGAAGGTAATGAAAAGTAATAGATAAGTGAATGCATGGTAACACCTTGTATTTGTGTATTTGAATTCTTAGACAAAAGATGTTGATACGAGCAATAAAGCCATGTCTCTTGTATCTCTAGTACTGTATTATGCATCTAAGAATTGGAAACATTAATGTGCTTTAAACTGTTCAAACTTATTTTAATTTGTTTACTCAAGGCGACGGTCTGTCATTTCGCTGATATTCCGAATCTAAATTCGAATCCCGGTGCTGGCCTGAATGTTTCTTTCTTTTTTTCTGTGTGCTCTTCCTTTCAAAGTTCTCAGTTTCATACTTTGTTCTTATCGCAGTTTAGGCTCCGTCGCTCCATTAAAAGTCGCGCACTGACTTTGCGTGTGACCAAAAAAAAACACAACAACTAAAAACAAAATATGTGTACAACCTTGTTAGCAGCAATACTTTTATACTATATATGTATATTTTCTAAAATTTTGTTTGAAGAAAACTAGTTTAAATCGATGGAAAAGTTGGTTTCTTACACAAAAATCTTGCAAAGTTAATTATGAAGATATCAAAATTGTAAGAATTTCAGTTGCACAAGCTTTTATTTCATTATAGTTCTTCGATAAAATATTGTTCGATTTTTCCGTTCTCTCTTCGGTGAAGAAGTGCAATCGAAGCATTCACTTTAACGTGATCGACTTGAAACTGTCTTCCACTGAACTAATCGAAAAGTGCTGAACTCAGGGCTGAAGAAAGGTAATTAAGGGTGAGGTCGCAACCTGACAGAAATTTATCACTGATTGGTTGATATACCCGATCAATACAGAGGCTTTTCCTCTCTTCGCCAAACTCTTCATCACATTTGGCTTCAACAAGTTTATCCTGAAGTTTTTCCCTTCCGTCCAAATAGATATAAAGTTATTACGAGGTTTAGCTTCATTAATTAAAAATTTTCAAGGAATGTCTTAAGGAATTCAAAATAAGATTTTCACTTAATCCACAAAAATCCATAAAATTACATCTAAAATAATAAAGAAATACAATAATTGAATTAGTGTTGAACTTGTATATTTATCAGAAAATAATTTAGTTATTATTATTCTTTGAATTACTCGAATTCAGTTGTCATTTGAGGATTTTTTTAAAATTTGAATTTCAGATTTACTATATTAAAGGTTTTTTTTAAAAAGGTTTACGTCTTCTCATATCTCATGGAATTTTATCAATTTTTATTTATAAAAGGTGAATTATAGATTTTGCAGCCCAGCCATTGTTTTCTTTTTTTTTTTGAGTGATATTTGGAGCGGTTGGTTTAGATCAAATCTTCATATCTACTTTCAATAAATTTTAGAAAAAATAAAAAAAGGTAGTTTCTCACCAAATGTAGGAGGCGCAAGTAACTATAAGTAATTCTTTTTTATCAAAAGCAAGTTAAATATTATTGGGCTTTCGTCTCAAATGGCTGAGTTTCCTTGGTAACACCAGTGCTTTTCTATAAAGAAAGAGTCATTTTCCTGTCTTCCTGGCTTTTAGATGCCGTGATGTCTTTCATTTCCGCCTGTAATTATGATTAGCCAGTCAGATTTCCGTTGGTAGATTCTCGGTCCGTATCGTCTGCATGTTCAGTTTTGTTGTTGTATGTAGAAAACTTCTGTGTTGGTCATTCATCAACTCCCCGGAGGTCCAGTATAGAGCCATCGATTCGATGTAAGCACTACCCAAAGGTGGAAAATGTTCGATGTCAAAGATTATTTTACATTTTCATCAATACTGTGATTAGTTTGGATTATAAATTTATACTTACTCAATTAATCAATATATATTTGCTGTTAATAGTAAATTAAAATATAGAACAGCAAAATTAGCAGACAATATCAGACAAAATAATTTAACTTGCCCATCTCCATTTTCAATAGATTTTAATACTTTTGTAGACTTGAATAAAAAAAAAGTACAAAATATATTTTTTTTTTGTTAGTCTCCATATCCCACCTACAGAAAATTAACGAGTAGCGGGTAAATTTAAATCTCCTTAATACACTTAAAACTTTTTATGCATTTTTAGTTTATAATACCTTTGTAATGCTTTTTGCAATTTTAATGCGATCATTCAAACGTAATTTTATAGGTATCTTGGATAGGACTTTCAGGTGACTTAAATCCGGTTAAATTGAAAATATAAACTTAAAATTAAGCTTTCGGATTGAACAGCACAAAACAATAATCCTGCAACTTTCTTTATCTGTCGTTTCGGGCATAGCCTTGTGGGGAAGGTGATGGCCTTCCATGGGTCGGAACCTGATTTTTCGAATCCCGGCGTCGGCAGGATTTTTATTTTCTCCTTCTGTGTTTTGGGTCAAACCATATGAAATCAACCAATCAATGTTGCTGAAATATTTTATTTTATTTTATTTTTGATAGTACATTTTCTTTTTATACATACATCTGGGAGTAAAAAACGATTTTTTTTTTATTATTATTAATACTTTGGCTTTTAGCGGCCATTTTGTTTATGAGGGTCGGCCATTTTTGGCGTTTTCAGAGATTAGCGATAAGTTAAATAACTTTTTTGTTTATTAAGATATCAACTTGAATAAAAACCATCTTATTCTAAATGAAACCATCTACAAATCATGTTATGAACAAAAACGTGTTAAGTTGTAAGGAAATAATCTAAAACTTAACTAGAAAAATGTGTTTTCGATTATAATAAATTGAAGAATTTAGGGAATTTTTTTCAAAGAAGGGATTAAACACAACTTTTTTTTCCCCTTAAAATTTGATACCTTTTAAATGCCGCCTTTAGGTTTTACAGGCCTTCAAATATCGCAATTTGTCCAAAATTACCCATTTTCAAATAGGCATATCCTAAAAGGGACTGAATCAAAAAATCTGAAATTTTTAAAAAATACTCTTCTAGTATCTGGTAAGAAACACATGAAATTTCATCATTGTGTTTTAATCAGAAATATTTTTTTTTAATTAAAGGAAAAAAGCAAAAATATACAGTATGACGCACATTGACGCTGACTCCTAAAGTGTTAAAACACTTAAAAAAAAAACACCTAATAAACTAACCTATTCTAGATCTATATGTACAAAATATATAAACTGCAAATGAAGAGTACCCATGAATATGTTTAAATAATAATGCACACACACATATATATGAAATATTAAAAAATACATTAAAATAACTGAAAAACAAAACATATGCCTACTTACACTTTACGATATATTCAATCGTTTTTGTGCATTGAAACCTTAAAAAAAAATACTGCAATTTTTAAACTCTTGTAACTGATAAACTATACTTGTCTTTGGGCATGATCTCATCGTTTTATTTACTTTACTCTAGTTGTCCAAAGGTCATCACTGTATTGAGCAGTTAAGAAATTTCTTGACATAAGTTTTCAGTTATGTTATAACCCCGGCCCGTCATGGTTGTAAAATCCAATGGTGATAGTTTCCTCAAAACATTTGTCACTGGCACCAGTGGCGTAACTAGAACTTTTGCCGCCCGGTGCGGTCTCCAATTTGCCGCCCTTTCTAAGTCATGAAATGGTGGTTTTTACAAATTAATAAACATAAATAAATAATTGTAATTGAGACAAACTATAGGTGGTAACTTTTTACCGTTGGATGCCATATTTAAATTACAAAACATATAGATTACCTAATTTACAAAAAAAAATTACCATTAAAAAAATTTTATTTTATATTTATAAATAAATAATTTCATTTCTTTTGGATAAACAAACAAATTGTACACAAATGTGTATGTAAACATATTTATATATTTACTCTTCTAACTTTCATAGTAGAAAAATCGTGTATAATGCTCTCAAAATTTATAATATTTGTAATTTCTTGTTCTGTGGACAATATTGCAAGATTTTGTAGTCTTAAATCACTCATTGTGGAACGAAGATGATTTTTTATCAACTTCAATTTGGAGAAACTCCTTTCGCAACTAGCGATACTGATTGCAATAATTGTTAAAAAAAATTCTTGGCAAAATTACAATGTAGGGTCCAGAATTTTCCAGTCTATACTATTGAATAAATTTGAGTATATCAATAGGGCCCCCCCCCCCCCCCCCCGTTTTCCAACGTTTTGCCTCTTCTTATAGTGCAGGTACAGCCATAAAAAACCTGGATCCTTTTTCTTTCAATTTGGAACTGTTCTTTATCAATGTCAATAAAGTCATTTATTTGACATTCAAATTCTTCATTTAGTAGGTTACATGGTATTATACACGAAGGACATGCAACTGATCAAAGCGTTCTTTTATTTCCTTTATAATTCTATCCATAGATAAAAACATTTCTCTTCATACTTCTTGTTCTAAGGATAGCCCCAGTCTCGTGAATTTCCCCTACTCATATTTTTTCTCCTTCTAACTCGACGTTCAGTCGATATCTCCAACTCTTCACAAATTGTTTTGGCTGCTATAACTGCGTTTTGTAGTAGCGCATCTCTTTGTTCCATGAAATGGGTTTGCAAAGAATTTAGTTTTATATGGCATTGATGAACATAACCCTTTTATTTGCAGGTATTTTTGCGCGTCATTAACTTCCAAAAGGATGGGTTCCCATAAATTGAAATAACAGAAAAGAAAAAGGATTGTATTGAATTGAGTAATATTCCAGCATCTCATCTCGTTTTACTATTTTCATTTTCAGATGCCAATTTTTCCAAGGAGCTTAAAATGTAAAAAAATGCTTTTTTACTGTAGTTACTGCTTCTGCTCTAGCGCTCCAGCGAGTTTCTACACTGCATTTAACACCTTGACCAGTAACAGAAACTAAAAACATCCCATCGACGAGTGGAAGAAGAAGAAAATGAAAACAACTGCTCGATAGTTCCAAAAAATGTTAAGGAATCAATAGCAGTAGAAGCAGCGTGTAAACATGCCAGGTTTATAGAATGATTTGTACATTCTGCATTTGGATTTATTAGTTTCATGCGAGTTTGAACACCGCTGTGCTTTCCTGCCATGACGGCAGCATTATCGTAAGCCTGTCCTCTGCAATTTTTAATACCTAAACCGTCATTTTCTAATTTCGTTAAAATCATATTTGTGATTTACTCAGCAGTTCTTCCTTTAGTTTCTACAAAGTCAATAAACGATTCTACAACTTTAACTTCGCTGCCATCAATAACTACATATCTAATAATTTGACTGGTTTGATCTTTGTGGGAAATAATTGGAGTGCTGTCAAATATCATACAAAAGTATTTAGCTTCCTTTATTTGATCCATAATTGTTTTTCTCACTGCGCCTCCCAATAGCTCTACGAATTCATTCTGAATCTTCGGCGACAAATAGGAGATACTATATTTATTACCCATCTTAATTTTTACTACATGTTCAGTACATACTACTTAGCCAACAAGTCAACAAGCTCTAGAAAATTTCCTCTATTTTCCATTGAATTGATGTCTTCCTGATGAACACTTTCACGATCACCTCGAAACGCTAAATGTTGTTTTGCTAAGAATCTAATTATATCAACTATTCTTGTAAGAATTTCCTTCCATTTTTTGATTTTTCTTATCAATATTCTATTGTTGTAGTTTATCAAAAGTTGCGCCATGTCCAAGTCTTATTTCTAATTCCTTCCATTGGAAAAACGATCGAATGTGCAATGGGCTCAATTCGTGTTGACTTATTTTGGGATTAAGTTTCCACCATTTGTTAAAACCATTTTACATGGCTTTCCACATGCAAAAATGTTAACTACACTATTCATTTCTAAAGCTAATGACGCTGGGAAATAAAGGGTTAATGGAGAAATTTGAATATTTTCATATTCTTGTCGTAAATCGTAATAATTTTCAGTAAAATAGACGAATTTAAGTTAAACTTGTTTAAACATTTCTTCAATTGGATAAGCGTAATATAAGGAAAAATATTCGAAATCATATAGTAATTCATAATTCGTAGAAATTATGAATTACGAAGTAATAGTAAACTTATGAATAGTAAACTTATTATACTAAACTTCTGAAGTGAACAAGTTGTTTTTTTACAACTAAAACTAAATATAAAAAATGCCGCCCCAAAATATGTGCCGCCCGGTGCGGACCGCACCCACCGCCCCCCTCTAGTTATGCAACTGACTGGCACTGTCGGTGGCGTTTCCAATGTCACATTAGCTACCCGATCCTTCCCGCAGTGCAACAAGCTCTCAGCTCTTACAATTTTTTTTAACCCCCTGTCAGTGCAAAAAAGGAGCTAAAATTTGGTATACGTCAAGATCCTGAATAAATGATAAACATTTCAAAGGATGTTTCGATCTGACAAACCTGACCATTCCCATGCTAGACTGGTTTAAGGAATGCAATGCAGAAAAGCACTACTTCGCAATGTGACATATGAAAACAGTACCCACATTCTCTCAGTGTTTGAAATTTTAAATGATGTTTGAGGTCCATGTGGATGATAGAAATGAATCATCAAGTCGCCATCCACCAGTTCTGATCATAAAGACATACCAAAATGGCATTTATTTTGAAAGACTCATTTTCAAAATATGGTTGAACAGAAGCATTATGTTTACTGTAAGTTTCACTTTTTGAGTGAACATAACACTGTATCATACTGGGATTTTGTAGTACAAACTTGTGATATATTCTTGTTTCTGGTACCTTTTTACAAGTTTTAAATCTTTGGCTCAGCTTTGCTTTATTTGTTTCAACTTCTTGTAAAGGTACTAAAATATAGGAAATCCCTGTTATTTCTTCAGAACAAAGCTTAAACATTCTTCAGCCGAAGTTATCTGGTCTGAATAAGATCTTTGCAAACTATACATAGAGACAGTCCTTTTTGTGGTCCCTCCAATACCATCATAGGCATTCTTCCCGTGGGAAGTGGCAAAAAAATGTCACTCTGCTTCAAGACCAAAGTCTTTAGAGTAGTTGCAAATGTTCCCACAGTTTTTGTTGTTTTTATAATGGCTGCCAGCTCCATCACTAAAATAAACATTTTTTTTTTTTTTTACTAAAAAGGCAATTTTTTTTATATCTTCAGTCAAATGTTTTTGAAAGCAGTGCACAGTCGCGATACAATGGTCCAAAAAGTCACTTATAACACTAAGGCTTCCGTGGCACATTTCACCATCATTCAGGTAATAATATACAAAAGGGTGCAAGGTAAATTACAGTACTTTTTTAAGGTTTCAATGCACAAAAAGGATTGAATATACCGTAAAGTGTAAGTAGCCATCATCATCATCAGTGTTCTGTCGTAGACAGGTCCAATGGCAAGCAGCAAATAAGGTCAGCAATGTCTTTTCCTCCAAGTTGTTCTATTTCTTGCCTCCTCCTTCAGGCCTTGATATCCACTTGTAACCAATAGCCATATGTTTTATTTTTCAGTTATTTTAATGTATTTTTTTAATATTTTATATATGTGTGTCTGCATTATATTTAAACACTAGCAGCAAAGCCTGTCGGACGACAGGCATAAAAAAAATCTGAAAAATCCTTTTATTATCAACTATCAAATATAAAGTAAATGTAATCTAAATCTAAACAAAAATAAACTTGTGAACGAAGCTTCTACGGCAAAAATGGTTTTGAGTTTCGAAATCAGCGTAAACAACTGAGTAAGTATGCCAAATTTCATTAAAATGGATGCAGTGGTAACAAAATTATTTGGTTTTGAACGCATGTTTTGTTAGAATTTCAGTTGTGGTGGTTAGTTCCCAAGAATAAAATTTCATGGAAACAATATGGAATGACACAATGAACTAATATTTTCATCCAATTTGAATACTTTTGATTCAATGGTACCATTGAGAACCGTTGGATCTATCTTAATAGCTTAATTATATCGAGTTACGGACAGACAGACGAACTTAGCCAATTTATATATATATATATATATATATATATATATATATATATATATGGGAAAGTTGTCCAAAATGGGGACGCATCTTCTTTAACTTGAATTTAACGAAATCTAGCAAATAAAACAGTATTATAAACCATTAGTCATTTACTTAGGTCCTTTAGCTATAATAAAATGGTGCAGAAAAGTAAACAAATTCCTTTTTTACATTTGTATTTTAATTCTAAGTGTTTTATTGCGTTATACCCCATTTTGGACAACCGGTCGGACAAAACGGGGTACCCATAAGAAACAATGTAAAATATTGTGTTAATGTAAAACTTTGTTTGTTTATACTTTAATGACATTAAATAACATTAGGAATATTGTAAATGATCATTAAACTGGCCTAAGCACAGTAATCACAAATGAATGTTTGATCATCTTCCTCAGCGTTCCAACATTCGATTTTCGTCCCCATTTTGAACAACCGCTTTTCTCGTCACATAAACGACTCAGGAGATTACAGGACATGCCAAAACACTGACTAATAGATAAGGAAATGAAATATGTACTCGCCCAATATTTATAATCAGTTATATACAAAACTATTATATCAAAAAAGTTTGTAAAAATTGAAACCTTTTCACTTCAAAACTAAAAATCACACTAAAACTCAAGCAAGCGTCATCCAACCTTCACTACTCAACTCAAACTATTGCTATGGCATCCAGTAACAGTAGTACTATGGTTTCTCGTCGATAGCAGCACTAATCTAGGAGAACTTGAATGTCCCCGTTTGACCCGCCGTCCCCATTTTGTACAACTTTCCCATATAATATATATATATATATAAATATTTGATTCAATTGATGATTTGATTTGAATTTTTTTTTTTAATGTTTATGCGATCTATTTAGGTGTACTTCTTACCTGTACACCTGTAATGTAGGTTCTGAGAGTTTAATCTAAATGATCTTTTTCCACCCATAAAGAAAAACGAAATACCAACCATATCGAAAGTTTAATTTATCTAAAGAATAATTATTATTTTTGACTCATAACGCCGAAAGGCATTTAAAACTCACCTTTGTGTAATCTAAATACTGCGCTAACTTGTGAACGAAGCTTCTACGGCAAAAATGGTTTTGAGTTTCAAAATCAGCGTAAAAAACTGAGTAGGGGAGAGGAGGGCAAGATGGAAGGTCTAACTTTGTGGTACAAAAAAAAGCAAACAACATAGCATAAATCTATTATTTTAATTAGCCTTGATAGATAAGCGAAAAGGTAATATCATTGTGTAAATTAATAATAATAATGTTTGGTCAAAAATCAGTAATGACTCATGAAGTACAATCCTGCTAAATTCCATTGTGCCCTCACCCTGAGGGCACAATGGAAAGCTTATACGGGCATGATGGGATATATAGGATATTCTTACATTTTACAATTGATACATAAGAAACAGCCATCTTCTGTATCAATACACAGCTCATGAGCCCAACCACAACATGATGGACATTGTAACCAGTCTTCTGTGGGTGGCTCCACGTATTGTTCTGCACAAAACAGGCAATACACATCTCCTTGTGAAGTTTGCTGCGAATGTTGCAACCCTTCCTTGATTTTCGTTGTTATTTTTGCTTTTCCCTTCCCTTTTTCCTTCCTTTCCCCTTTCCTTTATACTCATGTGGTTCTTTGTTATGATGTTTGTTGTCTTCTCCTTTGCTGTCCTGCTGAAGCTCTAGTTTTGGTTTCTTTTTCAGCTCAGTTTTCTTTTCAATTGTGGCTTTGAATGAGGAACTAGTTAGAATCTCTGACTTCTCACATCTAACTTTTCGTTTTTTCATTGTAGGAGTAATTTTTGGTGAAGGCAATATTTTCTTTGTTCTAAACTAATGTCAATGGCAACGGAATCAGAACGCATTTCTTCATTCTGTGCTACTTTTAATATGTCAGTAGGCCTATCTGCGATTTTTTCTTTTTCGTTAACGTCGTCTCTTTCGACAGTCATAGCGGTGTTTTCACAGCCTTCCGACACTGCAGCATTGTCACTGTTATTTTTTTAGAAGCTGAGCTTATCGTAGTCGTTTTTTGCCTCATCCATCGCCTTCTGCATTGATTCTTCCGTCCACGACCCTCTACTAGTCTTTCTTTTATATTTGAAGACCATCAAGAAAGAACAAATACGCAATTAATGAGAGGAAATAAAATACAGACTTAAAATAATTTCACGCAGGCAAGATGGAAATGTTTCCATCGTGCCCTACACGTCATATTTCCATCTTGCCCATATGCCCGTCCAAATAATAATACTAACGCATCTGTACCCTAACACTTTTGTTCTTTTTATAAATATCAATTCATACATTCGACTCCTAGTAGATATTTATTGTCAAAAAAAATTGGTAATATTTCTTACCTTTTGCAAACAGTTTCACTACAAATATCGAATGTTTCTATAACAATCCGCCGTCGAAGAAACAAAACAAATGCACACTCCACTGGCTGGCACGATACGTACTGAACTTCGCTCGTCAATTCAAGATGGTCGTGTGTCTTTGTGTGCGTAGGGACACAGCCGTCATGTCACGTGTTTTGGATTTCTGGGTAGTTTCCATCTTACCCGCTCCTTCCATCTTGCCCTCCCTTCCCCTAAGTATGCCAAATTTCATTAAAATCGGTGCAGTGGTAAAGGAATTATTTGGTTTTGAACGTATGTTTTGTTAGAATTTCAGTTAAAATTTCATGGAACCAACATGGAATGTAAAAATGAACTAATATTTCATCCAATTTCGGTACCCTTGATTCAATGGTACCTTTGAGAACCTTGGATTTATCTTAATAGCTTAATTATTTCGAGTTACGGACAGATTTAGACAGACAGACGAAATTAACAAATTATATAAGTTGATATTCATGGGTACTCTTCATTTACAGTTTACACATTTTGTACATATAGACCTAAAATAGGTTAGTTTATTAGATGTATTTTTTTAAGTGTTTTAACACTTTAGGAGTCTGCGTCAATGTGCGTTATACTGTATATTTTTGCTTTTTTCTTTAAATACAAAAAAGAACAAAAAAATACAAAAAATTCTGATTAAAACACAATGATGAAATTTCATGTGTTTATTACCAGTTACTAGAAGAGTATTTTTTGAAAATTTCAGATTTTT
This sequence comes from Thereuonema tuberculata, assembly GCA_023159025.1. Lineage (NCBI taxonomy): Eukaryota > Metazoa > Arthropoda > Chilopoda > Scutigeromorpha > Scutigeridae > Thereuonema > Thereuonema tuberculata. The sequence goes on from JAFIDM010002131.1 coordinate 6,078,655, forward strand.
TGATTCAGTCCCTTTTGGGATATACCTATTTGAAAATCGGTAATTTTGGACAAATTGCGATATTTGAAGGCCTGTAAACCTAAAGGTGGTATTTAAAAGTTATCAAATTTTGTCCTCGTTTAATGTTTTTTCCCCTTAAAAATATAATAATTTGAAGGGGAAAAACAATTTCAAAAAACAACATGTAACATTAAACAGTTGTGTTTAATCCCTTTGAAAAAAATTCCCTAAATTTTTTAATTTATTCTAATCGAAAACAAATTTTTATAGTTAAGTTTTAGGCTATTTCCTTACAACTTAACACATGTTTGGTCATAACATGATGTAGATGATTTCATTTAGAATAAGATGGTTTTTATTTCAAGTTGATATCTTAATAAACAAAAAAGTTATTTAACTTATCGCTAACTTCTGAAAACGCCAAAAATGGCCGACCTTTCATAAATAAAATGGTCGCTAAAAGCTAAAGTATTAATAATAAAATTAAAAAAAAAAAATCGTTTTGTACTCCCAGATGTATGTATAACAGAAAATGTACTATCAAAAATAAAATAAAATAAAATATTTCAGCAACATTGATTGGTTGATTTCATATGGTTTGACCCAAAACACAGAAGGAGAAAATAAAAATCCTGCCGACGCCGGGATTCGAAAAATCAGGTTCCGACCCATGGAAGGCCATCACCTTCCCCACAAGGCTATGCCCGAAACGACAGATAAAAAGTTGCAGGATTATTGTTTTGTGCTGTTCAATCCGAAAGCTTAATTTTAAGTTTATATTTTCAATTTAACCGGATTTCAGTCACCTGAAAGTTCTATCCAAGATACCTATAAAATTACGTTTGAATGATCATATTAAAATTGCAAAAAGCATTACAAAGGTATTATAAATACCAGCTCTATTAACTTTAATCTATTACTTTTATCTATTATTTTAAACAATAAATTGGCTAATATTAATACTTCGATATTTAGATATTGTTATAATATTAAGAATATTTAAATCCAAATTTGAAAAGCCTAATTTGTTTTCTTACTTATAGTCTGACTTGTGAGGAAGAGGTTTGTGTAAGATACCTCGCAACTTGTACATGTCACGACCATGAATTTTGTAAATATATTTCTATTTATCTTAGTGTGTTTGCTCCCATTTTTTAATTTAAATTATTTTTTTATTGATTGATTTCATATGGATTGATCCTTTTCGTCTGTTTCTGCGGGTACAATGTAAGCTGTCTCCGACGGTAAACCGTGGGAAACGATTTTTCGGCTAAATAGCTCACAGTTATCGCTATTTGTGGCCAAAGGTAAGCGCCAGGAGTCAGAGCATTAGAGACTCGCTTTATGTAGAAAAGGAAATTTGATGGTTCTATTTTTTTTTTTTTTTTTTTTTTGTTTTTGTTTTTGAGATTGTACAGCGTTTTTTGAAAAGAAACACAACGTGAAGTGAAACAAATTGTGCTTCACTTTACTGTCTCACCATTAGTTTTAAAAAGATTGCAACAATGTTTCTATTTCACTCAGTAATTTCTTGCAATTTTTCCTAACTCAGAATGCCAAGATAAGTGCAGAATTTGCGTCATATACGAGAGTTATGAAGCGTAAAAAAAAAAAAAAAAAAAAAAAAAAATTATAAAAGTTTTAGTTTTTACTAAGAAAAACTAAAACTTTAAATTCGTTATTTTCCTAATTTCAGAAACGATGCCACTAAGGAACATCTTTAAGATGAACGCTTATTTTAGAATTTGTAGGAGGAAAGGCTGTTTTGAAGTTGAAAATGTTATTTTGTTTTTCAAAGACAAATGAATCTTCCCAGATGAATAGATTTCTTAGGCTTTTTCTGTTTCGATTCGTACTCAGTCTTGATGCCATAGTCTTGAGGCACTTCGTTCACTTATGAGCTTCTCCTTTTCTGTATGACATGTTAGGCATGCAGCCAAACTTAGTTAATTCCTCTACACGAGATATGTTGGAGCAGTGCGAGGGCGGGAAACAACACCAATTCTTGTGACTAAAGAGCAGGCTTCTTCCGCTAAAGAGATGGTACAGGATTTTCATTAGTGCTGTTTCTTCTAAGCAAATAAATTTACCAAAACCTCGTATTTCGTGCATGGTATTTACTTCATATGTGCCGAGAACGAAGTTTGCATATATACTGCTACTGATTATGCAATAGACTGAATAATATTGGTTTTTGAATGCTATGAATAAACACAATAAAAAAAGTAAGCTTTCTGAGTTGCAAAATAAAATGAATTAGGCAATTTCATGGATTACGTGTCATGTAACTGACTGAATATGCTAAGTGTTACTGTTCAATTTAGATTTTCTGCCTTCTGTTTGTCTGTTCCTAAGCGTATCATGCTAAAGCCGCGGAACGAATTATTTATAGTTTGCTACATTGTTTATTTACGACTCAACTTCAAACAAACGCACCATCATTTTGGCCATCACTCCCTCCCAAACAAAGTTAACAACTGGATCGATTATTTTCTAACCCTTCATTAGATTCTCTTATTAGTCAACGTCAAATATGAATTTGATTGTTTTTTAATTTCTACTCCTCACTCATCAAAAAAATTATGTTCTTGATTTTTACAAACAGATTGTAAAATAGGAAGAGAATTTATTTGGTATCATCTGAAATTTTGATGTGCTTTGGTTTGCAAAGCAAAGATAAATTAAAATGCATTACTTGAAAAGTCAGTTGAGTTCAGTTGGATATTAGAGAAATGCAGTCAAAATGAAGCAATGCCAAAGGAATTTAAAGTCATCAAGCTTCATTTCAGAGATAATTACAATGTTTACTGCAATAAGAGTTTTCATTGAAAATCCTTGTATTAACTATAGGAGGGTGATTTTTTGAGTTCTATTATTAATGGTGTTTCAGTTACTACAAGATGGATAACTGAGAACCTGCTATAATTAAATTAAGGATTTTTAACTTCATTTATTTAATTCTTAGATGCTAGGAGGAAAGATATTGTCATCTGTTCTTTTACTAAATGCAGAATCACTGTATTGTTTGTGATGTTAATTACAAGGATAATGTTGATTACATTCGGAAAAGATAATATTTGAATCAGGAAGGAGTTACATTGATCCATTCCCTGTCGAATAATAAAACAAGGTAGGGATAGCGATTAGTAAATCAATCACAATGCTTCGCAATGTCTTCAGATGCGTATTAGAAACTATTTGATATTGCTTTAATTTCCTTACTATTATAAATGTGATTGTTGCGAATGCAAAAGGCGCAATTGTTGCGATTATTGTGATTGTTGTGCATGCAAAAGACACAATTGTTGTGATTGTTGCTAATGATATCTGTCCACAGACGGACAGACAAAACGGGAATATTAGTCTTCTGATTACTAATCAGAATACTAAAAAAAATGATTTGTCTACTCCAGTATTCAATGAAACTTGATTTGTTTTGTTGGATTTTGTGTTTCATTCTTTTAGATAATTTACTAATTTGGAAGTACAATCTTTATTGAGACGCTTCATCTCCTGACAAGCAACTGAGATTTTAGTGCAATATTCACGCAACCCAGCATTCTGTGCTGCTAGTTTGGTACTCATCGGATCGGTGCACACCCGGTTCCCTCTCACCACTCAACACGATACACACATCCCCAGCGGTGCTGTATGGGAAGTTCCTATTTCCTTGTAATCCATTTAGATTAACGAGAAGAGGTCACGGCTTGTACATCGCGAAAATCAATGCCCTTTTGTGAGATCAAAGTACACATGGAGACCTATAGGTTGAGGAGCCAACTCTCAAGTCTTTTCGAGATATTTGACGTTGTTTTCATCGAGTTTCGAGTATTTGCTCCTGCTATCTCTTTCAAAGCAAGTGTTGTTGTGACGAATGGCGTTGGACTTTGAGATCTAAGAATCGAGCGTTCGATTCTGTGGGAGGAGAAGCTTTTTTTTTTCCTTTATTATCATTACAGTCGAACTCGCTTATAACGAGCCCTGATTTAACGAGAACCCGGATTTAACGAGGAAATCGGAAATACTTGGTTGGTACAATGTTAAGTCTATGGGAGCAAAACTCGCTTAGCCAGCAATATTTTTATGAGGAAAGTGGGAGAGGCAACTCAGGAAAGAAAAGCGTAAAATTCTCCTTTTAATTGATAATTGGAAAGCGCATCCCGAAATCACTGGACTTATAAACATCAAATTGAATTTTTACCATCGAATTCTGCAAGTGTTATCCAGTCTATGGACCAAGAGGTCATCAGAAGTTTTAAAACAAACTTTCGTAAGCACTTGATTTTGATGCTTCTCGATAGAAGAGAAAAAAATAGGAACAACCTCAAAAGCTAATGTAAACCTACTCGAAGCGATACGTTTAATGAACGATGCATGGGAAAACGTTACATCAACATGCATTACCAATTGCTTCCGTAAGGCTGGATTGGACATTTCTCAAGAGGGGTAAATCACTGAGGAAGAAGAAGAAGTAGTAGATGACTTGGAAAATTTGGAAATGAGTAGAGAAGAATTTGAAAATTATGTATCTTTTGACGCCAATCAAGGTATCCGAGGTACTTACTCCCGAGGATATTGTAGCTGAAATTCGAGCTAAAGGAGATGAAAAAAAATAATGAAAGCGACGATGATAATGAAAGCGACTTTAGAATTTCAAGCTGAATCGCCCCCAACATACTCAATGGCTTTTGAGTGCGCAGAAAAACTTTCAAACTTTTTTCAAAGCCAGGGGTGCAAATGACGATATTTTTCGGGCCATGAGTCTTCTCCGAAGAACAATAACACAAGAAAGAGACAAAACGACAGTTCAAAGCAAATTAACCAACTTTTGTACTGTATAGAAATAAAAAATAAATAAAGTACTATATATATAATATAGTAAGTATGTATGAATTTTGTTATGTGCGAGTTTGCTTTTTATTGTATTGTTGTTATTATTTTCGCACATAAAAACTTGTTGTTGTATGAATTCCTTTTTTTGTAATATAATCCATCCTAAGCTAAGCGGAGGCTAGCGGGGATTAAATGTCTGCCCTTTTTTATTCTTAATTTATTAATTGTTGTTTTTTAATATGAAGGGCCATTTTCTTTTTCACTTTTGTTTTCTTAATATGTCTCTAGGAATCACTGACTGTTAAAGACACTGGGCGAGTCCTGCTGTTGACGGATAGGAACCCAGAAACAGCTGTTCGAGATTCCCGGTGTCAAAAAATCCAAAACAGATCAGTGATTCCTTTAGTTATGTGCGAGTTTGCTTTTTATTGTATTGTCAAAATAAATAAAACTTGACAATAACTTTTTATTTAATCTTTCACCGCGTACAAGTGTAGAAGTGCAAATATAAGCAGGAAAATACAGAAATAAAAAAAGGGGAAACATACTTCGTTGTTGTTTATTTTATTTTTTTTTTCCTAAAAGTAATTAAAGAAAACCTAAAACTGCTTCTATTGAAAATGAAATGAAAATTGTTCCCTTCAGCCATTGTTCTGAAGGCTAGGAATTAGTTGCTTTGATCAGTAAGAAAAGAAAGAGAAAAAAACCAGCAGATTATTTCTAAGTCTTCCCCTTTCATAGAAGGAAGGCATTAAAAACAATTATGTTTCTTACTTTTTTTTTTCCTTAGCTGCTATTTATTGTCTAATTAAATTCGCTGCTAAGAAGATGAAGAGGAAATTTCAATTTCATTGAAGGGATGAAGTAGAGCAGAAGGTTTCATAGCAATCATTTAAAAACAAGGCTTTTCAATCCACGGTTCTCAATTATCTAATGATCAGCTGCTTTGTTCAAAATAGAATTAGTTAAGAAATTTGAAGTGATATGATTAATATATCAATGTAAATGCAAATAAAAATTTTAATTATTATCATGAATGTTTAAAAAAAAAAGAGATATTTTTCTTTTAAAAGTTGAAATGCCAACAATGGAATTAAAAGTCGTGCAACGCGATGCTCGTGTATAAAGATCACGTGAGATGATTTACGGCCATTGCTGCAAAATGAGTTTTTTTAGCTGAGTAAGAAAGAGATATGACGCGTGGGATGAGGATTGCATCGAATAGTAATATTCGGAGTGTATTTTTTAGTGATTAAGATTCAAGGAAATATGGAAAAGTAATTCGTTCTTCTGTCTGAAAGTAATGCAAAGTGATACTTAGTAGTAAAATACAAGCAGTTTTTCATCGATGCAAAAGAGTATTTTTAGGTCTAGTATATCTAAATTCCGAGAATGGAACATGCAGAACTAAATCCAGTTTCCAGTATTATGTCTACAAATTACGATGCATAGAGCTACTCAAGATAGTGTAAAATATTTATTTAATAATTCAACTGGAAAGAAGATCGGTTTTAATCGTAGCAAAAGAAAGTATCTTATTTAGAACTGTATTGATTAATATTCATGGCAATGAATATTAGTTGGAAATTATTTTAATGGAAAGATAATTTATCCCAGGAACAATAAAGAAATGTAAATATAAAAGTTCTTATATATAATCTTAAGTATCTATCTTAATTAGGACACTATTTTTAGTTAATTAGGACTGTTGATGAATAAAATACTAAGACATTTGTTAAATGTTTTAATATTTTATTCATCAATAGTCCTAATTAAATTTTGGTCACAAGTACTCAAAACTATTAATTCTGCTCTGCAAAATAATGTAATCTATTGTAACACTATTCTGAACATCCACATCAACAAACTTTCCTAAGACCAAAGAACCATACATTTTTTTCTATTTCCTTTCTTACCAGAAAATATATAGATACATAAGCACCAGGGTCTGAGAGAGGTGACCTAAGACCTGTCCAATTTGGATAAGAGTAATACGGGATAAAACTGACGAAAAGATAAAAGAACTAAATTTGGAAGGTCCATCTGTACCGTCTTTTATAACGGACTTATATTAATTGTTTTAATTTCATTGTTAGTTTGTTTCAGCTTTATTTTGTTTACAGTAATGATAAGAAAAGTATTACTGTTTTCTGTCTTCATTCTGTTTATCTTAAATTCCTACTGTCTTAAACAGAACAGAAATTTTGCATTCAATTATTTTAGTTAGTGAAAGATTGTTTTAAAAGGATATTTACTTGCTTATAAAAAAAACATTTAAGTCGATGACTATTGACGATCAATATCTATCTCAAAGTCAGAAAATACAATCCACCTCGATATTTAAATTCCTTAATTTATTCTATTATCGCCAACAAGTTTCGTATGTTTATTAATCTACGTATATTTTCAAGGCTTAAAATTCCATAAGAATTTTAATCAAAATCTATCCCAGTTCCTTTATTGAAACACTTACGATACCACTTACTAAATCTAAAAAGCATTCTGTTTCCTATACCATATCTCAAGTTACAACCATTTTCTAATACTAGATTCTCATATTTATTTTCGTCCTATTTTCATTAAAATCCCATATTCCTAGCTTTTTTTTATCTTCATCAAAGAATTTAGTACATATTTAATCCTACAAAACACTTCTTTAATATCTATTAAACAAATAACTAACAATATTCATCTTAAAATGTATTTTAAGAAGATGTGACTTTGTAGCCAATTTGAACAGGCTGAACAAATTTACAGAATAAATAAATAAATATCTTCACAAACTATTTAAAAAGTGAAGCATAATTAGAAAATTTTGAGAATCATACTGCTCGTAACCGGATAATTGATAACTTTCTCAAGATTCGAACTTTTTGGAACCAAATGTAATTTTTGTTGAACGGAATCGAGGCTGAATTGTCGTTAGTTGGAGTTTTATTATGATTAATAATATATGGAAAAATATTGTTTAAAACCGTTGTTACCGAATATGAAGTTTGCATTGTTAAATTTACATTTTGTCAAAATATATATAAAAAGTTAGACTTCGTTCTTTCTGTAAAGGAAAAAAAAGCTTTAATTTGAGGCTAGGATCTTTTCGAATACAACCAAAAAAAATTACAAGATAATAAGTTTTAAAACAAAATGAGATTCAAGGATTAAGAGGAAGTTCACTTTTTCTTGGTAGTAATCTTTAGGGATAAGTCATTTCCCTTTTTTTACTGCTTTTCAACAAAATACCTTAAAGCGGAAATTAAAATTTCTTTAAGAAGAGGAAATTACTTTCATCTTATCAGATCATCTTGTTCAGCAAATATTTAAATGTATTTTTTGTTTCTGCTGCACTTCCTTTACACCTTAGTGTTTCAATTACAATTTTTTGTTGAATTATTGAAATTAATTCAGAATTATAAATAGTGCTTAGTGAATCCATTCAGAATAGATAAAGCTACTGTAATACAATTTGAACTACTACATAAATCTTATAATATTCACTTAGCTTCAATTTACTATCTGATCTTAACATATCTAAGAAAAATAGAACAGTCTTTCTTTTTATATTTGATGAATTTTATATTTGATAACACGTGATTACTGGATGGTACTGTTCGTTTTGAAATGCGAGACCCACGACAACACAGACGATTCTATTCTGCAAGGGGATGGACTTACGCTGAGATGGACACTTTCCTAAGACCTGTTTTTCTTTTAGTATCTGTAAAAAGATATTTTATTTCTGCAATAGTATTTATTCTTTCCATAATTCTTTCCCGAAAAGCGCAAATAGAACCCAGCTACTAGTAAACTAACACTATAAAAAGTAAACATCCCATCTTCCTCGCCCCTATTTGGAAGAAATCGCAAATAGGACCAACTCATTAATTGTCAATAGTGTTGGGAATCTGCAAATGTAATTTTCATATTTCTTTCGGAATGTCTTCCTTTGTCTTATTCAAAGATAATTAAATTGGTTTCTAACAGTCTCTTGAAAAAAAAACACCCACATAAGGAGGAAGGACTTGATGTTTTGCAGTTGAGTCTTGTTTTTCTCTTTCCCAAGATAAGCTTTTGAGTTATTAACGAGGACTGGTTTATTGAAAACGAAAAATGTCTTAACTCATCGGCTTTTCATTGGAAATTTAAAGAAATAAAAAAAGAAAACTGAGATTAAAAATAAGCGATTGAAGATAGCAATGGCTAAGAGATGAAAGGAAAATGCCGGTAATCAGTTGAGAGCTCGTGGAAAAACATGGAATTAATGAAATAAGCCAGGCATTACTCTTGATTAAAAGTATTCTCTCTTTAAGCTAAAAACCAAATTAAGAAATTTCATAATAACAGAGAAAGGAAATCTCATTAATTTAAAGATGCAGAAAAAAAAGTGGAAAAAATTCAGGAAATTGAGAAAAAAAATTTCTCATGTTGATTTACAAATAAAATTATAACATTCACTTTTCCACCAAAAATTAATTTGGAATTCTTTTGAATTAAAAGAAAAAAAATCCGCAAATTCAGTTTAGTTCCACGAAAATATAGAAATTATGAAGAGAAAACTAAGAAATTTCAGACTCCAATTCCGTACTGCACGATAAACTGTTAATTTAAAAAAGAATAATAATTAATTACCGGTAATTATATCAACTGTTATCGATTAAGAAATGTTTTAAGAATTTATTATTTTCGTTTGTTGTTTAAGTGAAAAGTAAAGTTGATTTTATTATTTTTTAGTTAATTTCCAAAAACTATCAGATTTAGAAACAGCTATTATAAAAATAAATAGGTTTTTAATATGATGGGATTATTCTGTACGAAACACTTATTTCCTATTAAATAGGACACAGCTATCATATTAAATAAATTGCTGAGAAGAATAACATAGTCCTTTAAAATATTGTCGGAAATTTCTGACGATAATCTCTAGAAGTAAAAGTAAATAATAATTTATAGTTGTTGATTATATTACTTTAATTAGGGGTCTCCAGAAGCTGAGATGAGAAACGCAATGTTCCCCCTCCGCCCTGTAATGGCAGAAGAAATACGTGGACATCCTTTATAAGAGAAAACAGATTTTTGTAATTATAGGCAACATTTCTATAGTTTGTGAGAATCGTTTCTTTCTGATTCATCTCAGTATTAACAAGATTTAGGTAAAGGAGACTTCCTTTCTTGTAACTTCTCAGCTGCAAGAACATTTACATAATTTAAGTAATTCAAGAAATTGTCTCATTGATAACATATATGTTAAAATATTGCATTTCAAAGCTAATTTGTTTCATTAAATAAATATTATTACAAAATTGAATCTGATTATCTTCAAGAATATTTGTAATAATTCGAAAAGTTGACCATATTCAAAAAAGTTATGTTTTTCCAGACCTTATTCATATTTCATGACTAGCAAAATACGTGTTCTTCGTACGAGTTACAATGATGTGCTTGAAAAAAAAAGTGAAATTGTGAAATAATTTCGAATAATTCCCAGTTGGTACAAAAATCGCGTGATAGGTACAAAATAAATGTTATATTTGGATTTTGAAACTCGAGATTCCTAGATATGAAATTAATATCGCGATCGAAGAATATAAGACTTATCACCCCTTTCTCCTCTTCTCCACATCCCTATGATTTCAAGCCTTTTCCAGTTCATAAAAACTTATTTAATTATTAAAAATCTAATATCTATCCCGTAATCCCCGTCCTTTAACAATGTTTGCCCATTCCCTCACCGTACTCCTTTTTACATTCCATAGTTCTGGTTTTTGCCTCCCGGTTAATATGGCGTTATTAAGCACAACAATATTTTAGTTCCAATGGTCGCTACCAGGCTAATCTGTGGCGCTATCATGCAGAATACTTTGGTTCCAGTTATTGAACAACAATATTTTCGTAATTCCAATTGTCGCCTCCAAGTGTATATGCGGCGCTTTCAAGAAAGTTGCCTCCCCCCCCCCCGCCGCTCCTGTTAGGACGCCAATATCGAAAATTCATCGAATAGGGATTATATTGATTGTGACAAACAACACTCGTGTCAAATTTCGTGTTTCTAGATCAAACAGTTTCCGAGATATGCATAACCTTCAAGAAACTTCACCCCCACCCCGTTTACACCCCTAAGAGATGGTATTTTAAAAACCCATTCTTAGTAAGCGCCTACGACATAAGGGAAACCGATCCCGAAAACTTCAAGTTCCTAAGTTCAGCGGTTTTGGCTTTTTATTGATGAGTGAGTGGTGTTTGAGTTAGTGGGTTTTGCCTTTTGTAGATTGTGATGAAACGATCTCTCCTTTAATCTATTTAGAATTTTTGTGGATCATTAAGTGTTTAAGAATGAGGGATGCAATTTTTTTTGTTAGGTTATCGTAAATATAAATTTTATTTAGTAGTAGTCACTGTTGAGAGGACTTATTAGATATTGTTATTGTTAGCAGTAGTATTGACAGTTATTTCTTTGTATCAGATCATTGCAACAATGGATATTAATTAAAACTAATTGTTACGGTGATTTATCTTAACATATATCAATGTCGTTATTAGGCTTTTAATAATGAATGGTTCGCAGAAATTGAAATGGACTGTACTTGATCCAGCACAAATGTGTAATTCCTTCTACAGCGAGAGAGAGAGAGAGAGAGAGAGAGCAATTTCGCAGCACTTCTGCGAATATGTTTAATATTTATTATTCTTTGGGTTAAAATAATTGAAAGTAAATGAGTATGTTCTGTGTGGTGAGTGCGGATGGCAGGGAAGCCGAGCACCGCTACCGTTGAAGAAAATGAGTAAGTCATTTTACAGAGAACGTGAAGTCGTTTTTAAAAAGTACAAGGAAAGTCAATCTAATGTAGTTTGTTTTATAACATAGCCTTCCTGGATGATGCAGTGGAATAAGTAGCAAAAGATCGTTGGTTGCTTCCTACTTACTAAATTTTAAAGATTAAAAAAGAAAGCAACTTGGCTTACTAAGTGGTATCCATTATAAAGGGAACGTTGAAAAAGTTATTATGATTGTTCACAATACATTGTTGTTTAAAAAGAGGATAAAAACTACAATATGCTTAAACTCGAGTAGAGGAGAAGTATATTAATGATATTTTGGCGACTCGAAATAACATTATGCATCGTGGTATATTTTGTCAAGATTTCTACATTAATTTATTCCATACATTTTCAGATACCAATGTAAAAAAAATCATAAGTCGTTTCAAATATAGTTTATATATTTGATATGATTACAGTTATTGTTTTTAAACTATTAAGAATACTTGATGCGAAACAATGCATAAGCAATGAATTCCTTATGAGAATTGATTTTATTTTAGATTAAAAATGATGATTAAAAACAACACCACAGGATAAAAACATTTAAAAAGTTTAAAAAAAAAATTATATATTTATTAAAAGATTTAAAATGTCTTGTTTGTAATTTTTTTAAAATCTAAATTACTTAAATTCGTACAAATTAAATTCGTACCTTATGATTTTATTTTATTTTAAAGATAACTAAGATTTATTATAAAAGTTCTACCAAATGATATAAAGATATTAGCTAGTTATTAGGAATGAAATCCCTTGGTTGTAATTCTTCGTCAAAGCATGTTTGCAAATCGGTTAAGCATCAGTTACCTTATCTTCACCAGGGGATCGTTGGAGGATGAGGGGATTTCCGGGGCTCATAACATCGCTGTGGACAGATCGGTCATAAAGTGGAACGACCAGGAGTCTGCTTCTTCATCATCATCAACGTTGATTAGGGACTGGAAATAAGTAGGAACTCAAATGATAACTTGTATTTTTAGCCTTTCAAACGGTCTTTCAGCAGACTATTTCTGCCACTATAGAAACTGTTAACTCGCTATTTGGCTACTTCTGTATCATACGATTAAAGAATGAGTATCTGAAAAGTCTCTTAGGATATTTTGAATTAAATTACCTCAATGTATCATCTTAGCGGTTCTTTTATTTAAGAAATTGAATCCAAAGTGCGGGCAGTAACACTTGAAATCATATAATTAAGTAGTTTTCATCTTTCAGTATAGAAAATATTTATTCAGTCTTATAATCAAGCAATGTAACATTCTATAAGTATTCTATAAGTATATATAAGTCCATATTTCCTCCTAATCTCTTCTCTTCTAGTCGTCATATTATTATTAAAAATAATCACATCCTTCCACCAATAAAATATATTCAATAAAATACATTTTTTCAATTAAATCTCAGCATATTTTCGGAAAGAAAATCTTCCTTCCTTTTTCCAACCTATTCCAAACTAAACAATTTCCGACGGTAACAAATCAATAATATGAACATGAATATACTTACAACTTGTAATATTGTTAACATTTAACAATCTTAACTGTACAATCATTGACACAAACAACCCAATAATATTAAAAAATTAATAGTCTAGTTCTTCACATCTTACATTTTTTTTGGCAATCAAAACACAAATTCACCAAATCTTCCGCTAGTTTCACTAAACTGCTATTAACATCCACTTCTTCATTTCTATTCAAAGTTTGACCCTTTTTATTTCTTATTATTATACTTTCTATAATTTTTCTAATTCTTGAGTCTTTATTTTATTCTTTTTATTGAATATATTTTATTGGTGTAATGATTGTTGCTACAGTGAAACTTGGATAATTCGAAGCTGAAGGGACCAGAGAAAAAGTTCGAATTATCCAAAAATTCGAATTACATATATTCTCTCAAACAGAAGAGATAAATAAAAAAGATTAACTCCACAATCAAAGATTTAACACATAAATTTTATCTAAGAATATTGCTACATTTTTTTTTTCATTAAATCAAAACATTTTTTACTAGCTTAATTATTCATCACTTTCAAAAAAAAAGGCAGATATTTTTAATTGCTTCTTTGAATGCAATCTTTGTGTCCTAGCATATGATTCCAACCTCTGGGTTGCCAGGTCCTCTCGTTCGTTTTCTATTTTTTCCATTGCCATTTTGCTGCTCAAGATTTTTATCTTTGTTCTTCAAATATGTCGATAACGTGCTGGATGGAATTCCAAATTGCTTGGCGATTTCTGATTTCTTTTTAAGGTCTTTTATCACTTCCTTAATCAGCGCTACCTTTTCAGCTAATGTTAATGACGTATAAGGAGCTTTAGCTTTTGACAATGCCATAGTAAGAGCATAGAAACAATAAGCACAAAAACTAAAAATGTAAACAACCGCATTAAATCATTCACAGGAAGCGCACGTGACTAAGAAGACCGAAGGGGTGTGGGAGGGGGATGGTTAACAACAGAGGGTTGACAGAAAAATCCTCGGAAATCCCCTCATAGTGACATTCCAACCCTCGCTTTTGTTTTCCTTAGAAAAACCATTAAAATAAATAATGTATCTTAGCTGAGAAAAGTCTCAGGAACAATTTTTACCGTAATGTTTTAAGGACAATCGTACGAAAAATTCGAATTATCCAAAATAAAATTCGAATTATCCACGATTTTTTTTAACATTATTTTAATACAGAATTCTAGGGACCGAGCCAAAAATTCGAATTATCCAGAATTTCGAATTAAACAAGTTCGAATTATCCAAGTTTCAGTGTATTTGTAATGGAAAATTCTGCTTTGTCATACCATATAATGTAGATGTTTCTATTCAATATTTACTTTCCATTAACAATTTCTAGTTAATTCTATTCATGTAAATAGAGCTGTAAAGGTAAAGAGTTAAAATTGTTATTTTAAAACTATTAGCGCAATAAAATCAATCTTTTTACTTTAATCAAATTATGTTCAGGAATATGCGCAGTATTCTTAGGTATCTGATTATGTAACCTCCTGAATTTTTCGCTACAAAATTTTTGATTAACTCGCAGCGTCAACATACGGAGGAAAAGATATTAAAAATTTTAGAAGTTAAATAAATGTGAAAGTTCAAAGGGCACTTCGATACATCCATTTCAATCGTTGTTCAAACCATGACTTTCAGTTATGTAATGTAAAAGATGGGTGGTAAATATACCTAGCACCGTGACCTAAGGTCTATTAAATAATAAATAACTTTGTCGATCATATCAATTAATTAGTAATATTTTGAAAAAAAAAATTCTCTTTAAAATAATCTTTAATCATTCGATACAAGTTGGTAGCAGAGTATCTTTAATATAGTTCAATTATATAGTTCTAATTCGATAAAAGTCTTAAGATGGTTTGTAGATATTTAAGTAATACATATTTTAAATACACACAATTAAATATCACTGGAATTCTTGATGAGCACAAAAAAAAGAAGTCTAACATAATCAAAAAGTTCTTAACAGTTCACATTAACAATGTCCGTAATTCCATGTTGATCCCGGCATATAAGAGAAAAGTAAAATCAGATAAGTCACTTATGTTGTCTTGCTTGAAGAAATCACTAAATAACAAAACGGTCCAATACAATGTATCACTTCTAAGTACATCCTGTTTCTTAAAAGTTGATCTGGTCCACAGGATATCTCCATCTTTCTCTAGGTACGTAGTAACCCTACTCACTCGAACGTATTCTGGTACACAGCTCGGATCTAAGGAATCTCAAAAATAATGCGTAATAATAGAAGTTTTCAGCATTATAATTACTTCTGCTAATAAACGACATTCTAACTTCAATAAATATATATCAGAATAACTTTTATACGAAGGCATTCTTCCTAGAGATGACTTCATCAAACTCAGCCCATCTTCCTCCTTCCAACCCGTTATCCATCTTCTTTCAATATATCTACCATCTTCATAGTTCCATCTCTCAACAATTCACACGTGCCCAACAAACAAACAGCCCGAAACTATACAGTTCATAACAAAGATGGTACCATGATATCTTGGTAATTGTTTTTTCACAACAAACAAACTTTAGCTTCAAAAACAATCTCTTCAGCACGCTTAATAAAACAATATATGCTGCAATGAAGCTTTCTTTGTTTTCATTACAACTCACTAATAAAACAAGATAATCAATGAATTTAATTGATGAATTTCACATTGCCATAAACAACTTGTCTTTTAAAAACAAACATATTTTATTCTTGTGTATTGATGATAATACGTGTCTGGTTTGTCAATGAATCATTTTTATTAATCACATTGTAGTAGTATTGTTCAAATTTACATGTTCATTGTATTAATCAATATGCTGTCAGATATTTAGAGAGAGTGATCCACCATGTCGAACTTAATTTGTACGATCAAGACAATGTAGCCATTTTATTCTCTCCAAAGACCAAAATTCCGTAAATATAAATTGGTGATTCGGCTCCATTTGTGTGGTATTCTCTTTGAAGTTAATTTATAATCTCTAATGGTACTGCTCAACTTGCAGTGATTTGCAAATATGTTCTTTTCCGTTGTACTTTTTTTGTGGAAAAATATAATTAGCGTCAGCCATGAGATGAGGAGTATAATATTATTAATCTCATTACAATTAAGTTGAAATTATAATCTTTTATTAAATTTCATTGACTTACTGTCTCTACGATTAATTTTCTACGATTAATTTTACATCCAATGTTTCCAAAGTTGGTTAACCATAATCGCTAAAAGCGACAGAGCCCAACACAGTTACAATGATTGGAAACAACAGATATAAGTAATACTAGGCAAGACTAGGCGGCCGCCTAGGGCGGCCGAAGGACGGAAAAAATTAAATATATATACATCAAACAGCGAAATTATTAATTATTAAACAAAGAATTCTGGAAAGAGGCGCGTGCGCTATCTCGCGATCATGTCGACTTGATCATGGCGACTTGATACATCCCTCCCTCTTACGCCCTGTGCAAACGTGTGCACAAGGACATTTTTGTCTCGCAGGTCATTCCCAAGTGTCGGTTGTACTGAGTGGTGTAAATAAGGGGGGGGGGGCGGCATTTTTCAGTTCTCGCCTAGGGTGGCAGAACACCTAGAAACAGATCTGTTCGTAATATCAATTAATTGCAATTGGAAGAACTTTTTTGACTTCTTTCTCCATTTGTTAACCGTGACTTTC
This sequence comes from Thereuonema tuberculata, assembly GCA_023159025.1. NCBI lineage: Eukaryota > Metazoa > Arthropoda > Chilopoda > Scutigeromorpha > Scutigeridae > Thereuonema > Thereuonema tuberculata. The sequence continues at coordinate 6,095,485 of JAFIDM010002131.1, forward strand.
TAGGAGCTAATCAACATAACTAGTATTTCATTGTCCTTGAAATGTTAAATCATTTTTAAAACTTACGACACTGAAGGAATGCATTTTATTACAAGTGATAAATAATAAATACATTGGGAGCATTTCATTATTCACTTCAATCAGTTTTAATATTCATTTTTTGTTAGCACTTGAAATGTCGAGTTAACTGAATTCTCAATCTAGGTCCTAGTAAGGGGGCGTCCATTAATTACGTGAGGTGTTTTTTAAAAAATTTGAACCACCCCCTCCTCCTTGGTGAGATTTGGGGAGAGATGCTACGCTTTTCGAAGAAAAGATCTATTTTTTAAAAAAAAATAAAAGATTATGAAAAGGTAAATGTGTCTTTCGTTCCTTTGACTTTTCTACTTCAAAACAAGTATAAATATTTTGATAAAAAAAAACAATCAATGAAAAAAATTGAAGTTTTTGCATCAGTGTCTGTGGCATCTCTCCCCTAAATTTTTGGAAATATGCCACAGGTTTAGAGATGACACACTTAACAATTCATCATATTTATACCTCTATCAACATTGCATATTTTATCTTTATTTATATAGAGTAATTGCAGGCATGAAAAAAATTATTATCTATACTATAAGTAAATTCTTTATAAGAAAATAATCAGATATTGTAAAATCTGCTTTTGCTTTGCAACAAGGATTTTTTTTTATTGCCTTCCACAATCCGTTTTTTTTATCCACAATCTAATTTTCAGGTAACCACTTTTCGCTATCACTGCACTTAATCTCATCATTTTTTCTTGATGTCACGAAATAATTTTCCCAATATTCAGCTCAAGAGTTTAAGTCCAGTATTTTCTCGACTTCTTACCATGCATATCAATAACGTTTCGAATATTTAATCACTTTCTGTATATAAGAGCTTGTTCTTTTGAGAATGATATCTAGTCGCTGATATTTACCTAACGTAAAGTTGTCAAAACTTTCCGGTAAATTGTTTTTTTTTTT
>JAFIDM010002131.1:6096483-6142399 GCA_023159025.1 Thereuonema tuberculata
CAGCGTTACCGTATTAGAATAGCGAGCTGGGCAAAAACTCTCTAATGACTTGCTTCCTGACGCTATCTTAGACACTATCTATCAAAGACTGTATTGACGCTATCTTACCTTCACTTGGCGATGGAATTAAGAAATACAGACGGCGTGATATCTCTACCGGAGTGGCGTCTCCTCAAATTCGCATTTTATTTCAATATTGTGTATATTAATAAAAACCAATACCCTGTAATAAAGGCAAGGAGATTATAAAAGAGTGGAAATTGTTTTATTTAGTAATTCCAACTAAACAAATCTTCCAAAAGTTTTGAATTGTAAGGAATTCTGTTCAATAATGTTAACCAAAATAATAACCTGTTTTTGTTTTATGTCTTTCACAGTAGAATTTGATTGCTGTGAAAGGATTTATTCTGAATATACAAAAATATTTGTAATATTTATCATATATATTGTAACGGTACCACGCGATAATTTTAGTCCTTCAGGGGTTGTTCGGGTATTTTGTTGGGCGCCAACCGAAAAGTCCGTTCGGTGAATTTTCTATCTACCCCCTCCAAAGTCGTTACATGGTATGCCCTGGCTAATCCAATCCATTCGGAGCGTGGGGGAGCCACACTTCACGTTCACGCACCAAGAAGCACAACGCATTCACCACATTAATTAAACTTAACCATTTTTATTCGACACTGCGAAATAATAATATGACACAACACTGCAAGAATAATACTTTCGGCGAAGCAATGGCTTATAACTTCTTGAAGCATAAAGTTAACTTACGACGCACTGAAATTTCACTTACGAAGCACTAAATAACTAAATTACGAAGCACAAATTTTCACTTACGAAGCACTAAATAACTAAATTACGAAGCACAAATTTTCACTTACGAAGCACTAAGTAACTTGGGGAATCCTGCACGGGTGTACACGTGCATTGAACACAGAATTTGCAAGCTTTATTTTGCAAATTAACTTCAGTAATGTTTCGCTCAAATAAATTGTAGAAATTGTAGGCTATCCACGGGTTGCCTATTCTAGCTAAAGATAACTTGAATTAACACGCCCTATCTCTAACAAACGCATCGAGAATTTGAGGCGCGGCTGCCAATACATCGTCCACGGCGATCGTCGAGGCCGGGTGCATGGTAGCAAAGGTTAAACGAGCGAAACTACGGCGAGAGAGAGCTATTTAACTCGAACACCCCGTTTTATAAACTTTAAGAGCGCCGCTGTGTGACGTCACGCGTCGCACAGACCATACGGATAGCAGGATTGCATATCTGCCCAAATAAGGGAGATTACCTCATTATTACCTCACATGGAGTGATAATGCTAATTAACCAATAGAATTACAATGCTTACAACAATTCCAAATATGGAATGATGGCCACAAGGAAATTCCTAAGAATAGGAAATTTCCAAACTCAAATCAACTCAGCTAAATTAACAAAAAGAAAATTAATTCCTTATTAAAATCCTTAAATCCAACTAATCTTAAATTACACAACTGCTTAAAACACCTAAATTTCTAACACTAAATTGCATTAAATCCTAATAATTTACATTTAAAAGATTTATCTCCTAAAATCCTAAATTAAAATAAATTAAAGCCTAAACTAAAATAAAAATCACTGACAATAATTAAAACTGTCCCTAACGAAGTCTTTCGCCATTAGCTTTTACAAAATAATTACTTTGAAATTATTTTTCTCAATTGACATTTCTTTTGTCTTTATAATGATAATAATATTAATATTCTAATTCTCAGAAATCTGAGCCACAAAATTGCTGTATTAACTTTGAATAACTGCTTGAAAGAAGTTCATGCAAATCGTGATGATCTTTTATCTCTGGTTCTGTATCTGAATCAAAATTGCTTCCAAAATGACAGCAGCAGATTATTTCCAACAAATATTTAAATTGTTAAATTAATGCTACAACTATTTGGTAATTTTCGTCAAATTGGAAATTTCTGATTGTTGTATAAAGGCATTATTAAAGCATTGAGCCTGAAGCCTCAATCTCAGTTAGAAGCTAAAGGCTCCTGTGATCAACGACCGAACGAAATGGTTGCCAGAAGGCTCCTCCGCCTTAACCTCCATGAAATAATTTAAACCAGTATTAGGTGAACCTGAAAAACAATCCCCGATCTCCACTAGTTTTGATTCCACGGTCCTTACATAAGTCTTTAATAAAAAGAAGGTGAAGTTCCATGCCAGGCTTCGAACATCTAAGTATACTAAGATGTGACAGGGAGAGCAAGGGAAACTCAATGGCTGACAAAACAAAGTGGAAGAAAAAAAATATTGGAATCCACACAAAGATTAAAGTTTGTAAAATGAAAAATATATATCCTTACAATATAGAAAGTTAAAACAAAAGTTAATTTTCATTTAACGAATTGTTCCTTCTTTAACGTACTGGTCCAATTTTTACGAAATCATTACGTATCTTCCTTATGAAGCATCTGAAGCTTCTATGAGAGTTTCGCTTTATAGGACAAATTGCTTTTAAAAACTGATGAATAGGTGGATGATCACTTACATATTCGCTCGATATGTATCAAAATTAGTAGGGACCTTCTTATTTCTAGTATATATATTCGGATTTGTGTCTCTACTTAAAATTGCTTAATTTATTTTTCTTCAAGCATGATTTTTGTTTTCAGTGATATGCTTTTAAAAGTTATTACAAAATTATAGCCCTAGGAGGCGAATTGTGATGAAAGGTAAGACAGTAATTAAGCCATAAATAAACTGGAGGGCACTAGACGGAACTGCAAGTAATCCTAATGAACTCAGCTTCATATCTACAAATGCTATTCCTTATTATTTTTCTTACTTTCTAAGAAAATGCACCGATGCTCAAACAAACAGAAAACGATAAAGCCAAGGTTAATATAAAATTAAAATAGCAGCTATAAAAATGTGCTTCAGTAGTACATTAAATAAATAAATTAGAACTAAAAAAAATATAAGAAATAAATACATTTTTACTGCATGATTTCTTAGATGCAAATATAGGTACGAAATAATAAAAACACTTTAAAATTCTTAAAATATCAAAACACTTTGATAGCTTTTGTTTGTTTGATTTTACTTACATAGTATTATTTTATGTTTTAGTTAGGATACCATCTTATGAAACATAATTATGCCCAAACTTAAATGCACTAATTTCTCATGTAAATATAATTAGTCTTCCTTGGAATTAAATAATAAATTTGAGTTGTACTAAAGCAATTAGACGTTCCTACAGATCTTTGTTTTTCAGCTGCAATGCTTTGTTCTTTATGTTGATTGTCCACGTTTTCGTTCCATGATTCGATTTCCTCTCCAATTGAATTCTGGCTAAAGTAGCGAAGATTATGGATGAGGAGAGTTCTCGAATCTTCGACAACATTTAAACTTCCCACAAAATCCTCTTTACTTAATAGTTTCTATCATTCGATCTTTCAATGGTTGATGAATGAATAATAGGGGTCTTAATCCACTCACTACTCCCTCCAAGTGGGTGTATTCTTCGAAGTCCAATTGCAAATATTACAACGACTCTCGGAATGTCACACTCATCATCATCCGCGGAAAAAAAAAATGTTAATTATTCTTGGATGACGGAACAATAATTTCAAGGAGCTGTTCCTGGGGTCCCTAGGCACCGGCACAGGCGTCGCTTCTGTTCATAATGGGACATTATTATCTCTGGAGAGGAGGACGCTTCATGCAAACGAAGAATTATCGGCTGAGTGCGTGTGCGTGCTGCCGTGGTCCCTCCACAATAGAAAGCAAAAAAAAAAAAAAGATGGTGAAAAAAAGGTAACAACAAAGAACCGTAGATTTTTTTTTCTTTGCTGATGACTTAATTATTGATCCATTTTTTTTACTTGTAATATTTATTTGAGTGCAATGAATTTACAGGAATCATTGAATTGCTACATAAATTCTTATCATCTGCACATTTTTAATGATAATAAAAATCTATTAAAGTGATATTGTAGGAAAATAAATTTAAATCTTCCCATTAATTTTTTTTTTAGGGAAATGTTTATTATTCTCTACTTGTAATTACTAGCAAAACACCGCAAGCTTTAAGATATTTGAAAAAATCGATGTATTCCATACCTTTTCCAGTCACAATCTAACCTTTAAGTGAATTTTAAATCCTATTTCTATTGTATTTTTAAATTTGCAGATGGTCTAGAAACTAATACTCCAGAAGAGACTGCAGTATAATATGATATTGAAGTGACTTCTGCTGTATTAGGAAATAGTAGAGGAAAAGGTTGTAATGTGGCCTTCCCCAGTTTGTTTTCATGTAATAAAAAAAAATATAAACCACTTTGGAAACGATTAATATACGTCAAGGGATTCTCTGCGTCATTGACCTGAGATACTATAGTCTGAATTAAGTAAAATGTCAAAAAGATTTGGAAACAATATATATTTTTCAAAAAGACTTCAATCTGACAATTGGAGATAATGTGTGGGTAATATAGTTTGCTGGAGACCATAATAAATGTATGAACCAAAATAACACTTAAACTTTCTTCAAAATCAACATTTAGGGGCCTATGAATAATTCTTTTAAAATCAAATTTCTAACACTGCCAGAATATAAACTCAAAAATTCAACATAAGGATTATTCCTAGTGGAAAGCATCAGTTAGCGGCAAAAATCGCAGATATAGTATTCGTGTTTCAGCTTCCGAGCGCTCAATGTATGTCCATATTTCACAACTTTTGCATTTAATCCACTCTTCACCCAGTAGGTCGTTAGAATCACGTGCCAAGTCATATATCCAATATGGCCCCCGGGGCCATAAGACAAGCAGTAAGAGGAGCTACATTGAAAATAACATCGAATTTGCACAACAATCAAACAAACTAAATAAGAAAAGTATCTTTATTTTTACCTTCAAAATATTGAAGCTGGGTTGTTATCCTTTCTACATAACTCATCACACTCACGTAAAACTCGATTTTTTAATAAATATGACAAAACTTTTGACCGCTAAGAAATTTCTCAACTTGCGTCGGCAGACAAGTCTCGACAAATGAGAGATGAATTGTCAGAAGATTGACATCTAATCTTGTTTTATTGCAACTGACCTATGCTCTACTTAATACGCTAAACAAGCTGTGACTAGTTGGAAAGATATTCGAGGGGGTAATTTACCAGCATAGGGCCACATTACCACCTTTTCATTTATAGTTCTTTAATTTTTAGCTATCCGTTTGGGAGCTATTGTGATAACGACCAAAATCGTTGGCTATTGTGTTTGTCCTGTCCGTCCGAGTCTGTCCTCCCAAATAACTCCCGAACGGGAGTTCACCATCGTGTTCAGAGGGTTAAACAATAAAAGAGTATGTTAATATTATCCCATGTCGAGATATTTGGCGTTGTTTTCTTGGAATTCCGGTAGTAGCTTATATGTTAGAAAGCAACCATTTCGTACCTGTTCTCAGCTATATTTGATCGGTAAGGTTTCGGACTTATATGTTGAAGGTTGTCGGTTCGAATCCCGTATGTTTACTGTTTTTTATTTTTTTTTCCTCGATTTTCGCATGGTTTATTTTTTGTTTTTCTAATTTTTCTAACGTTTTTTAAAAAAAAATTTCAATTTTTTTTGTTTTTTTATTTTTTTTTACGTCAATGTACTTCTTTTTTTATTATTATTTAAACATTTTTTGTATTATTATGCGTCGCCCTTAAATTTTTGCTTTAGCACAAAATTATATTCACTTGTATATATTAAAAGAATATTTTCTTTTAATCTATAGGAAGTAATACTTCAGTATAATTAAAATCAGTGGAAAATGCTTTGTTTAATATAATGATCATAATTTTTTTTTTTTTATTACTTAATTATTTTAAATTACGTTTCAATCCCATTAGAAATAAGAATCCCTATCAAACGGGTTCTGGGATTAAGTAGTTTTACAAAACTAACATTATTTAATTTTTTTTCTCTCTCTCTCTCTCTCTCTCTCTATATATATATATATATATATAGAAAATAAAAATAAAAAGTACACAATAAAAAAGTGTAGTTAATAGATAATGTTAGTGTAGATTATATAATGAAATCTTTAAAAAGTTTTAACTATATAAATTTATATAAATTTAAATTACAAATTTAAATCATATCATTAAAAGTTATATAAAGAAAAGGAAATTAATCTCAAAAGTAAATACAATTGTGTATGTAATTATTACTTCTACATAAAAAACAAAAAAATAGCATTTAGTACAAAATGCAATTGAAACCTTATATATATTTATTTATAAATATATATATTTTGAGAAATTTTCAATTAACCATTTTTTTAAAAAAATTTTCACTAGAGAAATGTGATTACTGTTTTCAAATAAATTTACATTTAAATTATTAATAAAGTTTTCAATTTTATAATTAATATTTCTTATTCCATAACTGTTATTTATGTACGGATATGTTAATTTTATGATTTTCAGATTTTAAGTTATAGTTTTGTATAATGTTAACCTTTATTTTCAATATGTGATAGTAATTTTTCAATATAATATTATAGTAAAAGTATAATTTTTGCTTTGGAAATAAAATACCATATTCATTCAACATAAAGTAATAATAATAATAATAATAATAAATGAAAATAATAGTTATATTTGATGATAAAACTTAAGACGTATGTTAGATATGTGATTTGTTAGATAGTTATCATTTGTTATAAACTTATTTTTTATATTTTAATTTTTCTTTAAACTTAAGACAAACTCATTCTTTTTTAGATAGTGCTTGAAAATTTATGGAATATTATATTCATCGTACTTGATTTACCAGAAAGTTTTTAGTTATTGATATCTTGCTAATTGAAGTTATCTTATTGCTATTCGCTGTTGATGCAAAGCAGAAAGTTAATATGAAGATGTGGTCTCCAGTTATTAAAATACTATCAAGTTATTTTGATAGTAGTTATGAAGTACATATTAATATGTCCATTGTAAAGATCGTTTTTGATGTTTTCCATCTATGACAAACATCAGCTATTTGTAACTTCTACCATTTATATGTTGTAACAATACAATAACTTAATCTAATTTAAAATTCTTTCATGTAATCTTCAATTTTATTGCTAAATTCTATTAATATCATAATTTTTCGCTATTCTTACATATTAAAATGAAGTAGAGAAAATCATTAAAGATTAAACTTATTTCACAACTTAAGTTTTTGTGTGAAATTAAGCAAAAAATAACAATAAGAGATAAAGACGATTTCCGTAGTTATTTAACTCTTTCGAAATGACAATGTTCTTTTGGGAAACTTTTCACCTGGCAAACACGTAAAATTAGGGATTTTCTAAATTACTAAATTGGCACCAAGGCTCAAAAACATCAAACATTTCATATTAGTGAACATGAAATGTAAATAAAGACAAAAAAATAAAATACATTTTAGGGATATTTTTTTTCTTTTACTTAAAACATATAACATTCAAAGCCATTCAATTGCATCGCATAATTCGCTGAAAAATGAGTGTACATACAGGGGGTGGACAAAATAATATGAACACCAGTGATAATATTATTAGTACGGTGTTAGCCCATCCTTGCTTGTACCTGACATGGGATGGACAAATACACAATGTTCCTCTTCAGAGTCTGTGCTTGCGGCACCATTGCCGTCGCATCAACGCTGTCACTAATGGTTTAGGAATAGCGCTCTGCCATGAATGTTCGCAGCATGCAGTTCCCGTTGGATAGTTTTGATTGATGGGGTCGTGGAGATGGGTGTTCATATCGGAGGTTATCTGGGATACAGTTGTCTTGTGCTGACGGGTCACTATCCTTTTTAACACCCATCTATCTCTGTCGGTGAGGTTTGACTTTCGCCCATTGTTCTGTTTCGCAGATGACATCTTACCATGCTTTATGTAGGCTGTCATAACAGTTCTTCTTGCAACACTCACAAGGTTGGCTGTTTTCTTTATTGAAGCTCCAATGTTTGTGCCTTTTTCGAAGTCAGAGAGGTCGGACATGTCGGCGTTTCACTGCTAGCACAGTTTTCACAAGCAACTCTTACGACTGTTGTTGCCTCCGCCTTTACGGCTATTAGGTGGCAGACGTCTAATCTAGATGACGTGGCTCTGCTGTACAAATGAATTATGGTCCGTTTTCATGTGGGTATTCGTGTTATTATTGTCAACCCGTGCTTGCTTTTAAAACGTGTTTTTCCGAGATAGAAATACAGTTGGAGTACAAATGTTTGCACTCTTTAATGTTACATAGTTATTTTTACTAACATAGTTTTTTAAACTTTATTCATTACTGTTACTCCTTTTAAAGCCTAATGAGTGAAAAATTAATTCTTCCTCTTCTAAACGTTTTGTATTTTAATATACTGTGGATATTTTTTATTAATAAATAATAAATTAATATTAAAAGTTTTTTTTCTTGAATGCTTCAAACGTTTAAAATTATTAAAAAATAAATTTGCATATAAAGACGCAACATGACATCAGAGAGGATTAACGTTTATAACGAGAGAGAGAGCCTCGGTTTGGTGACTAAGTAATTGAAGCCATTCAAGTGAAGTTTGCGATGACTATGGAGCTGCACGTAATAGGAAGTGTAATGCACAGAAGTACTGACGGGGTAGCGATAATTGGCGCAAGGAGGTTTGCTGCCAACTACCTGGAACTACGCCTTCATGGATGGATTAAATGCGAATTAATCTGCGGACTCTTATTGGACTAGGACAGTAGCTTTTCAACGTGTGAGTAATTTTATAATTATAGTAATTGGTTTATACCAATTTTTTTTTATTATATGCCTCTTAAGTTCACATTACGTTGCAAGAAGGAGTTCGATTGAAAGTTTCGAAGTCACATGTGTTAAACAGCATCAGAAGTCATCATATGCTTAATCGCGTTGAAGTTTCTCAAGAGAAGAAATTTAACTACAGTGCAACGATAAGCAAGTGAACTTAACTGTGAACTGAATTTATTTTATTTGGTAAAAGTCTAGTTAACGGCACCCCGGTTGACCGGAAGTCGATCGGATGAAATTTGTTTGGAAGGCTAATGAATGGAAAAAAATTTTGAAAGGGCCAAAATTTTTTCCAAATTTACCAATACATACTTCCTGCAGCTAAGCAGACCTAAATTAACCTAACCTACAGCTAATTGGAATAAACGCTTCGGTCATTCGGACCCCATCAGCATGAAAGTTGTTTCGAAGGCCGTACGAGGGGTGCCAGATACTAGATTTTAGCCTTTTATTTAATTGAAAGTAATTTCTTCTTAAGTTTACGAAGATATAACTGCTTGAGTTAAGCAGTTTACTAATTAAACGTGAATTAAATAGTGCTTCGAAAAGTGTGAATTTAGAAAGTGATTCTTATTCAAGATGCTTTGTTAAAATAATATAAGTCTCTTCAAAGTGAATATTTATCTGCAACTAAAATTAGTGCGACGTGTTCGTGAATACAGAGTAAAGTGTTCTCTCATTAAATTTAAGAAGATTCACTTTTGAAAATAAACGTGAACAGTTAGCGATAAATAAATTATGACTAAAGAAGGCTCAAGATAACTTATTTAGTGAAGCTTATTAGTGCGTTGGAATATGGACTCTCATTTCTACTCATTGACAGTTTATAGTGGTTTGGGACACTGTGATATGTTTTATTATTTTAATTAATAGAGACAATTAGTGTAATGTGCAAGAACTTTAATTATCCAGGACTGTTATCTAAACTCAGCAAGTGATAATTTTGTACTAGTGTGCACAAGTGAATAATAAACAAACAAAAAAAAATCGAGACTATCGTTCCTTTACATACAGTTTTAAAGATTAAGCATAAACGCACTGTGCATGTCCACTACACAGAATGAAAAGACAGATCTCTTGAACAGCATCCATCTAATAAATTTTAAAACAAAAATTATTTAATCTAAATAGTAAAAAAATAAAATAATCACTAAATATATAGATTCATAATGAAGAGAACTATAAAAATTCCAAAGTAGAGTAAACTTAACAATAAAGCAGCCAGACACAGGAAACTTGTCTTCTACAATAAACTTACTCTGCTGTAACGATTATTTAAGATCACATTGAAGTTTACATAGTGTACTTTATTGTTGCAATTATAATTCTGAATATACATCTGTTAACATATAGATTTTTATGTAAGTAATTCATTCTACACTGACAGGAACATTGAAAGCCCGTAATAGTTTTCAATATTTTATTTCGTAGTAATACTTTCATTACATTCTTAGCGGCAGAAGCGTCGGAAGAAGTTTACGTAAATCTTATAAAACTCATGAAAACCTCAGAAATTGCAGAAGAAGTTAAAGTTTTTAAAGTTTTGTTTTATTATTATTTTTCATATATTGTATTTGTAGTATTTATAATAAATGAAATAAGCTTTTTTTCGCCTCTGTTTACAAAGCTTATCCTTCCGATTAGAAAGTGAATAAGACAAACAGAATTGGAATTGGAAATTATTTCAATGAGACCACAAATAATACAAGAATTTTCTGAATCTGCTGATGTCTTGTATTAGTCGAAGCAGTTCAACTGAATGAAGTCGTGGAACTTAAAGATGTCTGTGCATTCTATAACATCTGTCATAACGAGGCGAACATCGCTCTATACACGGGTGCGACGATCCGTCAATATCTCATGAGTACCGCGAGAACATGTCAGATTCCCGCTGCCTCCTGCCAGTTCGTAAATGACATGAACTAATCCACTGAGGTTCCTCGAATAATGTCCATCCAAATAGAACTTCTCCTGTACAAGTTGTTATCAATTTGTCATAGGTATTGTAACATTATATTTATAGATTTTAATAATAATGATGTACCATTATTTTTTATAGATTTATCATTTTGAAAAGCAGGATTCCTATAATCCATTAATAAATAGCACTTTGCTCAATGGCAAACGTAAATTAGTGAACTAAAATTTTCATCTCAACCTATATTTACACGATGTAAATTAGTAATCAGGAGTTACTTGAATCTTAAAGGATGAGTTCCATTATTGTCTAAAGATGGAATAGAATTCAAACTGAATTATTCTTTAGTAATAAATTTCAGCATTTATTTTTAACGGATATGTATGTCTTCGGTTGGAAATAATATTGAGATTCTTAGAGAAGAATAAACTTATTGAGTTTTCTTTTGATGAATTACAAGTTCACTTGAAAATTCAAAATAAAGTTAAAATTAAGAATCCTAACTAGACGTGTAGATTATGAATTAATTTCAATATAATTATTAAAAATATGAATCTATGTATTATTAATTTCAAAAAGAAGCCTGAGGAAGTCCAGAAATTCTCTGGATGAAAATACAGCGTATAATGAATAAAAAAGATGCGATAGTGTAATTTCAATATAATAAACCGACAAATTTCAACATCAAAGTTTAAAAACGATATTAATTAATTATAATGAATCGTAATAATTAATCTGCTTTTTTTTAGAAAACATTAAGCTATTAACATTGTCTCTGTAATTAGAACAAAACATTGAAAAAATAAAAGGAAAATAAGGTGGATCTTTAATAATTCAAGATCCACATTTAAAAAAATCCTAATTTAAAAAATTCAAGATCCACATTTAAAATAGAATTTTGGAGGAAACCAGCTAATTGCCAACAATACAGCTAAGACGTAAGGAATTAATTCGAAAGTTTGAAGTTCCATCATCATCAACTCGAATTCGAAAAATTGCAATTGAATCATCAAATCGTATTTTCAGAGCAACAGCAGTAACTTCGTGGTTGGGATCTTTGTGTTTTAATATCTTCTCATCGTGTAACAGAGAATATATGGCTAATTAAATGAGCAGTTGAATTATTATTAATGACTTTTATATATTAGAATAAGTACGAACTTTAAAGTGCTTAATTACCAAAGGAATGTGTATAACTAGTCCCCTGCAAAGACTGCAATTGCTATATATCGGAAACACAGGGAACAACCAAAACAACGGCTATCAAACCATAAAAGCTGCATAAAAACAGGAAACACCAACGGCTCATTCATTGCGCAACACAAGTATAAATACAACCACAATATAAACTTTGAAAACACTGTAATCTTATCCAAAGAAAAAAATAAACAAAAAAGGGAAATGAAAGAAGCTTACTACATCTCCCTCCTAAACCCCTACAACTGCAATTTACCAACTAATAACATTAAACTGTACTTTGAGAATTTCAGATTCCGAATACAAAGGCAAAAGAAGATAGAAACAATGGAAAGAAAAATCAATGAAATCAAAACAAAAAAGTTATAGAGATTAGAAAGACCCAAGGAGCGGCCAAGGGACAAGTCAGCTCAACCCCCCGAGAGGGCGCTGCAAGAAAATTCAAAAATAAGGGAGCAACAAAAGCCAATAAAAGAACAGCAATTAGAACACGGGGGGGGGGGGGGGGGAAGGAGAACGAAGGAATGTAAACAAAGAAGTGAAACGACGAGAGAGAGAAGTTGATGAAGAGCGTTGCAAAAACGCTTGAAAAGCTTCCTGAGCATCTTAAAATCATGTAATTATACATTTTTGTAATCTTTTAACTTTATGTATAAATCTATGTGCTTTTAACAGTTGTACTATCTTTCTTATAACTTCTATACATTATTTCACTAAAATAAGTAGAAATATCGAATTTCAGAAAATTTTCCAAAATTCACATAACAAAAATAATTGTGGAATGTATCAGATCATTCAAAGTATAATGACCGATTTGGATAGTAAAACATGAAAGAGAAATACAATTTAGCACACAATACTGTTTTATTCGAAATACGTCTTCTACAGCAGCTACACAAGTCTGCCAGGGATTGACAAGTGATTCAATTCCAGTCAGCAAGAAACCTGACTCCCAAGCAGAAAGAAAGTCCCGGAGTTCAATTCAATTCAAGTCCTCGCACTTTCTGAAGCTCTTAACCTTTAGGTATTTATTCAGATCCATGAAAAGATGATGAGCGTTGGGTGCTAGATACGGTGGATGAGGTAGAGGTTTTGTATCTCAGTTCATGTGCTTTTATTGTGTCATTGTTGACTCATGTGATTTTTTTTCTGATGCTGTGTTAGTTCCTGTGGGCTTCACATGTCTTAACTTCTTCATCTACCAATTTGGTGGAGATGGTCAAACATGGTTGACACTGATACACAATACTCTATGGTTGACAATGAGTGCATTTAAGGAGATGTTTGCAGGCGCGGACCACGATTAACTCAGGAGTTACCTATACTTCAATAAGGCGATTTATACGGTGATGTATATGTAGGCTAGTTAATTATACATCTAATGTAATCAGTTGTACTGAGATTTTGTGTAACCGATGCTTACAGTAATGATACTGTGGTATATGTATTGCGTTCCGAAACTAACTTCCCGAACATGACAAAGAAAAAAGATTCATTCATATGTGAATGAACATAATAGTGTATAGACAGGTAACAACTGATGTAGAAATAATGGTCCAACGAAACATCCGCCAACAACATGCATCAAAGTAAATGTTCGAAATGTCTACTACCTGCCTCAGAATATACTTGCAAACATCGGAAGAGTGAATTTTCTTATTTGCCGACAAATTGATCCCGCTATGTTCCGAATTAGTTGAAAACCGTTGTCTGTTCCCTATTCCAGCGGTGGAATCACTGAATCATCAGATTGATAAGCAATGTTTTTCACGTAGCCCCAAAGTTAAGAATCCAGAGGATGTAAATCTAGGGACCATGCAGGCCAAATAATAATCACGCGACCAACCAAGAATGCGGAAAAATGAAAGTTGAGGAAAGCACGTAATGAGTGATGAAATGAACCGAGACTCAGTCGTACATGAACCGTAATGGCCTTCTCGTCTCAATATTAATGTTTTCCAACATCTCGTTAATCGTCTTTAAGGAAATTAAGTACACTTCGCCATTTAACTGAGAATGGAGGGAGTAAAACCAATTATCCGATCACCCAAATACCGGCCCTCACATTAAAAAAAAAATCGCTGTTGGTGTTTTCTTTAAACGTTTTCTTGTAGATTTTCCTATGGCCATAAATGCGTATTATGAAATCATTTTGGGAAAATGAAAGTTCGTCAGTGAATAAAGAACAGATGCAAAGTTAGTACGAGTAATATCCACACGGTGAGCAAGAAACCAAATTCAGAATTATATCTTTAAATGGAAGCTGCAGCAACTAACCCTTGGACTCATTGAAGATTGGATACAATAGCTCCTCATCAAGTGCCTTCTAAACATTTGTATGCGAATAATTCTTTCTGTTCTCGCTATTGTTCTACTACAAATTCCTGGATCAACGGCTACCGCATCAAAAATTCGATTTGTCTTTTGATTGTTCTAACAATTTTGGTCCACCTATTTGCTCACTTTTACCCCTTTCTCTGAGGCGTTGATTTCGTTGTGTGATGAGGTATATGCCTACCTGCGAAATGTTCTTGGTATACCTCCAAGTGCTTTCTGAACTAAAACTATCATCATTATTTTCTTAGCAGCATAGTATAATAGTTTTTATTAAATAATGATATGTTAAATAGAGTAAATTGAATTTCTTGATTCCAACTCTCCATCTTTAGCTAGAAAATTTCTTGCTAATACTTCTAAGTATAATAGCGTTCTGAAAAAGTAAATTGATTCCATTTGTGATTCCAATCTCCATCTTTAGCTATTATATCACCTTATTAGATCTTACGATGACATTCTGTTTTCACTCTATTCCTTTATTCGCCACTTATAAAACAACTTTCTGATGTATATAGTTACATAATTGTTGAAAGGTTTATTCTCTATCCATACTCTTATTAGAAGGTGGTTTAACCACTCGCGTGAGCTATTTCATTTGATACTGTACGAGAAAACGGAAGGAGAAAAACATTGAAGAAAGAATGTCAAACGGAGGAAATTTTAAGCATACCTTCAAAAATGTCCAAAATTGCTCGAGCAGCATTCTCAAAGTGAATTCAACACCAATAGTAAAACATATTCACAACACTGACCACATCTATGTAGAGCTACATATATTGAGTTACGTAGGATTTGTTGGAATCTGCTATATACTTTCTTTTGCTTCAAAAAGATGTACATTTTGAAGTGTCATCGGTTATCATTAAAATCTACGATGAAATCAATGTTTGAAAAAATAGGTATTTACTTTTAATACTAATCCTGTAAAAGAATCTTTCTGCCTGGAAGAGCTGAGGGTAGTTTAGAGAAAAACTAAATTTGACACATATTTTCTGTATGAGTTTACAGATCAACAAGCATAAAGCATTCTATTGCAAAAGTACCTTTAACAACGATAGGAGACAGCAACGAGTGGTGCAAAGAGAATGCTGCGTGGTATTTTTGCTTTAGACTATTGAATTACATTGTAGTTTACGTACATTTCAGTAATTTATTATTTAATTCTATTTAAATAAGATCACTGAATCAAATTCTGCAATTAGGAAAAGAGTTTATTCATATTAGTAGAATAAAATTTGGTAAAATACTTTACAACTTTCTGAAAGAACTTAACCTAGTTTCATTAAAATATTATTTTTCGTTGTATTTTGAACAATACAAACAGTTTAGTTCATTTTTAAATTACAATGCGTCACAAATACAAGCAGTGAAGAGTTTCCATTTTTTGAAAAAAAAAATAGTTAATCCCAACAACTTCTTTAAATTAATATGATGTAGGAAATTTAATATGATATAATACATATCATTTTAATTAAATCAAGCATGCAAAGAACGGTTAATGAATGGATAATATAACATTGATAAGTAATTATTTTTCTGATATTTCATATCGAAGTCTGTTCTTTGTTTTGTTTTTGTCCATCATATCTTGTTCGTAAATATGGTGGTCAACCTTCAGCAGTTCATAGTCTTTGAAGGAAGGAGGGTAGACACACAGACGGATTAATTTTGTGAACCTTGCTTCCCTAAGAAAGTAGATTAAAAGAAAGATTGGGTTCATTGCTTAAACCAGTTAATCTTATTTTTTTAACACAGTAATCAAATCTACCTTCCCAATTTTTTGTTTTCGTTAAGTCTCATAAAACAGATGAAAAACATTAACAGTTAACAGCAAAATAATAAGGCCAACACACTAGTTTAAAATTCATGATATATTAAAATACATTAAAAATTGCAAGCTTTCTAACCGTCCTGCGGTTCGTTTTCAAGCAAATAAATTTACAAAATGAAATGAGAATTATAAGGAGAACAGAAAACTAAAAGGATCATGGTCGAATCCACGTGGAGGACGGGTCCAATAACAGGCTTGGGTTGAAGTCCCAGCAGCCACCTCCAGTCCATTTCCATTGCGCTTGAGGGGTGACATCATTAACAGTTATTCCTCTTTTCATCGTAAACCAAAATTATTTCAGATGGTTCATATTTTGTTTATTGTAATATAGATATATCTTATTATACATCAGGGGTGGCCAAATTTCCTTAACCTAAGAGCCAAATAAGATAAACTTCAAACGTTTGAGAGCCGCAAGACACTGAACAAATATAATCCACATTTTCACAGTTGCTCTTAATCTTTGATCCGAAATTTCTTTAATCCCTGACTCAACTCTAGCATTAAAATTAGGATTTAAATGCAAAAATATATTTACTCACCATGAATTTTAAACTCAAACTTTTAAGTCTAGTGTACTCTCAGTTTAGGCCCGGTAAATATTTATTAAGCTTGAAAATTTTTTATTTATCTTTTTTATTTGTGATTCAAAAAGTCGCTAAACCAATGTATTTCATGAGCCGCTTATTGTATGTTAAAGAGCCGCATGTGGCTCGCGAGCCATGGTTTGGCCATCCTGTTATATTACTTCATAATTTATTATGAAAATGATTACAATAAAAGATTACAGTTTTAGAGCCTTAGAGCATCGTTATTTTCTAAAATAATTTGAAGGAAAAAGTAATTTTTTACCGTAATCATGCAAATAATTTTTTTTATCTTGTATATTTTTTTAAGATATTTAATTTATTAGGATCTGACAGTTCTGTAAAATTTGCGAAGGGTAATCTTCATTAAGGATATTTTCTGTGAATTAATTTAAGAAAGGTTTAATT
Source organism: Thereuonema tuberculata (assembly GCA_023159025.1). NCBI lineage: Eukaryota > Metazoa > Arthropoda > Chilopoda > Scutigeromorpha > Scutigeridae > Thereuonema > Thereuonema tuberculata. The sequence goes on from JAFIDM010002131.1 coordinate 6,113,569, forward strand.
TAATTAACAATGCAAGTCATTAAGTTCATTATAGAACCGAGAAACGCTTTATATCATGCTTTACATGGAAGTTCATTTTTTTATGTTGTTAATTTAAGTTTAATACTTGCATTTTTAATTAAGTGCAGCTTTCCTAATTTAATAGATCAGATCGAATTGCAGCCAATTTAGTTTACATTCATAATCTCTAAAAGTTGAATTAATTATTTAATAAAAAATTTAGTTCCAAACAATAGTTTTCATTAGAAATTTGCACTGCAAATCTCCAGTGAATGTGAAATGCAATAAGTTAAACTTTAATCAATCTTGGAACTGATGTTACACAATTTCCTCAAACGAAAATAACGCAGTAGAAACCAATTGTTGATGTCAAAAAAGTAAGCACATCCATAGCAACAAGTGATTTCAATCCAAGATGAAAACTCATCTGGGACAAATAAAGTTTCCTAATAGAACTTGATTTATAATCTATAAACTTTAGTTGAATTATTTATGATCGTTTGCTCTGAATTTGTAATTTTATCGAGGTTGCGAAGTCTAGACGAGACGAAATGGGCTGAAGATGTAAGCACTAGATTGAGATGATGTAGCTGCTATTGTTCAACCATAGTCTCTACATAAGACATTGACTAATTGGTGTGTACCTGTTGAATGTTCGCATTACTCTTAAGTTGATCAATCTAGTTAGTTTAATTTTGCGTGAGGTTTACCAAATGACCATTTGTATACTCTGAAACCGCCATTGTAGGAAGGCGTTACAAGGATTAAATAATTTCCAATAAATACCAATAGCGGTTCCCATTTTTTTACACGCAAGCTTTAATCCTAAATTTCTTTTACAAAAGCTCAATCTAATGAGGCAATTTATACAACATAATAAAAAGCTATTTAAAAAAACAAAATAAAAATAATATAATTCTATACATAAATGTACAATATCAATTCTGGCTTTCCTCAAAGATCCAATTTAGGACCTTTATTATTAATATGAAGGGCCATTTAATTGTTGACTTTTGTTTTCTTTATATGTTTGTTGGGATCACTGTTTGTAAGTTGCTGGGCGAATCTAGGTTATGAAGGGTAGAACCCTGAAACAGCTGTTCTGGATTCCCGGTATCGAAAAATCTAAAAACAGATGAGTGATTCCTTATTCTTGTGCGAGTACACTTTTCATTGTATTGTTAATATTTTCCGCACGTTAAACTTTGTTATGTTTTATTCACTTGTGATAAAGATCAATTAAATGCTTTCAGTTTTCTTCGTAAAGCTTAATAACTTAAAAAAGTGGGCAAATAGTAATACGATTATTATCAACAGTAATAAAACTAAAGTTATAATTATCAAAACTATAAATAAAATTATAAATGATGATCTACTTCTTACACTACAGAATCATAATTGTGATGTAATGAATTTAAACAACTGCTCTTCGTGGCATCCATCTGGAGAATTAGAATAGAAATAAACACGAACACAGTTTTGGCAATTCAATTTATTTAATAACTTTAAAATAAGCGGTAAACAAAATTCTTAATCGGAGATTTTGTTGGCTCAGAATTTCTATCACCAAAATCAGACTTATTTTAACCAAAATGTTTTATTAAAAGAAATAGATTCCAAATTATACAATTTTTACAAATTTAAAATACATGTTCTTCCTAAATATTGTCGAATGGAAAAAAAAAACTTTTAAAACAAAAATGCAGTAAATAGTTAGTATAATAATATGTTTCATTGGTAGTAAATATTATACTAAATAGTATCACATGTAATGAAGTTCTTCTTTTCTTATGTTTTATGTTTTTTTAAGTATTTTCTAAACATTGTTAAAGATTTTTGTACTTTTTTTTAGAAACAAGCAAACTTAAAAACCAAATATGTAAAATCTTATTAATAACCTTTTTTTTACAGTAAAATTTTCACAGACACTTTTTATAAGTGAAGAGTAATTTATTTTAAAATATTTAAGAGAAATATTTTATAATATATTTTATATCCTGTGCTTCATATTAAAATTTAAGAAATAATAATTAAATTAAATTATTATGACGTCATGGAAAAACGGATATAAAAAGTCACACGAGAGACTCGTTTTCAGACAAGACAAGACAAGACAATAGAGACAGAAATGACGTGACAGTCATTAGAAGTGCGATCAGCATTGGAATGAGAATTCAACCCTGCAGTAAGCTCAGACTGAAGAATGACTTGGAAATTTGAAGTCAAATTGCATGAAGACCGAAGACACAAATATATTGATGGACATATGAAAGAAGTTTCACAGTGAAATTGGGAGAAGTCTGTAGTCTGAAAAGAAGAAGTAGAAGTTATTCTTAAAGCATTAAGAAGAACCGTTTTAATTATTAAGCAGACGACAGGCTGTTTAAAATCACAACCGCTAGGAGGACGATTGAATTGACGTCACAAACTCATGAGAAGACTGGAGCAAGCGGCAGTTTTGAATCTTTCATTCAACTAGAATTCTTAGGAAGTGAGCAACAGAAGAATAAGCAATTAAAGACTTAATATCCCACTGTCGTAAACATATTAATCTCACGAGGAACGTTGTATAATTGTGAAGTATGCAATTCACAAGCAAAGAAGAAGGATTAGTAAGCGACAAAATAATTGCCAAGATTAATCGCCAGGAAACAGGAACCAATATGGATACTAGGAAATTCTACGCATTGAAGCTACAGCAAGTTATACAACGGAGCCGTGAAGTTTACTCCACGGAAGCCACACCGAGACAGTGGAACCACAAATAGGAAAGAGTGTGAAATTCAGCTACTGTGAGTAGAAAACTTTATTTATTGAACTGTTGATTTGAGTTTAAAAAGTCAAGAGGAAATTGAGGAAGTCGGAAATGTAAATTCTTAAGTAAAGAATTTTAGAAGCCAAAACTTTATTTTGCGCATAAGGTGAAAAAGCCAGTTTGAATAAATTTTTAAACTAGAATTAAAACTAATATTTCAGAAGTTAGAAATATTTTGAAGACAGTGTTAGTTAATCGAAAAATAGAAGATTATATTTATTTATTGCATTTACTGCATCAATAATTAATGCAAGACAGTGATAGAGTTGATATCATTTAGTGGAACAGTGAATTCTAAAGAGTTAAAATTAATTACGCCGCAACTTAATTTTAGAAGAATAGTTAACTTTAATAAGTGTCCTAATAGATACATTTTGCTCTATATACAACGTAGTGGAAATGTGTGAGAATGCAGTTTCAAGTAAAGAACTGTTTGCTGATGCATGATAATATATTCAAAGAGACTTTGAACTTTTAGGCTTAACAGTTTTAACAACTGCAACTAATACTCTGTAAATATAGTATTAACAAATAGTGTTGAATATAAATATAAATATAAAATAAAAAAAATAAATAATAATATTTAGCCTGTTTGTTATCCTTTTTAATAAATATACTTGGAATATATAAATGAAAACATTAATTATTAATAACAAAGAAGGGTTATAAAAAATATTTTGATTTTCATTTTTATAAGAAATTTGCCTAACTACCAAGAATTAAAAAAAACAAAATCATTTAAAAACCCTAAGTTTTCTTTAAACTTTCTTTTATAGTCTACAAAGTATTTGAAGTTTTTATTTTAATAGTAATTACAAGTTTACCTATAGTCAGCTAGTATTTGAAGTATCTTTTTAATCAGAAAGCTCATTAAATTGTATGGGAACCGTTCTATTGAAAGTGGAGTAAATCATCAATTCTCTTTTAATTAAGAGCGAAGCCTGAAAATAAATCTAGTTTATTGGGTTTTTTTCGCCTTCACAGTAGAGTCATCTTGTGACCGTAATTGAAAACATTCCCTCACATAACATAGATGTGACTGAAATTGTTGCGTTTATGGCACGATTTACAACACGAAAGTTTTTTTATGGTGAGATCTTCAGCAAAGAGTCTGTAGGCGTGAAAATGTCAATTCATTGGGAAGAGGGTTGGTTGTAGTTAACAAGAAAACGCTTTCAAAGGCCTTTAAAGTTTTAGGAATTTTTTTAAACGAATTTTTTTTAAGGATTAAAAGAAAACAGAAACGTACAGTTGAACTGTAATTATAATCCTTTTAATTTAATTTAGAATAACATAGAAGTAAACTCCATAAGTTTTATTAGGAATATTGAAGATGTTTGATTTACTGTATCTTAAAACCCTTATCTTATAAGTCTGCAGTTTTAGAAAATTTCAAAAAGCCATTTATTTTTTTAATCGATTTTTGTTGTTTTTGACATAACGGGAAATAATGCTATTGGAGGTGACGGATACTTCCTAATGACCTTTTCAATATTGGACAAAGTTACCATAGAAAAAGAGATCACTGAAAAGGAAGATGAAATTTCAAAACATCTTCGATTTACTTTTATCTAATTAAATAAACTACACTCCCGTGCAACTAAATCAACTCACTCCTTCAGAGCCAACAAAAAGGCGTATGTTTTTTAAATGGCTTAACCGATTTTCAGAAAACATTTTTTTTGAAAGCTTACTGTTTTTACTTTACAATGACACCATTATCATTAAAATCTGTACAATATTTTCCAAATGAATGTGATCTGAACGTAAGCGTAGAAAAATGCAGTCTGAACGGAAACCATGAGTTGCGCGCCGCATTCCCCTATAAAATCCCACGTGGACCGATATTTCTTATCAGTCGCTTATCAGACGTTCATCTGTACACATCTCTGCAAGTTTAATTCATTGTTTTCACAAACCCGTGGATACTATGCCAGAAGACGCCGCACAAGTTGTTGCTTTGTTGCAAGCAGGCCACAGTCAACGAGAAGTCGCTCGTCAACTAAACTTGAGCCAATCTGCTGTCTCAAGAGTATTCAGAAGGTTCCAGGAAACTGGTACCTTCCCTCGGAGACCACATACTGGACGGCGCCGATGCACATCTGAGAGCGATGATCGCTTTCTCGTTTCAACTTCACTGCGAAATCGCCATCTCACGGGCGTCGATCTGCAACAGGAGTTGAGACAAGTTCGTGGAGTAGCTGTTAGTCAATGGACAGTCAGAAGACGCTTGGAAAAAGCCAACCTCACTCCAAGACGGCCAGCTAGAGGCCCAAAATTCCAAAATTGACCGTAAGTCACCGCACAGCACGACTCGAATTTGCTCGGGAACACCAATTGGAGCATCGAGCAGTAGCGGTCCGTCCTATTTACTGATGGGAGCAGAATAGGTCTCCATGGTATTGATATTAGAGGCCGGGTCTACCGGCGTCCAGAGAGCGATTTTCGCAGTGCTGTTTTGCTGAAACAGTCTCGTACGGCGGCGGTTTCTGCATGATGTGGGCTGGCTTATCCCTTGAGGGAAAAACAGATCTTGTTTTCATACCTGGTGGAGGCCGGAGGGGGGTCTGACTGCTCGACGATATATTGAGGACATTCTCCTGGATAATGTTGTGCCCTACGCAGGATATATCGGGGAAGACTTCATGTGGTGTAGGCCAATGCCCGGTGTCATTCAGCACGTACCGCTCGGCAATTCATGGAGGAGGTTGGTCTCGAGACGATGGAGTGGCCAGCTCTCAGTCCCGACATGAATCCGATTGAGCAGTTGTGGGATGAGCTCAAACGGAGGGTCCGAGCCAGAAATCCGGCACCGACGAATATCAACGAGCTCAAGATTGCGCTGGAGGAGGAGTGGAATGGGATCCCCCAAGACTTTGTCAAAACCTTAATAGGGTCTATGAGGAACTTCATGCAAGCCGTCGTACAGGCAAGGGGAGGCAATAACAAGTATTGATTAATAAAAGTTTCTTTGTTTTGCTTGAATTTTTTGTTGTAATTTGAAGTATCTAAATTTTTTTTTCCTAAGCCTGCATTTTGCTTGCGTTTTCATTCAAAATGCATTATAAAACAAACTATTGTACAGATTTTAATGATAATGGTGTCATTGTAAAGTAAAAACATTAGGCTTTCAAACAAACATGTTTTTTTTGAAAATCGGATAAGCCATTTAAAAGATATACGCCTTTTTGTGCGCTCTGAAGGAGTGAGTCGATTTAGTTGCACGGGAGTGTATATGAACAACATAAATTCTTTCATGTCCTTCCAAAGGTAAAATAAGATTAAGAGTTGAAATGAAACTTACCTACAAAAAATTAATTAAAAAAAAAATTAGCGCTTTATTTTTTTGAGGAATCCTGAATAGAATGTTACAATGTAGTTAAGTTAAAGTTGCTCCCTTCGATAGGCCATGGCTGGCCTTTGGCATCGAAGGAGATCAGGCTCCCGCAGCTCGACCAACGGGACGAAGTTGCCCGCCCGTCTTTAACTCCCTCGAAAGAAACCCGATACGCATCCTACAGAGGGCTGGATAGAACCTAGGACCCATATGGATGAGAATGGAGCATGGTAAAATCCCCGCCCTCCGCCGAGGCCGGGAACCGTATCCGCCGCCTCCAACTCGCAGCCAAGCGCCCTGACCACTCGGCTACCGGGCCCACTAGTTACAATGTATATTATTATAGATAACGATAAGTAAATCATGCAAAGAAAGTAATAATAATAATAATAATAATTTAATTTTAATTTATTCTAGAAGCATGTAACTTTTTACATACAGTAATCATCCTTTATATATATATACATAAATATATATAAAGCCACACAGTGATCTGGGATTTGAAAACGCCAATATCAAAAAACAAATCACTGTTTATAGATATATAGATATTATGTAGATATAAAATAAGATGACAAATGTTCCAGGATGAAAACTTCTATTTAAGCTGAGATAACAATTTTATGAAAGGAACCATCTGTACTAAACCTTAGATTGTTCCTTTGGATAGAAGCAGGGAGAATTTGTTGGTCACTTCCATTTCAGTCTTGTTCATGGATTTCTGATACTAAGACTTTGAAGAAGAAAATTTCTTAAATATTTGCTTAAACTTATTTTATTCTATTATGAACTATATTTTTGAACTTTTTAATGACGTCCAGAATGATGCTGAAGTCCTGCGGATATAATACTAAACATCGAACATCTGTTCCTTAAATTTAATTTTTCCCAAATTAGCAACTTAAGTGTATTTATCGTAGTTGAATAGTGTTTTTTCATAGTATTTTTCTGTAAAGGAAACCAAGTAGATCCTGTAATCAAGTCATTACTGAAAATAATGCAATATCGTATTCTGAAAATGGAAATTTTCAGAAATTTGCGGAAATTTCCTGTATACAAATATCTATGATGGAAATTTGGAAGTTACCGAAAATTGAGAAGAACGAAAAAGTAAACAGTTCGAAGGTCAGCTGATAAGAGAAGAATTTAAAAATACTTTTTTGTCAGATAATATGGCGGTAAAACTGTTAGTCAATTTACTTATTAAAATTTCTTGCGGATGTCGTATTTTTTGTAAAAAAGAAATAATAGACTAAGCTAGTAATTTCATATTTAATTTCGATAAAAGTAGAAGGTGATTAATTTGAAAAATGTCATTATTCGAAATTGTTGAATGTCTGCCAAGTTTGCAAATAAATTGATTTACTGGAAGTTAGTATTCCAACCCACTGGATCTTTAAGCTCTTAAATTGTAAACCTAAAAGAAAATTCCATTCGTCTTTCATTTGTGAAAGCGGTGAAAGATGTTAAGAAATTGGTAGAAGAGTACATGGATAGCAATAAAGAGGGATCGGCCCCGACCATACGAATGAGAAGCAGGGACAGACAAGTTGGGCCTTTAATTTACTCCCCCGTACACACTAGAATTCCAATTAAAAGGAGTCAAGTTGACGTTCATTTGCCGAACCCTAATGAAAGTTCCCTGTTCGAGTCAGTTGTTCTTGAGGAGGAGGCAGCAGTAATTTAATGGAACTAAGTTCATTTCGATTGAACTGTGAATTCTACTTTGCCCGAGGACGTCCACGGACGGATTCCATCTGTCTTAAGGGACCAATTTCCACGACAAAATATCTGTTTATTGGTCGTGGCACGCAACTTCATTCCAGCTGCTGTTTCGCTTTCCTTTTATCGTATAATTAACTTGTTCGTGATGTTTTTTGCATACTCACCATCCCTTCTAACTGATAAGATAGACCACTTATCAAGAACATCTAGTCTACCAAAAAATTTATGTTAGTCGGAAATGTTAGAATCCACGATGATGAAACAAAAGATCTGTTGTTTTTCTCTCTTCGCAGTAGTTTTCACTCGTTAATATTGAATTTGAATTTATAAAGAAGGACTCAGCACATTTACTATTATTTAAAGGTTAAGCACTGTAGAAATTTATTAACATCTTATTTATACATAATATCTTTCATCAGATACCTTTAAAATTTTAGAGCAGTGTAAATGCAATGAAAGACACATAAAGATTCCAAACTGCAATTACTTATGAACTTATATAAGCTAATTTCACATTATATTTAGATAAAAGAAACAGTTAAATAAAGTAGAAAACATTAATTAATATAAAAACAAAGTTTTAATTTCATTCAAAATCATTACAAATAATACCATTAACTTATAAAACTTTTTATTATAACTAACGACTTCATATTACGATATTTCGAATGCCTAATCGGCTTCAAGCTCCACAACTAAAAATAAATAAATAAATAACAAGATATAGCGAAGGCTTAATCTGCCTTCTTTTTACAAAAAATAAAATAAATAACAATCCTGAATTTCTAACAATTCAAAACGTGATATGCTCCACACGACGCATGAAGCCTTATTACAAAAATAAAAATAAAATGTCCAATTGTTCCTTTTTAAAAAATAAATTTTCTTATCTTTGAAGAAATAAATTCCTTAAATTGTCCTTCATGTCTAAATCTTTAGAATAAATAAATAAATTTCTTATCTTTATGTATCCTTTGCGTATCCTTTTGAGATTAATGTCCAAATTTTCGAAAATATCGTAATATGAAGACGTTAGTTATAATAAAAGAAGTTTTAAAAGTTTTAATTTGTTTGTATATTTTAATAATTATAATATTCGTGCAGCTTCATTTTTTTTTTACAAAAAAAAAAAAAATTCAACAATATATATAATGTATAAACGGTAACATGTTTCCGATAATTAGTTAGTTCTAACAGTTAGTTTTCACTAACCAACATCATTTTTTTAATAAGTTGTAATTTTACAAATGCATGTTACTTATTTTCAACCATACAAAAATTATTAAGTGAACCCGAATAAGTAAAAAGTTGTATAAAGCTAGGCGAACACGGAGCGATTTTATGGCAATGTGATTGGGACAAGTTGGCCCAATTTGATTGCGGACAACTTTATCAAGCGCGAACACAGAGTTTTTCCTGAACCAATATTGCCGTGAATTTTTATGGTTACGGCGCTTCTCACTGGGGAGAGCTAAAGAGAGAGCGTGTTTTCGTACAGAATTGCTATAGTATTAAGCGCCATCCCTCTGTAGAAATCAATTACGATTCTTTCATTATCAATTGACAAAATGTTGTTGTTGGAATTATCTGTTTTGGGCCGACCCATTTTGCTGATTTTAAGCCTTGTTTCTCAAAGAAAATGGCCGGCGTGAGTGACTGAATTTCCGATGTTCAAAGTCCCGCCTCCTTCGACGTCAGCATTGTCACGTGATTTCATCCGTTCATTTGATTCGCTTTCGAACCAGCAATATTTTGCGACAACTAATATTGGAGCAATATTGTTCCTTTGGTACCGACAATAAAATTGGGGCAATATTGTTCAGTTTGGAGCAATCAAATTGGGGCAAACGGTTGCCAGCAATCAAATTGGGCCAGATTGTCCCAAAATATCGCCTCGTGTTCGCCCAGTATTAGCAAATAAAAATTAAGCTATAAAATATGTGATCAATTCTAATGTCCATACTAATGAGTGTAGCTCAGGTTGAGAATCATTGTTATAGATTATGATAGTGAAAAGAAAGTAAGAACTATAATTACAATTCCTTAACAATTTTAAATCTCTTCTCTCCATATTCTTCTGAGTGTTCAAACTACGATAAAATTCATCATCATCCTTCTTGTAAAATATTTAATATTATAAATATAATATATATCTAAGGCGAATTTTCGAGAGTGATATGTACTCTCTTTTTCAAGCCAAAAAGTAATAATTTATAAATGGAAAACCTCGCGGTTTACATTTTTGATTATGAGACATTGTTGTTATTAACATCATATAACATTGTTTCCTTATAATTAAATAAGATAATCATTTTATTGTTTAATATTGTGATTATGGTACCTTTTACAGGTTAAAAAATTACAAAGGTATGGGATATAATAAATTAATACCAACTTAAATACCAAATTAAAATCGTAAATAAATATTTTAATATAATAATTCATTAAATATAGCTGTCTTCTTACTTAACATAGCTTTATTTACCAATTCCTTTGCCCATTGAGTTATTAAATTCTCAACCTCCACACCTTCTTATCTGTTAATTTTTTTTTCCTTTTGTGTTTCTTATATAAATACTTTCTATGGTCTTTCTGGTTATTGTATTTTTTTCTATTCTTATTATTTTTATTTCTTCTTTCATTCTATGAGCTTTGCCGTGGCAATGTTCTGCCACTTCTCGCAGAAATATTTTACAAGGAGGAGGAGGATGAATTTAATTATATTTCCTTAATAATGTTAGTACAAAGAGGTTGAATTTCTTCATCCCTAAACTAATATTCTGTTTTAATGCTATTTGGAATCGTCAACTACAGTTTCACTAAAAGTAAATATATTGCCAAATATACGGTAATCCTTTTTCATATTCCTTTCAATATTAATTATCTTTTCCTATGTCGTTTAAAAAACTGAAATGTCCTCCGTTTGCTAATGATAAAGTTGGAACTAACATGCTTCCTAGAACTGCTTCGTAAAATGCTCTCAAGTTAGTCTGAATCAATATTTTATCGTAAAAAATAAGATTTAATTGTAGAAAATACCGTATTCAATAGAAAATAATAATAAAAAAAAATAATGCCCGTTTTGAAGTACTCATGTATAGGGGTAACAACAGTAAAAAAATATTTTTTTTAAAAAATGGTCGAGCAACTAGTGCTGGACCGTTTGCTATGGATTGACACTAAATGAAGTGCAAATGAATTTATAATTGTATCAATAATTTTAAATGACTGTTAAGACTCAAATTCATAACAATTGCAAAGAGCAAAATTTTCCTGAAGCAACGATAGCCACAATCAGGCTTGGGATCCTGCAGTAAACATACCGTAATCAGGATGCAATATATCACAACACACAAATTTTAACATACTTTGACCTGCCTACATGGCTACTTAATGGTCGCATTGCAAAAAAAAATTACACCAGTCTTGTAGAGCAACGTTTTTTCTATCAGATGATACTATTCACAAGCAGATTCAGGTAGACTATTTTTTAATAATTGGCTTTAAACTTTGTAAATTTTACCAAGCCTGCCAACAGTGCCAAATTTGAAGAGATCCTGCAGGGCGACTATAGATGCTAGATAGTTGCAAATTTGGCACTAACATGTCTAGCCCACGCATAGTGCTTGTTCAAAATTTCAAGTCCATACCTTTTTTTGCCTAGAAGTTGTTAGTCTAAATATTGTCAAATTTTGTGGCGGGAAGTCACAAGAAATTTTTATGCACACTTTGAGTCAACTTGTTTGACTGAATTTTGCATCCATAATGTTAAAATTAATTTTATTGGAATCAGCAGGAAAAATTGTCAAATTTTTAGCCATTTTTATAAATTAATTTCAATTTTATTAGACCCCAAAAGTGGCATTTTGTTCAATATTGCGCGAACATGTACCGACTACCCTTCAGATAGGGGGGTCTAGATCAACAACTATTGAAGCTTGGGACCTCAAATTTTGGGGAACTTAGTTTAACACCTTACCGGTGCTACAGCTAAAACTTGAACAAAATTGGACACATGATGGCGGGAACGTGTAGACCACTTGGCATAAAATGACCCTATTGTAATTTTAAGTGCTGCCTAATGTCATTCTAAATTTGTTAATAGAATAAAGAGCAATCTAATTCACAAATATAAAAAACTCGAAAGAGATACTGGCGTCGATATACAATCTTTCGCCAATCCAGGGGTTTTCCATTAAACAATAGCTTATGTGACACAATGTTTTGATTGTCTATCATGCATAAAAAAATATCAACCAAAAAACGTATATTGCATAAGATTTTGAATTCGCGTTTATATCATGTCTGCAAGATTATTATGAAATAATTTTCTTCGAGTATATTTTGAAGTCATGAAAACCTACTTATTCTTTCTTCTCTTCTTGTTGTCATTATTATAAATAACCACATCTTACACCAATAAAATATATGGATATGATATAAATAAATATAAATATGATATAAATTAAATAAATGTATGATAAAATATATATTGCAACAATGGGAAATTATTTGAAATAAGCTTGAAAAGGAAAGAAGATTTCTCTTTCCGAAAATTTGCGGATATTGAATATATTTAATAAATGTATTTTATTATATTGGTGTAAGATGTGGTTATTTATAATAATAAAACCTACTTATGTCTTCCTTATATAAAATAACCACAGAGGAATAATTTTTTTATTGGTAAAATGTTAACTTATTAAAATAGATTGAATTTTAAAAATAAAATCGTAATGGATTTTGTGATATTTTCTTATATTTGAATGTTAGAATAATTTTCTGCTGAAATACATAATTCTGCCTTCCCTCTGGAATCACGTCAACTAACCTTTAAAGATCGATTTTATAATGTTAATGTCCGCACTCTAATATTGCTATAAATTGGACTACAGGTAAAAAAACCAAAAAAGCTTAAGAAAATGCTTGACGCTAAAACTCCACAGAAATAACTCTATAGCTGTTTTAGGAAATGTCTAATTTAAGCTTCGGCAGGATTATTCAATGTGAAATCAATTTGATAGAAATTTGGCTTCTCGGGAAGAAGCTATAAATGCAGAAAAAGAATGCAGCTTTTCTTTCAAATGAAAATTAGTTCTATATTCAAAAGTCGCTTCGCCAATTATAATTTTTATAATTTTATGTTTTATCCAAAAATAGTCTTTGTTGTTTTTTTTTTTTGTTTTCAAATTGCTCATGATTTTTGACTGAAATGCCTCCAGTTGCTAATTAATTTTAATTTACATTATTACAGAAAAGGTTTATTCCCTGTACGAAAATTCAAATTAATTATTCTGCGGATGAAGTGTTCACAGTCACGGATCGAAGCTGTGCTAACTAAGCTCTATTTAGAAATGTAGTTATCCATTGCAAACATCAGCTTTAGTTATCAAATATGAATGTCTTAATTTTGTTTCCGGCTGCTTTATCTTGTCTATCTCAGTAAAATACATGAAATCCCTGCCAAGGGATCGATTGCCAAGGAAAAGACCTATCATTAACAAATATATAATGCAGAAGGAATTTTATGATCCAAGTGACTCATATATAAAGAGAAACACTTTTAGGCTCAATTTTATTGCTGAAAAATATTTCAATAAATAGGCGGATTTTTTTGGCCTGAAATGGTGGTGATATAGATTTTGTTGAAATTTGATTCTTCAAAAATCAAAGCTAAAAGCGGATTCTTTTAGAATATATTCTCTTTAAAGGTAAACTTTCACTTGAAAATCATTTTATATTTATCGTTATATAATATTTCGCAGTAGATAGTGGCTTTTTATTAACACGAAGGGCTTTTCTCCCTCCTCACAATCTCATTACTAGGAAAATTACTTTAAAATAGAAATTCAACTTATTAAAATTTTATTAAAAAAAATTTTGGTAAACAGTTACGAAGATTAAAATTGCTGAGAAATACAGGTTGTTATAAAAGCAAATTATAAATAATTTATATGGAATTCAGATGTTTAACGTAGAAAAAGATACCGTGGTTTTAAAGATCACCTGAATTTTGAGGTGAAGGTAAATGGTAAAAGTTCAATGAAAGGTGAATTCAACACTCAAAGAGAAAACAAACAACAAAAACAAATTAAGGGTAGGTGTATGTTGGCGAGCGATTTAAAAATTGGATGATGTTTACTCATGATTATAAATTTGATAGTAATCTATTGATGTTTAGGAAGACTAGCAACGGTTTTTTTTATTCTGCTGGTTGTTGCTTTTAGTGGAATTCACTGCGATAGTTAATTTCCTCAGAATATTGCTGAAATAGATGTTGATAATTTCCAAAATATTTTACACTGAGTTTTTCAATGATTGCTTTGAATAATTCTTATTAAAAAATAATAATGAAAAGGTGTGCTACTTTGATTCGAAATAAAACAGAAAACACTAGAGTAAACTAATGATCGTGTTTTTTTATTAAAAATACATATACAATGGTACTCCCAGTGTAAAATTAGCTGTGGGCACCAGATGGCGTCATGATGGAATTAAAATCTATTTTATATTAAATTCTTTAATGCAGGAAAGTTTCCATTTATAGGAATTTGGTTGAAAAAAAAAATCTGATTTTTGCTTCATGTTTACTTAAATATTCATCTTTTTTTTCAATTTTTGATTTATGATTAAATATCAGTTATAATGATACGATTTGTAATATTTATTTCTATTTATTTATTGTATGATGATGATGTGAAAAATAAAAATCCGCTTAGCGTCTTGGCAACAGATCTCAATGATGTTAATCCTATCCCCGTGGCAGCAGACATTATTTCAGTAACTTTTTCGAATGGCAGTAATTCTCTTCTCCGATTTCTCCTTCTCAAAATATGATATTACATTAACAATACATTCTTTGTTTCACTTAAAACCTTTTCTTGTGTTTTTTGGCCACCACGATGGAAACCGGAAGCCTAACAACAGTTCCTGATATGATCGATTAACAACATTGTTCAAGATCACAGCTAACGTTATACCAGGAGGACTGTAATAACGATTTTAATAAGTTTTTGTCGTCTTCGTATTTAATATCATTGAGTAAAAACATAAAATACCCAAAGAGAAAAAGAAAAAAAATTCTATACAATTAATTCTGTTTTAATCTTCAATCTTGTCTTTAGTATAACAAACAATAAAACAAAAGAAGTTAATTAATGCTTTTAGACAGTGTCAAAAGCAAAGCGGCCCCATAGTATGCACAATTTTATAAACACAATTTTATCATAAGCGATCAGATCGTAATGGGCGAAATGCTTCAGCATTTCTTTCTCTGTCTCTTGTCTGTGACTTTGATCGAGACCGTTCTTTACGCAAGCGTGAAGCTTCTCGCTTTGCATCAGCACCTCGTTTCTCCGCACGTCGAGACATTTTGTCAATTTCGATCACAGCAATCGCCACAATTGCATTATAATGCAGCTCTACAACAATCACAATAAACACAAGAATTGCGCCTTTTGCATTCGCAACACTCACATTTATAAACAATAAGGAAATTAAAACAATACCAGATTTCTTGGTTTTTAGCAACCCATTATTGCAAACCACTCCTTGGGGGTCAGGGAGTGGTCCTACAGGTCTGATTTTTTTGGACATGGTCACCTACTTTTTGATGCTGAACACAATGGTGAAGTTTGGCCACTACAGAGTGTGCCAGAGTGTGACATCCAGCAAGCATAAATGCAATTAAAAATGTTTTGTTTTGTTTTTTACTTTTAAACGTAATTAAACGTAATTTTAAACGTAGGAACAAGTTTAATCTTCCATGATTAGAAAATTATTAGGTATAGCAAAAGAACAGAACTGTGTTGAATTTTATAATTCTGTGAGATCCAAATCTTTCGAAGTTAAGATAATTTAATTATGATAAATTGTCATTTAAATTTAACAGGTCACTTAATTTTGATAAGCTGCAGCCAAATTTTGGGTTTTTAAGTAACTAAAAGAACAGGAAATTTATCATATAAGAAATCGGAAATGAAATTCAGACCTGAGAGGAAATTTGTTAACTTAATAAATTCATATACTTTTGCCAATTGGTATTTCAGTAAAGAATTAGTATAAGAGAAGTTCTGTGTCAATTCTGAAGTTGGTTTGTAATAAACTAAAATCAATTCGGATTTTCAGTTTCTTCATTTTTTTACAATTTCTTGTTTAACTGTAAAGAAAAAGAGAGGAGAAGAATGTCCACATTCGAAGGAGAGAATTTTGTTTTCCAGTCAATCATGCTATTGTCTTTCTAGAATGTTGGAATTTAATTTTTGATACATGTTTGAAAAATTATGCTGCTAGTATTATCTTATGTAGATTAGATAAAAACGTACGTACTTAGTTTAGTATGTGCGTGTTAAGTCCAATATTATTATCCAATTATTATTATTAGTTAAGAATAAGTTTCTGCAAATTAAGTGGTTAATTTTAGATAAAAACGTCTTTGAGTTTTATGTGACAGTCAATCTTGAAATATTGGAATTAAGAGCATTTGTGGCTTCTCCTATCAACTACAAGACCAACTAATTTGTTAAGTGAAAATCCCCATTGATAGTAGAAAATTTCCTAAAAATTGTCTTTTAGTGATTTTTATTTTATTTATTTTGTCTTTTGAAATAAGTTTTAATACGAATTATAAATGTAGAGCTGTTTTCTAATTACATTTTCAATATTTCATCCCTCTTCCAGAAATATAGTCTTGATAAATTCATACTTTGGAACGTTTCCCGATAATGTGGGTATTTCTTTCTGGCTTCAGTTTACAATACATACGTTTATAATGGATTAAATTAACTGAAGATACATTTCATTTCGTTTTGTAATTCTTTTAATTTATTTTCTGTCTTTATTTCTCTTCTGTTATTATTAAATAATGTCTTAATTAGCTGAAATTACGCCTCCGACTTCTGCAGGCAGATTAGATTTTCGTTTGTAATCAACTAATTAGAGAAACAGGAATCATGGCTTCTCGAATTTCGCAGTAAAAGCAATTCGTCTTCCCCCATACCTCTAATATAAAGTTGGCCCTGTTGATTTTTCCGAACTTTGCTAGTTAAAAATTGGTCCATGTATGACGTTAAAAATGTTGTAGCATAATCCTGATCCCTAAATTTATAACAAAAATAATAAACTCATAAAATACATGTTGCATTTTTTTATTATGCAGTACTTTTGAATGGATTTAAATTTTTAAATAAGAGTATTTATTATTAAATAATTAAATTAACTTTTTTTTTATTGTCTCTTAAAAGATTATTGTAATTCTAAGGCTTTTGTCTCACAAACAAGAATTGTTTTTCTAGACAATGTATTTCTTAACGTAATTTCAAAGTTTTGTTTTAAAGATGTATTTATTTTGTATCAACGCAACGGTAAGAAAATGGCATTACACATCTGTAAACCAAAGTTGTCGAAAATGTACGAAAATTTTACCTCTTCTCCCTCATTTGTCAACTCTTACAGTCTTAAATTCTGTCTCTAATAAATGCTTCCCTCCCTCGCTCTTTCGTGTAGCTTTTGACGCTAAACGTAAGTGACCTCGTGAATTTGTCATCCTCCTCCAAATGGCATCTGATGGAAGCTTAAGTTTAAGAACGGTCCTTCGAGAAGTGATATTTTTCCAGACGTTCTTCATAAAACGATGTTGATGGTAACACATTAAAACGACTATGACTGATATGAACTTCGCGATATTTAACCAGATACTCTTTTGCAAGTGGAATGTACTCTTCTTATGCCACTTATTACGGCGTAAACATCGAACAGCAAATCGTTAAACGTAATGTTCTCCAAAAATGGTCGATGAACAGAGGGGTCTGCAATAAACTGGAGGTCACTGCTGAGAAAATGACTCCCTACAAAAAAAAAAGGCAATCATTATCCCATGTTGTTAACTTAAAAAAACCCAATAAATTAGGAATCTTTTCTAAAAATACAATTATAAAAAAAAATATTATTCCAAAAAATATCACTTACATTTTACATAGGATTTTATTATTCTTCGTTAATGTTTATTTATGAAATTGTCTTTATTGATCTATTACTGTACGATGGAGAAAGTCGTTATTCAGGGACAACATAATAGCTTTACAGATTGCTATATAATAGTTGTTTTCATCAAACTGTACTCATTGAATGAATTAAATAGAAAGTAATAAAGTAATGAAAAACTTGATGAAAAGCTTCTTACAATTTGATGGATCTCAGCATCATAATCCATAATTAGAAAAATACTTACTTTATATCAGGAATTGAGTTGTGGAAAAAGAAGTTTCCCACAGGATCTCAAAAGATTCCAATCAAAGTTAATATATTTCTTTTTATTCTCTTTTGTTAGTTCTTAAGGTTTTTAGATTTTATGTGAACAATGAACTTCTTAACAAGATCGGCGAGCTAAAACTTCTTTCTCATTCTAAAGCTAAGGTAGCCCAGTGGTAAAGCATTTTTCTGTCCCTTAGGATTCTCTTGCTTTTATCTATATTAATTTTTCATCTATTTATTCATTTTTCTTTCTTGAAGCAGCTAGGCCAATGGTGCTTTTGCGCCATTAAAAATCAATCAATCAACCAAGCACTTGACTGCTGTTTGAAGAAGCCATGTTAATTATCTGCGGAGGTAGATTATTTTTTTCCATCTCCTCCAAAGGAGTCCCAGGGTCCACCCAGACCTCTGTAGAATAGGTACCTGGTTTCTTTCCCGCGGCTGGAGGACAGCGAGTGTTGATCACCCGACCTCATTTCAGTCCCGGGTCATTGAAACGTTGGGGAACCGTATCATCGTAGGCTCCTTTGGGATGTACTCAGCTACTGTAACATTCATTTCTTGGATGTTTAGATCTTTTCTGTGAACATACTTTTGTGAATATGCTTTTTCCTATAACATTCTTGAAAAAGAAATAACAGTAAAGAAATATTAATTTATTTTATTCTTGATAAAGTATTTCGATATGACTTTTTTTTTTTTGTATGAAAAATTGAACTTTACTAAACGTAACATTGATTACTATCATAATATTAAGATCCGAGTTTGATTTTCTAATTTAAGACAATTCTGTTAAATTGCTGATCTCAATTGATATTTATGAAAATGCAGGATATTCATATACGAGCTTTTTGGTATTCAATTTACAGTGTTTGAAAGGTACTCCAAAAACAATTTTTGCAATTATTTCCCATAAATTATGTCCGAATAGATTATCAAGAGATCAAAAACTCGAATAATTTCTAGTAATTTACAAAATGTAAGTGAAGCAATATAATCAATAATTACTTTAATTTAACATACATAATTAGCAAACTTCGAAATGGAAGGCATTACAGGTTAACTCAGGTGTATTGCGGAATGCCCCACACACTTCATGGTCATGTAGTATGTTGGGAAGTATGCTAAACATTTCGAACAGACACAAACACACACATCCACAAATTCCCCTTTTATATTGTAATAACTATTCCATCCCCCTGTCTCCCCCTGGTAAGTATGAGATAATCCAAGAAGAATGGATTCCAAGCGTTAATGGCAAAAAGTGATATATTATTCTTGTAGTCCCGTGGCCTAATGGATAAGACGTTGACTTCGGATCAAAAGGTTGCAGGTCGATTCCCGTCACGAACGTTTCATTATAGTAATTTCTATTTTTAACAGGAAATTAACAATTGCGCCGAACAGACAGACAGAGAAATAAAATATTTTAGTAATGTAGATTGTTAACAATCCAATATCAGTGAAATATGTAGTGTTTGGGACAGCATACTAATTGCAGTTAAGTCTCTAACTAGTTTTTATTATTATTATTATTTAAAATACCAAGAAATTACAGTCCTGCTATGTTCTACTTCGAGATCCTATGTGCAGGTGCTGTAGTTACTTAATAATTACATTATATTAATACAAAAATATTGATTTACTTTACTGTTGATTTAATGTATCGACTTACGTCGGGCTTCCGTTCCATTCGGCAGGATGTAAGTCGAGGGATGACTGTATTTACAATTACAAATAAGTGTATTTACAATAAAAATTCAAACATCTTTCAAATGCTATCACGATGCGTTCGTTCTCAAGGAATCCTGACTTTCAGTAGCAAAACAGCTATTATTGACTATACAATAGCGTCGATGCCGAAACTTTTTGTCTTCTCGACGGGATTCCCCTTAAGACAACTAGGACATCAAAATTATAACCAATATATACTGCTGAAATATTTCTTGATAGGCAATAAATTATTATTAATATATATATATATATATATCACACACATTAAACCTTTTCATTTGGAAGCAATTAACTTTGAGCTATTGTTAATTTATTATAAATATTAATTTGATTCCTTAGAAACTTATAATTCACATAAAACTTTTAATATAAGTACTATATCATACCATAGAATGCTTATTACATTCGTCCATCATTATAACTTTCCATCCAAGACAAAAAATTTTAAATTAAAACAAGAAGAAAACTAGAAGAAAAAATTTAAAAATGTACAAAAAAATATATAGCTTAATTTTTAAGAATTATTCATAATTATTTGATATTTTGAAGATTAGTTCTAGAACTATTCCCTAACGATCACCATTTACAAAAATCGTCTTTTTGAAATAACTTTGAAAAATATAACTCAACCTCAAATTACGAAATAAGTGATCAATTTTTGGAAGCTAAGTGATATATTATTTATTTTAAATTTTCAAGTTTTATTAGTAGTTATATCTTTGTTAAAACAAATGTACAAAAAGGAAGACAGTGTACAGAAAGGAAGTACAGAAAGGAAGGTACTTTCACACTTATCCAGCACTGAAAAACTCATCCATATATTTTTAGACTTTGGATTTAACAGCTTTGCTGCTGGTATTCCTAAAGGTTCTTAGTTAGGCACTTTACTTTAAGGGATCTCTAGATATTTATTTTCTCAATAATTTTAATGATTTCTTTTAGGCTATTCAGAGGATGCCCCTACTTTTTTTTTCATAATAAAGAGGTAATGCTGCTTTCTTATTTAGGATGTAAATTAAATTCTTTTCTTTTTCTATTACCCTTCATCTCTAAGATCTCCTTAGGCCCTCAGGAAGCTGTATGAAACCACTGCAATACTATTATTAATACATGGAGATGTCATTAGAGATTTACATCAATCCTTATCGGGAAAGTAAATTGACGCTTGGCAAAGGAGATGGAACTATTTATCCCAAGATAATCCAACTCTTTACAAGCACAACCTGATCTTTTGTTTTAGGAAGAATAGGAAAGAATTCTGTGAAAACATTTTTGATAAAAATTTGTTTTCCGATATTGCAAACTCATCAACAACTATTGAATTGCCAACACCAGAAGAACACAAGTCCTTAGTCTCTTTCTTCCCTTTTGTACGTCTTTTCTTTTTTTAGCTTGATGCTTCGATTTCCTACAGATGTTAATGTTCGATTACGTAATGATGAGGTTGTTTATAAAAATATTCCGTAATCTATTCAAATTTCTCTACTTCAGGCTCTAGCGAAATTTGGTTTCGAGAGTTCTTCCAATATTGAACAGATGTTTCCTTAATTAGATTTTTATCTTAAAATCCAACAGTAAATGAGTTATTCTGAAAACTCCACAGAATTCTTATTTTTCTCAGATATGCATCAGTGACAATTAAGCAGTAATGAAAAGAATCATCTGATTCTCAAACTACAGATCAGCTGAGATGCTCTGTTGTTTTGCTTCCGTCTTTAATTCAATCAATCCTAATTTCCGGTGTGGAATTTCCGTTTCACATTGCGATTCGAATTAGCATGAATTTTTTTTTGACTTGAACAAAATCCAGTAGTAATCATAATAGAACAGCATTTTTAGTTAACAGCGTTTAAAAGCCTAATTGTTATTGGGAGGAATCACTTAGATTTGCTGAAATCAAGCCTTGTAATATAGTTTAACCTTGAAGATAAAATTCAAGAAATTATTTAGAATCGTATTTTATTTTCAGCTATTAGAATGTTTATTAGATACTTTGCAATACAAAAGTTAGGTTCATTTAATCCTCAGTCTGTCTGTCGGTCTATCAATCTGTCTGTCCTTTGAACTGCTCGATGCATGTACAGTGTTACCTCCTTTAACGGACACCCTGAATAGCGGACACCTCTAATTAGCGGACATTATTGCGGGTCCCAGTCCCTTAAAATAGGACAATCCATGTTATCCACTCCGAATAGCGGACACTCTGAATAGCGGACAGTTATTTTAACTGTAAAAAAAAAAAAAAAATTCGATTAACATTTCGACAAACACATCATGGTTGTATTTACATCGGTGTCCCATACATTGATACATTGTATCGGTGCCCCCCCCCCCCATTGATACATTGTATCTGTGTCCCATGATTCAATGCACGAATCTGAGGCCCTTTTTTTGACTGCAGTTGCTTTGTAAATATCAATCCCTCGTAAAGCTATCCTATAAATGTGTTGATTAAATTTAGTGCGAATTAAAATGGCGTCAAAAAGGAAGAGATTGGCACTGAAAGAAAAAATTGATGTTCTTGAAGTCGCTGAAAAAGAAAAGCTGAGTGTGCGTTGTCTTGCTGAACGTTTGAAAGTTGGAAAAACTCAGATAAGTGAACTTTTGAAGGACAAAGATGAGATTAGAAAAATGTGGATGGTGAATTCAAACGAAAATTCGAATAACTTGAAGTTTCGTAAAATTGAAACAAGCAAAATCGACAAAGTGGTCATAAAATGATTCCGCTCTGCTCGTGGAAAGAACATTCCTATAAGCGATGTTTTCCTTCAAGAAAAATCCAGAGAAGTCGGTCAAACTTTAAGATTGGACACGTTTAAGGCACCAAATGGATGACTAGAAATTAATTTCTTTATACTGTAATTAATTTTGTCATTATTTTAAGTAAGACAAACGGATTAGCACTCATTTAAAAAAGGATATAGTAAATAATTTGCAATTGTTCATATTCTCTCATATCGCAATGGTAATTGTAGAAATTTAATTAAGATTGTACGTAATTTTTCATTAAATGACATGCTATAAGCTAAAAAATGAAAAATAGGAAGTCCTCCCCAATATCGGACACCTCCCAATAACGGACGAAACTTCCGGTCCCGTGACTGTCCGTTATTTGGAGGTAACACTGTATTTGAACTTGGTATGAAAATTCGAGGACTAGAGGATATTAACTTAAAAAAATTTCAAAATGGGTTCTTATAGAGAAACCAGTTCGAGAAGGCGACAAAAATTCCCAAAGAAAAACATTGATTAGAATTAGTATTCAAATTTTGGTAATATTTTCATGTCTTAAATAGCGGAAATTAATCCTTTTAGCTAATTCTTTGCGCGTGGATTTGATAGTTAAAATTAACCCTGTTGAAACAATTTAAATACTGTTGATTTCATTCAATTTTTTTCATAAGATCGAAAATTTATATTATTTTAGCAGATATTACAAGTTGAAAATAAACTTAAACTTTTTATTTCTGTCATTAAGACTTAAAACAAAAAAAGAAGAAATAAGAAATTGAGAAATAAAATTTTCCGACAGTAGTTTGTTTTTTTAAGCTCTTTCAAACTTCTTGTTTATTCTAAGAGAAATAATTCTGTTAGCTTGTAGAAATGATAACTTAATTCCTTCAGTGTAATTGAGTCCAAATGTAGTTGTTGAATAATTTAGTCATTGTAAGTTAAACGGAAGTACGAGGAAATTTTTTTTTGAACAGAAACATTCTTGAAATGGCGAAATTAAATTTATCTAATGTACTATAATTACACGATTTATTCGTATGGAAAATAGTAACCAAACCACGATATTTTTCCGAAAAGCTGTGTGGAGTCAAACCAATCAGTGCTTTGTTATTATCTAGTTATTATTACATTAATCAAATAATATTGTAACTGAATTACAGAAAAGAAACGAACACAAAATTAAAAAAGAAACACGTCCAATCAGTTGCTTTGGAACCCAACATTTAGTTTCCACGTCCTAGTTTTTAGATAAAATAGTGTATGGAAGCAGTGGATACGTTTACGTATCTAATAAATATTATGAATCAGAGAAAAGCAATTGTAATATTTTTATTCCAATTAAACGTATGTTTTAATTTAACTTTAGATATTTCACTGCTTGAACCACTTAAATATTCAGCTTCACTTCAATAAGTCCTCCAAATTTTTGTCAACAGTTAAAGTTTACATTTAGTAATTCTATTTTAATGTCTACACCCGGAACCATTTTTAATTCAATTAAAAAAACAAAAACTTTTGAATGAATCTTTCAAAAAGAAAAGGGTTTTCACCTACATTGCTTTTTAAAGTTTACTTAGAATTGACATTTTTGAGAAAAAAACAAACAAACAAGAATTGACGTGTGACAGCCTCATTTTCTTTTCATAAAATAATATTTTTCTGAATGTTCGTTTTGTCTTGCAGCCAGCAAGAAGGCGTTCACAGACAGACATAAGAACCTAAATTATCGATATTGGTCTGACTGAGTTAGCAACACAGTTAAAGGGATGTGAGACGTCTTCTTACACTGGATCTATCATTAAATGTGTGCACTTGGATTCCTTGTTCTAAACTTCTAAGAATAAGACTCCAATTTAATCTAAGTTCAAAAAGATGTCGCCGCTTTTCTAAGCAGAAAAATAACATGAAACAAAACTTAGACAGAAATTTAAAAACAAAAAAAATTACTAATTTTTTAAGAAAGAAAAATATGTGTGTGTATGGGGGGGGGGATAAGCAATTAATGAATTGTTCATTCATTAATCATTTTATTTCTTTGATTTGTTCATTTGATATTAAGGTTTTTATTGTAACAAGTTAATGACCGTGAAACAGCTGTGAGAAAATTTATTTGTATTTTCAGATTATTTTTTTCATTTTATTCAAATGATTAAAAAAATTTCTTTCAAGCATAATGTCGCTTAAATTAAATTAAAAGAAAAAATACTCTACGAATCAAAGATCTCGCCAGGAGCACGATTAATAGTGTTATTAATGATCTTTCATTACTAAGGTAAATATTTAGGAGTAGCAATAAAAATAGACTACACAAAAATAAAGGTTTAATTAGTTAGAAGGATAACTTTAGAATCTTCGCATTGTGAATGATTATTTTTGGATGATTAAAACAATAGATAATAAGTTTATATTTGTTTTACTACTTATTTTAAGTGATTGTTTAAGTGATTATTTAACAGATACATGTAAATTTTTATCTTTTTTGTAATTGCGTTCCTTTGTTTAATTTCAATCAATTAAAAACTTACGAATGAAGCAAAATTTCAGCTTTCCAAGAAAATATCTTTAAGAATACTTTTATCAGCTTAAAAAAAAAACCAGAAAGAAAGCCTTAATCTGACATTATGATTAATTTTCAGCTGCTAAGTAACTATCTTGCAACGTTATCGTAAATTATACTGAAACACGTCCCGTGGCGTCCACTAGAGGCAATAAAATGACACTCTGACATGCAGTCATTAGAAACTATAACATTCTGTAATTGTCACTCTTTTGACCTCTAGCACCTTATCTGAATGTGCATTTGTATAAAAAAAAATCTTCATTTTCAAGATTCAAATTACCTCACTTTCTACGGATAATAATTTTTTTCGTTATCTAGGATGAGATCTGTTTCTCTAGTTAAATTTCAATTTAAAATTCGAACTTCCAAAGTGACTTAACTGTTCTGGTCTTTTTTTTTTTTTTTTCTGCAGTTTTTAAACTTTAGACCAAGGAGGGAGAAATTCTGACTGTGCTTGGAATGCGGGCTTTTGCTTAAATTTAATTTACTAAAATCTGTTCAAGACCTTAAAGAGAATCATTTGTTTTTATATGTATTTTATTAGACTTCAATTATTTTTCTGCATTTTCGAAGTTAAATGTAAAGTTAAATTTGCATGTATGTCTTTATAATCACCTTAAAGAAGTAGTAAAACCTACATTTCAACAGAAGTAGTAACAGCATTTGATTGGATTTATATTCAACTGCTTAAAATCATTATTTAGGCTACATTTTTTTCCTTCAAATTCTTGGTTCAAAAATCTTTGACTCTTCGAGCAGTATTTTAAGAATACTTTTATCAGCTTAAAAAAAAAACCCAGAAAGAAAGCCTTAACCTGACATTATTTATGATTAATTTTCAGCTGCTAAGTAGAATCTTGCACCGTTATCGTAATTTATACTGAAACACGTCCCGTGGCGTCCACTAGAGGCAATAAAATGACACTCTGACATGCAGTCATTAGAAACTATAAACCGGAAACATTAACCCAAGGGCGTCACCAATATTCGTCACATTTTATAGCAGCAGTTTTCTTGTATTGAACGCAAACGCTC
Organism: Thereuonema tuberculata; assembly: GCA_023159025.1. Taxonomy (NCBI): domain Eukaryota; kingdom Metazoa; phylum Arthropoda; class Chilopoda; order Scutigeromorpha; family Scutigeridae; genus Thereuonema; species Thereuonema tuberculata. Next base: position 6,139,759 of record JAFIDM010002131.1, read on the forward strand.
ACGAGCCAATCATCCTAAAATTATAGTTTCACCTCTGTAAAAATGCTTCTTGTACACAATTATATAAAGAAATGGTTGTTAGATGCGTTCAAAATGGACCTATTTACAATTACTCTTTTCAATTTCATTAGTATTTTCCTTTAGAAGGACTTCTAGTAGAGTTTTTTTTTTATTTCAAAACATCTAATTACAGTTGATTTTTAGCCTATTTTTACTTTTAGATATAAAAGTTAGGTCATGATCTCAGCTGATGTACCATCGTCAATTTTGGAAATTCAAATATTCTGAATATTCTTCGTTGCTTTCCTTTGTATTACCTTAAATTCTTTCTTTACATCTCAGTAGGATTTCTATTTTTATTTAAAGAAGTTTCATAACAAGAGTAGTGAATAGGAGAGCAAGCTGCCGACCGGTAATTCTTTAAAAAAATCTGTTAAGTACTGTACACAACTGTTCTAAAACAGTAAAATTATAGAACGAAATTGTTACATCCCAAATGCCATCCAACTGTTTTCAATTTGTTAATGAAAACAACTTAGAATTAGGTTTTGGATGACTGTTAGGTTTCTCTGTCAGCTTGAAATGAGAAGTTAAAGGAATTAAAGTCAATAAGAGTATTAATTCGTAATTTATAAAGAACTAAATAGAAAAGATAGATGTTTCTGTTCTCCATACTATTATATTGTAAAATTTTAGTAACAATACAACCGATATAAAAATATATGTTTGTTAATTGACTTTTTTTTCTTACTGTTTATTTGTTATTATTCAACACAATACTGCTGCAAAGACGCACCTGGCACTTTTACTGGGGTTATGGTTAACAAAGGATTGTTATACCTATAATAATGGATACCTTTTTTTGCCCTATTTTCAATTTGGGGACGCTGCTTTGCATCAACAAAATTGAATGTTCCACAGTCTCTAGTATCACAGTACTTTTTTTTTTAGATCCGTGATAAAGCAGACTAAAAAGAAGCTATGCATCTAAAAAGAGATAACTAGTGATATTTGGCGTCTGGTTATCACTATCTCCTGAAGTAATTTTGAAAGTCAGGTTCTTTCAAAATTTCTCTTTATACATTATTTAGTTTTTTTGTAAGAAACTAAATCTCTACTAAACGGCTTCTGTGTTTCTTGGGGGCTGGAACACACGACGAAACAGCCTACAGTCTCTATTCTCGTCCAAAAAGGATATGCTTATCTTCTTCCCAGTCGGTAAACCAAGATGAATTCTCTTCTCAGGATTGAAGTGAACTCTCTTCTCGAAACAATCTCTTTCTTATTCAGGGCTGGGGGCCAAAGGGAACTCTATTATCGGGAATTCCCGATGAACTGACTCTTTGACTAGGCCAAGACGTTCTGAACTCTTCTTCATAGTAGAACTGCGCTGTTCCTTCACTCAAAGCAGCCTTTTTATTTGTCCCTCGATCACGTGGTGGAGAAGAATTCATTTCCACCAGTTGACCGAGAACAGTTGCTCCATTTTTTATCACTTATTTATTTGCAACAAATTGATTGTTCAGATTTTATCGGAAATCTATGTTTTCAATGGATCAAATAATTACGTTCTGTCGTTCTACGTATCATTGAAGAAAGATCTATTATTTAATATACGAAGATATTCTCCATTGTAATGTAGAAATCAATCTGTTATTTAATATAGAAGATATTCTCCATTGTAATGTAGAAATCAATCTGTTATTTAATATACAAAGATATTCTCCATTTTAATGTAGAAATCAATCTGTTACTTAATATAGAAGATATTCTCCATTGTAATGTAAAAATCAATCTGTTATTTAATATTCAAAGATATTCTCCATTTTAATGTAGAAATCAATCTGTTATTTAATATACGAAGATATTCTCCATTGTAATGTAAAAATCAATCTGTTATTTAATATACAAAGATATTCTCCATTTTAATGTAGAAATCAATCTATTATTTAATATACAAAGATATTCTCCTTTGTAATGTAGAAATCAATCTGTTATTTAATATACAAAGATATTCTCCATTGTAATGTAGAAATCAATCTGTTATTTAATAAAGAAGATATTCTCCATTGTAATGTAGAAATCAATCTGTTATTTAATATACAAAGATATTCTCCATTGTAATGTAGAAATCAATCTATTATTTAATATAAAAAAAGATTTTCTCCATTGTAATGTAGAAATCAATCTGTTATTTAATATACAAAGATATTCTCCATTGTAATGTAGAAATCAATCTGTTATTTAATAAAGAAGATATTCTCCATTGTAATGTAGAAATCAATCTATTATTTAATATACAAAGATATTCTCCATTGTAATATAGAAATCAATCTATTATTTAATATACAAAGATATTCTCCATTTTAATGTAGAAATCAATCTGTTATTTAATATACAAAGATATTCTCCATTTTAATGTAGAAATCAATCTGTTATTTAATATACAAAGATATTCTCCATTGTAATGTAGAAATCAATCTGGTATTTGAAATACAAAGATATTCTCCATTTTAATGTAGAAATCAATCTATTATTTAATATACAAAGATATTCTCCATTGTAATGTAGAAATCAATCTGTTATTTAATATACAAAGATATTCTCCATTGTAATGTAGAAATCAATCTGTTATTTAATA
>JAFIDM010002131.1:6143818-6233951 GCA_023159025.1 Thereuonema tuberculata
TCAGAAATCAACGCCCCCTCATGTTCGAGATACTTGGCATTGTTGTCATTGTATCCCTCTAAAAACTCCCGAACGAAAGGACAACGGATAAATCGACAAACGGACTTCACCATGGTGTTCAGAGACCAAACCAGCGTTGGAATAAGATATTTTCAGGGGCCAACGCCCCTCTCTCCCACCCGAATGTTCGAAATATTTGAATTGTTTTCATTGAATTTACGTTATTAGCTTAAATGTTAGAAATCTCATTTCAGTTGTCAGCTATAACTTTATGCTTAAGGTCTCCGACTCATATACTGAAGGTTGTGGGTTCGAATCCGTATATACACTTTTTAATTTTTTTTTCTTATTTTCCTAACCTTTTTTTTTTCCTATCTTCTTTTTTATTTTTTCATTACGTTATTGTAGTTTCTTTTATTATTATTATTATTATATTTTTTTATTATTATTACAGGTTAAATTTATGCTTTAGCACAAAATTCTATTCACTTGTTTGAAATACTTGGGAAAGGAATGTGAGAGATCATTACTTCGAGATTGAAATTTTTCAGTTTTTTACTGAGAGAAAAATATAAAACCTAATAAATCTATGTATTTTGTTACTCAACTGCAATGAGCAAAGCTTCTTTACAGAATTTGAAATCAAAAATTGCTAAATATACTTACTTTATTCCTTCACAGGAACTTTTTGGCTTTTGGATTCAATATTTCAAGTTAAATTGATAATTAAATTTATTAACTTCTTAAACTATTTTTTTTTTTTTTCGTTTTTTGAGGTATTCTCAAATTTCATCCCACCTCAAGTCTCTTACATTGTTAGATAGTTGAAAGATGAATAAACAATATATAATAGAATCGTAGCAAAGAAATATGTTTGGTAACATCTTTAAATTGAGTAATTCTAATCTCTAGAAAACGAACTGATAATATTAAAGTAAAAAAAAAAAGTTATAAAACTTTAAAACCAAAATACGACACAATATACATCTGTCGTCTTAGTGTTTTGTACGTTTATATATTCATAGTATGTATATATATTTATATGAATATATGTAACTTTTATTTTTATAAAAATAAATTCTTTAATAATAATTTTTTATATTAATGTTATTCGCATTTATAGATTTTTTTTAAGGTGGACGTATTTTTTTTTCTATCAATATACATATTTATTAATCTAGGCTAATACGTTACCCTAACGACGACTGTTCATGGTGTAAGGATATATTTATCATTTTTGACACAAAGGAGCTGGGGATTAGGTTTTTTTTCCCAGGTGATGAGGCACAAGTATCGATCCGCAATTACTAGCATCACAGACACTCCCACTGAAGGTAAAAACACAGAATTCGACCGTCATGAATGAATGCACAGCTTCGACACAGTTTATTCTGTCTTAAACCAGGTTCTTCATCTGAGAACTAAGATTATGTTCTATGAAATCTTGCTTCTTTAGATCATTTTTATTTTTTTATTTTAACAAAAATTTATCTTAATTTAAAAAAAAACAAAAACAAAAAAAAAAAACAGATTATAAATACGGATGATGTGGACTTTTATTTTTAATCATAAAGGACTTAGGAAGAAGCTTTCGTTAAATTTTCTATTTTAAATTCTCATTGTACGAAAAATTGAATGGCCTTTATCAAATAAATTAAAAAAATTAAAGAAAAAGAAAAATACAATATTAAGTAGTAGCGTCGCTGGGAGGAGATGCTAAGGTAAGATCTCGTAGGGTCTCGGAATTTCGAAGACATGGTTAAATAAGACCCCAATGTTTTGTACTGCTTGAGCACTGTTGTAACCGGAGTTGTATGCAGCAAAAGCTGTCAAGACGAGAGGATGCAACTCCAAAAGCACCCAATCATAGCGCACCGTTGGAACACGTTAAGCATGACGTCACGCCCATGGGAAAACATGGCGCCCAAACAGATTGCCGTCGCTTCAGATTGACGGACAGCGATTACACAAAGAATAACAGAGATTTCCGACATTTATTCACGCAGAAATAAAGTTTATATGAAAACACATTAATTTCATGCGGTAGAATTTTACAGAGCGTGTGATAAACCTCGATATTTGCAAATTTTCACTGCAATAGGCAAAGCAACAATTGCTGCCAGTTTGCCAATTTCCCAACACAAGCACAGGACGTCATTGTTAGCAATTCCCGTTATAATAATATTGGCTGTGGATCATTGTTCTTCGTGTATCGCATTATTGCCTTCCCCCTGCGAATATAGATCGGCTAAGAATAGTATCGAATTATTTTGTTTTGTTGGCGCTAACTGCAGTTCCTGTGTTGCAGGCCAGCACCGGAATTTCCGTGACGTATTGTCAAATGACGTAATTGCAATTCGTCCTCTGCTTCGTGTGGTGTTCGCACGGCGACACCCATCAAGTTGCATCGTTTTCGCCCATAACTGTCGTTTGCAACTTTCCTGCGTGCAACTTTTTCACCGAATTGTATAGCAAAAGCTGCATCATGTTCGCCCTGCTTAAGTTAATGTAGTAGCTTTTGGATATAGCAAGAAGTACATGGCAAACTAAAGAAAATAATTTTAGCATTGTAATTTGAACAAAGTTTGTGTAGTTTTAAATTTAAGGAAATTATGGTGACCCCTCCATAGATTGCATTAAGATTGTGTGATTTGAGGTAAATTTCTATAATTTGAAATTCAGAGAGAGATATTTGTTTATTATTATTGAACAAAGTTTTAGATTAATTAAACACTTGTCGGCTACCCGTCGCTTCGCGCCCGAAGCCTCGAGGATATAACGGAAAACAATTTGTTATTAATTAAAAAAAAAAAAAAAGAAATTACATCAAATAAAATAAAAGTAAAATTTTTTTAAAGTTTTTTTTTTTATTTTAATTTTTGATGTCTATATTCTCTCAATCCACCACTGCTTTTAGAATCAGCGTGTGAATCATATATCTGTGATATATTTTTATTTTTGTAGAGATTAGAATGTAATCCTTGTGATCTAATGCCTAAGACGTCTAACTTCGGAGCAGAAGGTTGCATGTTCGATTCCAGTAGATAACTTGTAGAAATTATTTCTATTTTTGTAAATTACAATAATTGCACCAGACAGACAGAGAAACAAAAGATTTTAGTAATATAGATACACTTTTCAGTGGCTTTTGAGGTACAAATAGTGAGTTTTCAGTATTCTACTTAATAGAAATAGTGCTTCTTTCTTTCTTGAGTCTCTTTTTTTTTATTTCCATTGATACTTTACAGTGGTTTTTGAGATATAAATAGTGATTGTTTTTAGTAACAAATAGTGATTTTTCAGTATTCTACCTAATAGAAATAGTGATTTTTTTTTCTTTTCTTTTTTATCTAATTCCGATTGATACTTTTCAGTTGTTTTTGAGTTACAAATAGTGAAAATTATCTACTAATCTAGGCCATCAGATATAGATATTTGAAGAAGAGATGTTCAGATGGATGTTAGTTGATATAGATGATAAATGAAGATCATAGCTTGTGTACGAAATTTTTCGCGACAAATTGATTGTAACTATTCTTTAGATTGAAGATAACCAAATTCTGTTGAATTGTGACTCAAAGACATAAAGTTGTACGTGAGGGAAGACAACGTTTTCCAAATATATGGCAACTTTATTTAGAGTTTGTCCTTGAGCTTTATCGATAAATATCGCATAAGAAGGTCTGATTGGAAATTGTTTTCTTGTGAAAGTGAATGGAAGTAGATTATCGTATGGTTCCAATGACTTCCTATTTGAAAACAAAATCTCCTTTGTGAGTTCTGTTATAATTTCGGTTTTTGTGAGATCATTATCGAATGAACGGCATTTAGGTTGAGTTCCATTGCAGTATGCAAACTTGGGGTTGATGTTTCGCAATAATATTATTGGAGAGCCAATCTTCAATGACAAACGATGTTGAGGAATACCGCTGAGATTCAATGCGTTCAGATACTCGGGCAGATAGAGATGTTCGTGCGGTGGATTAGCAGAAGTGTCAATTTTATTCGCACTTGTATGCTCTGTAGTCTCTCCTTGTATTCTTAGACTTATCATTCGATTGATGTTATCGACATTCTCACTCATCTTGGTTGATGAGCCGCATATTTATCGTGAGTTGTTTTACTTTGATGTGATTCTAGCTTTATGAGTTACAAATAGTGATTTTTCAGTAATCGACCTAATAGCAATAGTGCTTCTTTCTTTCTTGACTCTTTTTTCTTCCAATTGATACTTTTGAGAGGTTCTTGAGTTACAAATAATGATGGTTTTTGAGTTACAAATAGTGATTTTTCAATATTCTACTTAATAGAAATACTGCTTCTTTCTTTCTTGACTCTCCTTTTTTATTCCAATTGATACTTTTCAGTAGTTTTTGAGTTACAAATAGTGATTTCTCAGTATTCTACCTAATGAAATACTGCTTCTTTCTGTCTTGACTTTCTTTTTTATTACAATTGTTATTTTTCAGTCAAAGTCAATTCAGTTTTGACAGATAAGTCAAAAAAGCAATATGAAGAGAGTTGTAGTTCCCATGGCCTAATGGATAAGATGTCTGACTTCGGATCAGAAGGTTGCAGGTTCGATTCCTGTCGCGGATGTTTTATTGTAAAAATTCTTTCTATTTTTCATTCTCACAGAAAACTGCGCCAGACAGACAGACAGACAGACAGACAGAGAAATAAAAGATTTTAGTAATATAGATTGTTTTATTAAAGATTAAATCTGAACAGAGAACTGTGTTAATAAAGCACGAGATTAGTTATTATATGAGGGTCGTTCAATAAGTAGTGTTTTATTATAGTTGTATTTATATCACAATGTTCTTCAATTCTTGAGCTATAAAAAACTATTTTTCAACATAATCTCCATTCAACTCTACGGCCTTACGCCACCGAGATATCAGAGCTTATATGCCTTGACGATACCAATCTACTGGGCTGTGCCTCAGCCAACTTCTTACTGCGTCAAGAACTTCCTGATCGTTGCGTATCGCTTTCCGTGGAATGTATCCTTTCAGAGGTCCGAATAGATAGAAGCCCGAAGGTGCGAGATCAGGATTATAGAGTGAATGATGGAGAATAGTCCAGTGAAGTTTTGTGATCTTCTCACGGTTTTACAGACTGTGGTCTGCCATAGTCGTGAGCAGAAGTTTGTTCACGGCTTTGTGGCCACAAACACGTTGGAATCGATTCCTTTAAGTTTCTTATGAGTCTTCGCTTAGGCTTCTGAGTTGCGCGTTGCAGGAGTCCAGCTGTGTGCGACCGGCCAGAGCGCAGGAGATCAGACAACTTTCACCTTCTTCTTCCGACGACAACAGATGATTCGCCCAAGGACTCAGTGCTTTTATCAACTGCCTGGTCTCTGTAGACATTCTGTAAGCGCTTGTGAATATTTGTCACGGTCTCCTGTTCCGCCAAAAGAAATTCAATAACTGCTCTTGTGTGGAACGCATCTCATTCACAGACGCCATCTTGAACGCTACCTATAGTGCTGCAGCACAACGGAGAATGATGAATCAATTTGAGATAGTGCGGGAATGTTTGCAGATACTGTGCGGATAATTTCACGTTTTTTCATCAAATATTAGCCGAGAAAAAAATGTATTGCATTACATACTGAACTCCCCTTTTATTATTATTATAAATTTAAGTTTATATATTTATAATCATAACGAGTCTGGAGAAAGGAGTCTTCGATGAGTTTTAGAGTCTTAGAGGAGGGAGAAAGCTTTTCTTTTCTTCATGTATAACTTGAAGAAGTTTCTTGTTAAAAGAAATGAAATATTGTTAAACCTACAAAGATGTTTTTCAAGGAAAATGATGTTACTCTTCTATGTTTGTGGATTGAAGTTCTGGTCTTGAAATCTTCAGAAAAAACAATTAACATCGCTTATTTAACGATGAAAGACTAAAATTCCATTAATAATTTTTAAGGGCCTCTGGTATTAATTCAATATTTAAGGAAAGACTTTCAAGATTTCTTTCCAGAAAACTCTTAACTTTTTCCAATCCCTCAAATATAGAATAACATGAAAAGTAATCCATATGTAAGAGTCATAATTTTAGGAGATCAAATAACCTCTATCTAATAATGAAATTTTCTCGGGGATTTCCAGCTTCGTAGGCGGGTTTTGGCAGCCCTCCAACGCTTGTGCCAATCTCTACGGACATATTTTATGATTTTTTTGGGACGTGGAAGTTTATACTTGCTGTTAATTCGGGCACAAACCGTTATTTCGGCGGCTCTAGCTTCACACGTACATTTCCCTCTCAATTAGCCCTTTCGACCGTCAAGAAACGATAAATATTTTACTGCCGCGCAACACTCAAGCCTGGAGCGAAGTTAGTGGATCCACGTGATTGGTGCATATTGGTGGAGATGAGTTTGTTGATAAAACGCCCAAGAACTTCCTCATAAAAAAAAATATTCACCGGAGATACACGATCAGAATAGTAATGGCATTTCCAGTCTCTTCAGTGATTTGATGTTTTTGAAGTAGATAATTAAAAAGAAAGAAGAAAATAAAGATGGCAAATTTGCTATGATTACTTTGAACATTATCTTATCTTTCTTTCTTTCTTTTTTACAGGTCTCTTCAGGAAACAGATCTGTATTGCTAATAGAACACTTGCTACACTAGCTGTAAGTTAATTTTTTTTGAGCAACAAGGAAACAATTAATTTGATTCGATGTTTTTCAATATTATTATGATGACTAAGGAATGTAACACACCTGGTAATTTTAATCATCAAAAAGAGTTCACCCAACGTTCACGTTGATCTCCCGCGAAATTTCAAAGACTTAGAATTCTACCAAGATAAAGTGAATTTATCATAGATATATTTTGTGAAATAAGACTATTCACGAAATATCCGAGATATTTGTTCCTGCTGCAACAAAATCAAGATCGGATTTACATCAAGTACAGAAAGATTCATCGCAATTATTGACGGACAATGGCAGTAGAGCAAGAATCGAAAATGAAGTCACATGAACGAATTTCGAATTAGAGAATTCAAGTTGCAGATAGAATAATGCATCGGCATCGAGATAAATCAAGTATGATATTTTTTCAGCCAGTCATCTGGAAGAAACTAAGTAATATAAAAACATAATTAAATTTTCCAGAAGAAAATTTACCATCGTGAAAGTGATAGCTGGAAAAGAACTGTTTTATAAAACTTTTATTTAAACAAGTTACCATTCGGTTAATTTGAGTTGTTATTTTGTATATAGTCTTAGTAAATATTAATGTGTTAATATGAAAAAATAAGCATAAAAACGCATATACATATAAATACATATAAATTCACTGAGCTATTTTTAGAAATTTCGTGTAGGAAGGCTTAGACAGACTGTTTCTGACTTCCTAGCCGTCGTCACTTGGATTCGCCCAGTACTCATAGCTCAATTCTTGAGTTTCGTCAAGACTCATATACAGTATTTTCTTTAGCATTTTCTTGGTTTCCCGGAATTTCGACTCCCATATAGTGCTATTAAGGTTAAAACTTGTTTTGCTGGCTTTTCCCCTTCCTTTCTTTTTACATACTTTTTAGTTTAATTGGAAGACATTTTTTTTCTACTACTTTATATATATATATATATTTCTCTCACAGTAATTCAAAGGACATTTTAATTATATGGTTAGAAGCAATTAATTAGAATCTATGGTGGTCTCATTTGAATAAATATATAATAGAGTAATTATGTAATTGAAAGAATTTTAAAAAACATCAATTATTGAAAAGTTAATTAAAAAATAATTAGTATCAAAGTAGCCGCCTTATTCACTAATTGATGTAGTTTGGAACCCTATTTGAAGGTATTCACCAGTTGGCATCGGAATCAATATGCGGTTTACATGAACACATTACTTTAAATGCTGTTATAATTTCCATGCACATTGATAGATTAAATAAATTTAATCTACCAATTTATTTATTTGTTTATTTTTGTCTAAGATCTGTTAAATATTTTAGATTTTTCATAACATTAAGTTATGATGACTAAATTTTGCATAAAAGTACTTGAATAAGTTTACATTTAAATCAAGTTTAAAAAAAAAATTACAAATTTTGTTTTTTAAAGTGAAAATTATTTATTCAAGTCTTCTTTGTAATTGTGATCATTGGCATCGTTTGCTTTTAAACTTAACTTTTATAATTTATAACTTCCTAGTTAAATTCATTTCAGGAGCTGCTTTGCAAATAGACAGTAATTATTGATTAAAGGAAATGATTAGTATGAATGGCGCTGTTTAATCTTTGGAACGGTAGCTGTTTCACGCTGTGTTAATGTTTTTTGGGAACTTTATGGCTGATAAGTTTCGTTTCAATGGTAAAATATTCTATTGATTCATCCTTAATGAGCGGATATTAATTTAAGTCCCAATTAAATTTTGATCATAAAAAAGAAACTATCACATTTATGTCAAGCACAAGATTTCAAAAATTTCAAAAAAATATAAGCAACATTTGCATTTCAAAAACCCCAACTTGCTTTAGTTCTCAAAATGAAAATGTTTTAACTTGTATTGATTTATCCGAAAGTGATTCTATCGAAGACTCCCGTATTGATAATAAATTGTCGACCCTTACAACTCCAATTTCTACGATAATCAACAGCGATGTCACATTTTGAGTACATTTATTTACCATCATAATTTTTCTGTTTCTTAGAATAATTTTTTGAGTCATTCTTACCCTTAAATGACAACCTAGTTTGAGTTTCTGGTCCCTATCTGATATTCGTTTTGTTTGTTTTGTATCTAAATCAATACGAACTACTTTTTAACTCCTTTATCTAACCTTGAACTTCTTAAAGATGCGTGGATGTTTACAGTGATCAGACGGACGGATGTGCATATCTTGGCTTAAAGTTCTTGGTTAGAATTTGATCTAAAACTTATAAAACCTTTTAAAATGCTCCGGAGAGAAAAACGGATTAGAACAGTTTTTCTCTCCAAAGCATTTTAAAAGGTGTTATAAGATTTAGATCAAATCTAAATAAAATCTAATAGCTTAAGATAACTATTATATCAATATACTGTAAATCTAGCGGTCTCTGCAACTACCTCAGCAATTCGAAATTTTATGTGGGACTAAACATTCAGCGCTGGGAGAAGGAGGGGGGGGGATTCATTTTGAGGACTAGGATGAAGAAAGAATAGCAAATAAACGGTGCTTCTATTTTAATGTGGACCTTAAGCAAATATCGTATCAAATTTTAATGCACAGTCATTTTTAGGTAGGAGGTGGGAGGAGTGGAGATCTAAAGAAGTTTGTCTGTTTTAAGTTGAACTACAAATAATATTTATGGGAAGCAAGTCCAGCCTTTTAAAAGTGTTACAGAGAGAAGGAAAATGGACACAGAGAGAAGGAAGATACTCAATAAATAAATGAGCAGCATAAATGTAATCTGAAAGGAACAGACTTAAATCAATCAGAATTCCTGAGATGGTTTATTTTAAGTATCGATATCCATATCCATTTTGAATAACTTAAAGTCAATAATTTTCATTCATCAGATAAAAATAATCAGAAATTAGCTTCTGGTCATTCATTCCGAGAAGCAGCATGGATAAGAATATAATTTGTCTTAAGAAATTCGTCAAACTTACAATCGATATCGAATTTTCGTTAGGTAATTTGGACATCTTTGCTCTTTACCAACTACAAAATTATACTGTGATTGGTTGTAGAAGAATCATTTTATTCCCAAAACAAGGGAATGGAGTATTAAGAGCTTCATTTGAATGCAGGTATTGTATTTAAATTCTTTTGATCCATAAAGTTTTTCTCTTGATTAGCTATCTTTGAGAATAATTCAATAAAATTTATTATTGGATAATCATGTGAAGAATTCATATAACAGTTTAATTTTTTTTGGCCTATGGCATATTAGCCAAGAGATCAAAGCGATGGACTAGCTGCTGAAGTTGCTAGTTCTTTAGCAAATCTAGGGTGCACCAAGTTATGTTGGGGGGGGGGGGGGCAACTAGCTTTACATCAGTGAAAACGAATGAAACAGATGAAGAAAGTTGAAACCGAGCCCTGAACCGGGATTCGAACCCAGATTCTGACATGTCAGCTGCGTAAAAAGCCGCGCCTTGACCACCAGCCTATGTTATATAATAACAAACATATTATTATAATTGAACGAAATTCTTAGCAACACAACAGTATGAACAGTATAAACATTATATGTATGGTCTCAGTAAAAACAATAATTTTGATTTCCTCAATCCTTAAAATTAAACATTCATCACTAGATTCTAAATAGCCACTATGAGATGGATAGGCCAGCGTTTATCGAGTTATCTGTATTTTCTAAATTCGTTCTATGTCAACATCAATATAATAAAAAATAAATGTTGTTAGGTAACTGGCACAGGAACGTTGATTAATACAGCCATTATCAATTGTAATAGATTAATGCTACATTTTTCGCAGTATTGGAGATTAGCAGTTAGTACTGAAACTCTTGTTTATGAGGCACATAAATTATTTTTTATTGAGAATGTTTTCCTATTTTTATAATTGACATATTAGTGTCGTATTACTTCTTATAGAAAGCCAAGGCTATTGTGCATTTATTATAATACGGGAATAAAACTGTCATGGTTAGTTGTAGGAGATAATCTACATTATATCAGTGGAAAAACACTAAATGGAAAAAAGAAGCGAGATCCAAGAATGGAACTAGGCCCATTTATTCTGTCTTCATCATAACTAGCTGGTATCACATTACTGTCATAACTGTTATAAAAGATCATTCTGGCCATCATTTTACCACAACCAGTGTTTATAATTTTAGTGAAAAGATAATCCGCTGTATGACTTAGAGAAAGATTTTTTCTTATGTGAGATTACTACATAACACTAGGTGTGTAAAAGTTATCCAACGCTTAATGAGGATGGATCATGCAGCGCTGAGGCTGTTGTGAGAGGAGTGAAAACCAAAAGAATTGTGTTCATATCATAAACTAGATCATAAATAAGGGGCTATCCATAAACTACGTACGCATGTCAGGGGGGAGAGGATTGCCCTTAGCGTGACGGGGAAGGGAGTCGGCTAATATATGACCCGCAATTATCTTTAAGGTTTGGCGTTTTTTCGTTTAATGAGGAATATGCATCAAAATCCTAAGTTAAAGGATAAGATTCTCTATCAGTTTTATGACTGATTAAATGACTTCGTCGTTAAACTGATTAATTTTCAACTGAATCTTATAAATATTTACAGTTAAAAATAGTTTAGGTTTCAATTTAAATTACCAGGGGAGGGGGGGGGGATCATTATATTATAAAGTAATATTAAGCTACGCGAACACCATCCGATTTTGGATGGTGGAACTTAATTGGCCTACTCCGAGTTGGTCCGGCTAGAACACCATCCAACTCGCAAATGAAGTCGGCCGCGATAGCAGCAATCCCATAATTCAATGCGTTTCCCCCAGCAGCTGTGGAAAATGCGAAATAATCGAGGTTTGAAATCTCTCTGATAAATTCTGCCGCATACAATTACTGCAGTTCAGTATAAACTTTGAAAGAAATTCGCAATACTCTGATATTTATTGTGTACTCGCTTGTCGTCGATTCGAAGCGGTGATAATCGTTTATGGACGCCGTTTCTTTCCATGGGTGTGACGTCATGACTGCCGTGTTCCAACGCTACCCTGTGATTGGTAATTCCGACCAACTTTTCCGAGTTGGCCGTCGAGTTGGTTGTGCAGCTCGCAAGTCGCTTGAGCTGGCAAGTAGCTGAAAAACGTGCTGAAAGTCGGCTCTAGCGACTCGAAAACTGAAAGTTGGCCGACTAAGTTGGTGCAAAATCGGATGGTGTTCGCGGGGCTTTAGGAAGGGTTTACAAGATTGTGAAAAAGTGTGATGGGGAGGAGTGGGAAGAAGGTCGAAATTAACAAAAGGTATCGTCGACTAGTTTATTAACAGTCCCTAAACATTGTATGAAATATTAAAATGATTACCCCAGTCATTTTTTAATGAGAAGGTTTGGGCATCATAAGTGAGGGATGGAGATCAAAGTTAAGGTGCATACTTTTTAAGTTGATCATCAGAATCTGTAGGGTAAGGTCTAAATTGTACCATTTTTACTAAATTTCATATTTTTCCTTAATTGGTTGGGCAAGAACTTTTTTTAGACTTTAAACAACACAAAGTAATGGATTTTGAAGCTTTTTACTTCTTTGAGCAAATATTTCAATACGTTTAATACATAGTTTTCAACAAAAAGAAAAAAAATGTCAACTGGTACAATTTCGGAAACCGTTCCCTAAATTGTACCACCCTTCCCCTAAAATGTACCAGGCACACAATTTCTGTAAAAGATGAGTTTGTACAAAGATGGCTTATGTTTTATTAATACAGTCGGACCTCTATTTAACGAACCTCTATTTTGCGAATTTCTCTATTTTGCGAACTTTTCTTTGGAGCCAACAACATTTTGCTAATTTCTTCGTAAAATAACCTCCAAATAGCGACGTGCATTTTCTATTTAACGAACTTTTTCGTGGTATCTATTTTTTTTTCTCTTTGAAATGTTTTTATTGTTAATATTCCCTTAGAGGAAATGAAAGAAATGTGGATACAGCTGAGGGAAAAAGAAGAAGTTGTTGATGATGTGCTGATTGATGATTATCTTTCACTTGATTTTGAAGTTGAAACCTCGGAAACACTAACTGAATCGGATATTTTGGACATTGTGAAAAATAAAAAAAACAAAACAATAAAGCTATGAATTGCGATGAAGATGAAGATGATGAAAATGGAAATGATCTTGATGCAGAAATCAAAAAACCTTCGTATGCTTAAATGCTAAAATCATTTGAAACAATCCGACGCGGAGTACAATTTGAAGAAAATACGCCTGAAGGGTTTTTTGGTGCATTGCAAAGATGCGAGACGTATTATGAGCGAAAACACTTTTTTCATACAAAAAAAAAAAAAAAAAAAAAAACCTCAGACAAAATTAACAGACTTTATTAGTAAAATTTGAGTAAGCATGTGGTAATGCATGTTTTATGTTATTAAAATTATTACTTTTTTAATAATATTTATTGTTTATGTATTTTAAATATGTTTTATGTAATTTAAAGTAATTTTAAAAGGTGAATCTCTATTTAACGAATTTTCCATATCACGAACTTTTTTTCGGGATTCAGCGACTTCGTTAAATAGAGGTCCGACTGTATTGTTTTATTATTTTCCCAAGAACATTTAAGTAGTAATGGATTAGAAACGGCTGGAATTACGGGGGGGGGGGATATTATTATTACTTTTTTTTTTCAAAAAAATATTTATTTACTCCAATTTATTCAGACTTTTAAGACTCAAAAAGATTGGCAATGGCTCCTACTTGATGTTTAAACGTTGAAGGACCAAAATGTGCATCCATAATAAAAAAAAAAAATAGGCTATTTAAATTACATGAGAATTGAACGTATTGTAAAATTAGTTAGAATGATAATTATGAAGGCCATTTAATTTTTTCAGTTATAATTTCCTCATATAAAATACTTTTAAATGTAGATTTATTTTCTATTGAACTGTAATATTCATATTTCTTACTTAATAAAACTACTCCAACTCTAACTCAAAACCTATTAAAAAATTCGAATAAAAATTTAAATTCGATCAGCTATGTACAAAATGCAATTGAAAAAAATTGAGTAACATAATACAGTAGAACCTCATTATAACGGATTAATAGGGGCTGAAGGTTGTCCGTTTTAATGAAAGTCCGGTTTATAACAAATAATTTTTACGGGGATGTAATGCAGCAAGGTGTACATCAATGAAAGTACAATAGTTAGCTATAAAAAATGTTTATTTTATCAAATAAAAAACAGCCTTCGACATAATAGGTTGAATTGAAAAAGATGTGTACGTATACACTGCATTAATTTTAGAACGTGAAGGTCCTGGTTCATGTTGATTCTTACATTCATTGGTTTGAAAAAATAATTTATTTTCTGCTGGGTTTGTTCGATCGATATTTAATCGCTTGCTTGGAAATGTAAAACTCGTCAGATAAAAATTAGCATCCTTTATTATTATTACAAAACTGTCCGTTATAAGCGACGTCAGTTAAGCCTGTTTTACATTTACCATTTCACTCGCCATAACCTGGACATTTCACTCGCCATCACCTAGACATCACAGATGTCCAGTAAATGGAGAGCGATAGAGTCTGGGCTATTTTCGAAGAAATGTCGAGACAGCAGATGGCTGGACATTTGACACCAGCGCTCCTGGTGACGAATTGTAGAACTTGGAAGTCCAATCGATTTGTATCTATTTATTCGAAATTACCGATTACAAAAATGATTTTCACGATCGGAGGGCATCTTTTCCTTATGTTTTCGTGGATGCTTTCATAAAATGTTACATTATTAATGAAAATCATTTCAGAATTTCGGCTTGAAAATTCGAATCGAGACGAGCGATCGACATCTCGAAAAGATATCGCGATTTGATCGAGATTTAACGAGACTGCGTTATTTATCGAAACTGATTTATCGAAACTGAAAACAAAGAAACACAAAGCGATGAAAAAAACCATGAATATTTCCTATTTTAATTAATTAAAGACATTCTTTCACCTATCCGATGCATTGACTAAATGGTTTTTATATAAATCAATGCTATTTTTATCGTAAATAAAACGTAGGCATGATGACAATTGCGAAGTGTAAATGTTCCGTGTGATGGAAGGCGTTATGGTAAGTGTAAAACGATACACAAATCACTCGCAATCTACCCTGACATGTCCTGCGTTATGGCTTGGAAAATGGCGAGTGAAATAGTAAATGTAAAACG
Source organism: Thereuonema tuberculata (assembly GCA_023159025.1). Lineage (NCBI taxonomy): Eukaryota > Metazoa > Arthropoda > Chilopoda > Scutigeromorpha > Scutigeridae > Thereuonema > Thereuonema tuberculata. The sequence continues at coordinate 6,158,657 of JAFIDM010002131.1, forward strand.
GCCTTTATAATGAGGTTCTACTGTACACATTTTAATTTTAAGCCTTAACATAATACACATAATGCCTTGGTGCATATGGAAACATAAATTTTAACGTTTTTTGGAAAATGTTATCTTAAATTGTACCGGTACAATTTAAGATAACTTGGTTGGTACAATTTAGGAGACGTCGCCATCTTGAACTCCACATGTATTCCTTCAGATGCTATTTTAATGCCAACTAAATTGAGAATCTTAGACTATGTATAAATTAGTTCTTGTACATAATTTCTGTTGTATGAGGCCTTAGGTTTTCATTATCAAAATAACTTCCAAAACAGAGAGAACATGAAAACTTCGACTGTGATAAAACAACAGGTCATAGAAAGATGGCGCTAGTAGAGAAGTGCCAGTACATCGCAGTGAAGATACTAGCCGTGTGGCGACGCCACAAGAATACCTGTTACAGGATATCATAGCGGTACAATTTAGGCACCGGTACAAATTAGGAGACTTTACCCTACTAACTTTTAAAAAAATCCGTCCAGCTGTTTTAACTTAATGCGCCTGTAGACAAAAGCATAGACAAACAGAAAAGACAAATGTTAAACATAAGAAGCCATTAAGGAGTTTGCTAAAAGTAATTTTGATTCGGTTTACTTTTAACCTAAAGCAAAGTAAAATTGACTTTGAAGTTCTTTGTTTATGAAAATTGCCTTTAGCTTGGTTCAACATCACTTTTAGCATCTAATAATTGAGCGTAAGGTTACCCAAAGCGAGCAATCAGACCTAATTATTCGAGCGTAAAAGGAGTTTCGAATGCTCAGACTGACCTCGGCCTATCTTAGACCCTCACTCCAGCTTTGCTTGAGGCCACGAAAACCTCTGACATCCGAAGACCATCATTTCAACGGAAAACAAAACAAAATCAGAATCTATTTTGAAAATCTATTCATGAGTTGCAAATTACTTAAAGACAATGGTTCGACGTCTTTAGTTACAACGAATCAAAGAAAACAAACTGAACTAATTTCAAATGAACTGGAAGAAGGGTTCTGTAATATTATTTGAATTTCATTTATTTTCTTTTAATTAGCAGTACAAATATGCTTCAGTACATTGAGGACCAACAAACTTAAAAATAATTAAAAACTATAAAACTGAAAATATTAAATAATATTTTAAGACGTGGAGAGTGCTTATATGTAGCGTTACTTCATTTAGTACCATCACTTAACGAGGAAAGTATTTAGGATTTTCTTGAAATTGTATATGTATTATCTAATATAAGTAAAAAAAAAATAATGCTTTATTTTCTACAAATAGTGATTAAAAAAATTTAAAATATATTTAAAAAAAAATAACAGAATAAACAATCTAAGTGAGATAACAGTAAAATAAAAAACAAATAAGCATTGCCTTACCAGGATTTGAACCCAAGTTATTGCACGCATAATTCAATTCTAATTCACTATACATCACGACTACAATACGAGCTGCATGTCTGTAAAATGTTAAGAATAGTCTTTCTTAACTACTATTGCCATACCGGAAGAGGAAGTGACCTCATACCGGAACTAGCATTTTTTCCCATCTTTAAAGTAATAAAGATTCCAAGAAGGCATGACTCATTCGAATTCCAGTAAACATAAGAGCCTTTTCATTACATGTTTCATGTAAGGAATGGATTGTTTTTGTTACTATACAATCCACAAATCAAATTTCAAGTACCATGAAAAAATTTTGATTAAAGTGGTATTTCTTAGGATTCAAAACCATTCAGGTAAATTAAACTTAATTGAAATTGAACATTTCATCTACTCCTTTCGGTCTCTTTGAAAGATTTGAATTTGATTACAGTGATACCTCGGGTTACGAACGACTCAGGTCACGAACATTTCGGGTTACGAACAACAACATCCAAAAAAATTTTGTTTGGGGTTACGAACGAAGGTGAGAGAGAGAGAGCGAGAGAGCGAGCGAGCGAGGTTTAACGTTGGAGACAAATGATCGCGTACAGTACAAACGAAGGCCACGCATTATAGTACAAACGAAGGCCCGACATCGCTTAGCGCTAGCTTACAGTCCGGGCAAATCTTACCTGATAATCAATACAGGAACAGTTACGGGGCCAACTCACACCAAAGGCGTCTCACCTAGCATCTGAAAATATCTCTCCGCGCCCACAAGATTCTTTTTCCGATGTAAACAAGACGAATTCTCATTAACGCTATCGCGATATATTTCTGTTGTATATTTAGCAACTTTAGAAAGATTCATCAGCAAAGGAAGCGACAAATTGCCCTTGATAGTTTCTTGGTGCAGATAGATTCCCAGTCGGCTGCCAAGAAACAGCGATAAAAACTCCAGAAAATAATGATTCAGAATAGCAAAGAAAGTGAAATTTTCCATGATCGTTTTCTTGGTAAAAACTATATACTAATGCCAAGTGCACCAAACTTCAATTAACTTTGACGGCTGCGTTGTGGACGTAACTAAAATTAGTGGGGGGTGCTGCTGCAGAAAAATTTTAGACTTTGTTTTAAAGTTGTGTGAAAGGAAACAAACATGTATAAAAAGAAATTTATCAAGTTTACAAATAAATTTTCTTTTTATACATGTTTGTTTTCTTTCACACAATTTTAAAGCAAAGGCTAAAATTTTTCTGGAGCAGCATCCCCCACTAATTTTAGCTACGTCCACAATCCAGCCGTCAAAGTTAATTGAAGTTTGGTGCACTTGGGCATTAATCTTTTTTATTTTGCATTTAATGTATTTGGCTGCTTTCGTTCTCTTTATTTAATAAGTGAATTACACGTATTCTTTGAGTTTTGTCAGGTAAACGACCTGATGTTAATAAAAAGGAACGATTCTTTCATCTTGAAACGGATCGTCTATATTTCATTGATTTCAATGTTTCGGGTTACGAACGTTTCAGGTTACGAACCGAGTTCTGGAACGAATTAAGTTCGTAACCCGAGATACCACTGTATTTGTAATAATTGAAGTAAAAGTTTAAATTTATTAAAGCCATTTACTGGTTTCGTCTGCCTTTTAACGTTTTTTGTTAATTTAATGAAGTAATTAGTAGTATCTACTAGTTACGAAACCTTTAAATAAACATGCTACCTTCAAGGCATATCTTGATTCTTAATCATGGTAGAAAAATAATAAGCTTCATAAGAAAATAAAAAATATAAGAAAATAAGCTCAATATTCAACACATGTTCACAATGTAGCCATTTAGTTTGTTTGCTCAACGAAATCACCACTAAGAAAGGGATACGGCGAATCAATTAACACACGTGAATTACTACAATCAAAGACTGGATGATCTCTAATAAAGGAAAGGGATCTGTATTACGTTTCTAATAAGAGCACAGTAGTTGAAGCCTACTTTGCAATAGGTAAGGTTTATTAAACTTCCACTGTAGCAGATTGGAACTTAAGATTGTATTTCAACGAGTTTTTTTTAACTAATATTTAACCATTTTTTTGTTTGGGATTTAACAATTGGAGTCTATTTATTTTAATTCTGAAACGAGAGGAAAAAATGAAAGTTTTAAATACAGACTTTTCCTTTCTTTTTTTTCTTTTCAAGGAACGACTTTTATTTCATCATAATTTTAAGTTCACGAATTTTGAACTGTATCTCGTATCCATTTCTATTGCAGTTCTATTTCTATTTTATTAATATCATTGATATGCGTTTACAATAAACTGATGAAGGTTTACAATCGATTTTAAGAAAACTTTATATAAACCTAGATCAGTGATGACGAAAATGGTATTGATAAAATTTAAAAAGTTTAAAGGATTAATGAGGGTAAATTGATAAATTATCTTCTTCAAGTTGTTCCTGAACAAAAGCACAAAGGCTGAAAATTTTATCAAGTATCGACAATAATGCCCCTTTCTTTCCATTACTAAACTCAATTTTGTTTTGGTTTTAACTATTTTTATTAGAAATGGCAAAACTAATGACGAAGCAGTTATTTAAAAATTAAAGCGTTTATGTTCAAAGGATAATGTGGAAAAATACCAAGAATTTTCTAATTATCCATTATTTACTGAAAGTGCAGTGTGTGTTGTTAAGAATCAAAACTAGAAATAGAGAGACTAATGAACTTCCGGTTTTCACTTTGTTTTTGATTTACTTCTTTGCCTTCTGTGATCAAAGGCTCTTCTGTGCTTGAATAATACGTGTTTTTCTAATTTTTAAATAGAGTTAGGGTTAAATCATACGTTAGTAACGTATTTTTTTAAAACCAAGCTTATTTTACTTAATTTTCTCAACATAGCTTAAATTGGCTAACTGGAATTTTTTGCAATCAAAAATAAAAGAGAGAAACAAAATAAAATCTCCTATTTATTAGTTCGAAATTAGAAAATCCGTGTTCTTCGAAGTAGTAAAAACTTTTAAAGAGACACTAATTTTGCAGCAAAATTATGCTATTGAGAATGTTAAATAAATTATTTAAAATTTTCTAATACAGTTTATTAGTGTTAACTTTCTAGTATTGCTTGATAGAAGATTCTTTTTGAATACATGATGGCGACAGAATCTTGTAAGTATTTGATAAATATTATCCATTTAATATTAAAATATTAGCCAAGTTATTTACTAGCATTATATCATAGAAATTACATATAACATAATTGTAAATAATGGGAGAGAAAAAGGTAAGCACAAATTAAAAATTATTTTAATGTGTGCTTTTTTTTTTTGGACGTCTTATTAAAAAGTTAACATAAATTCCACAAAACAAACATCAGATAAGTTAAAAATTAAAAATTTTTACAATATTATAAATAAAACAAGGGAGCTTTCGCATTCCTTTGCGGTAATATTTCATCGGCAAAGGATGAAAAGATTTTAATTTTAAAAATGTAGCTTTAAATACAATTTCTTATTTTAAACAAATTTTATGTAATTATCCTGACGTTGCAGTTAGTCGTTGATTAGTCCTTCATATTCGTCCTCTTTTGGAATAGTCTGGAGTCTGATGAAGCAATATTGATTGCTGTATTTTCTTTTTCTTTGTTGTCACTTGTTTAGCTGGAATCCGGTGAAACTTTTCTGATTGGTGTATTTTCTTCTCATTATTATCGTAGTTTAATATTCCTTTCTTTTCGGCCTTTTAAGTTTCTAGTATTGTTGTGTTCGTCTCGTTATTTTACATTTCACTATTATTCCCTGAACTTTTCCATCTTTGTTCCTAGAATTTCTTAAATAACAAGATCTATGATGATAAGAAGCTTTTGGTTGTAAGGTTGTAATAATTCTATTGTCTCTCTTACAATTTTATTTTTATGTTGGCAATTATTAAAGTATTATTGAAATCAGGTATATGGTTGGTTTCTTCACAGTGCCTACTTATTAATGAACCTGAGGTATTGTTCATTATGATTTATTCATGTTGGTACAGTCTTTCATGTAATTTTAATTTAATTTTAATGAATTTTTTTTCATAGTACTAACTTGGAGACACGAGTTGCTGTCAAAAACAGATTAACATAAATTACATATCAAAATGTTCAGATAAAAAAAGAAATAAAAACAATTGCCTCCAAACCTTTACCGGTTGACCTCTAGTCAAAAGTTAAAAGCTTTTAAAAATCTCTAAAAACATGAAGTGACCGTTAAAACACGAGCGCGCACAGCGGTGAAATGTAAAAATACTTTCAGTTTCAATATTACAAATGGTGAATTTTAAATATATATTTAACATTTTATTACTTTTATTAAATATTCATGTAACAGTTTTAAATAAGTACACTTTTTTGAAAAGTTTTGATTACTTCATCTGAAAACATTCAAACATAGAGCAATTTCTCACCAACCTCATTTGATTACAGACAATTTTTACGAAATGAAAATTCGCGTTTTCATTCTATTACCAACGTGCAATTTTGCAGACTGTTAATGAAATCTTTGATTTGTCTGTAGAAGTATACATCACATGGTTGAGAGATAGAACAGATAGGTACAAAGTGATGGAATTACTTTAAAAGTTTATTTTATTTTATTTTTTTTACACCTTTATTTTTCTTATTTATTTTAGTAGATTTTTGCATTTTCCTAATTTTCAAAATAAAAATCATGAGAAGGGAAAATAAAATACTATTGTAATAATCATATTGTAATATTTACGTTGAATAATTTCTCACTTGTCAGTAATAATTTAATAAAGTCGAAACATAATATAAATTTAATTAAACATAATTTTTTAATACCAATTTAATATTTCTAAAAAATATATTGATTTTTTATTTTAATAATAATAATAATAATAATAATAATGCCAATGCCGTTCCGGCATGACCGAGCGGTCTAGACGGCGGTCTGCCGTGTGGCCCCTGTGTCGGAACCTGGGTTCGAATCCCGGCATTGCATGGCTGTTTCTTTCTTTCTTCTGTGTTCCGTCCGTTTCTCCCTGGGACTTACTATCTCTGGGTTATCCTGGACGGGATGTGATAGTAAGTCCCCCCCCCTTCTTGAATTTCACTAGCTTCGCCCTGACTTTATCAGGTTGAGCTAGTTCCGTGGTCCTTAGTTGGCCAAATTCGATAAAGAAAGGAATAACAATAATAATAATAATAATAATAATAATAATAAACTTGTATGTTATTTTGATTCCCTCCACCAGATCCATGCCTTTTCGGTATTTTTGGCTCTTAACTTTTGACCCAAAGGTCACACATCGAATTTTTCAGATTTTCAAGAAAAGAAAAACAATGATACCCAAAATTTAGCATGGTGACCTCTGGCTGAAAAGTTATGAGCGAAAACCGAATAAACTCACAAGTCATCCCTGAAATAGTATTTTCTTTCCCTTCTCATGATTTTTATTTTGACAATTAGGAAAATGCACGAAATATCTACTAAAATAAATAAGAATTTAATGGTGTTGATGATAAGAAATTTATAGTTTGATCTGAATTTGTTGGTTCTTTTGTATGATCCAATTTCTAATCTATTGTTTCGATAAGTTACTATAGTATCCGAGAATGATAATTCTTTATTATCATTTTGTTTTTCTATCGTAAACTGAATTTTCTATTGAATGTTATTAAACATATTGAATATTTTGTTTCCTGTATTATTTTGCAAGAGACAACTAAAGAAAGTGATAAACAGGATAAACAAGAGACAATTAGAACAACAAAGAAAAAGAAAAAAAAGAAATTCACCGTATTCCAGACAACTCCAAAAGAGAACACATGAAGGACCAATCAACGACTGACTACAACGTTAGTACAATTTAAATACGATTTGCTGTAAATGAGAAATTGTATTTAAAGCAAAGTTTATAAAACTAAAATCTTTTCAGACCGATTGAAGTATTACCGCAAACGAATGCGAAAGCTCCATAGTTTATATTTTTTGTGTCATGTAAGGTTTTGTGTTCATGTACAGGACGCAGTTATATGTCTAAAGAAGTCAAAGTGGAGGTGGGCAGGACACCTGGCCAGAAAGACTAGGGAAAACTGGACGAGCCTGACCACGTTTTGGAAACTCTCCACAGGTCAAAGGAAGAGAGGAAGACCAAAGGGCAGATGGAAGGATGAGATGGAGAAGTTTGCGGGGAAGAGATGGAGAAGTAAAGCTGATGACCGTAAACGATGGAGATGTATGGGGGAGGCCTTCGTCCAGCAGTGGACTGATAAAGGCTGAATGATGATGATGATGTAAGGTTTTAGTTTTTAACTTATCTGATGTGTGTTATGTGGAATTTATTTTCACTTTTTAATAAAAAGGTAAACATAAAAAAAAGGAAAAAGTATCATGCTTGTTCAAAGAATTGAACCCAAGTCAGAGAGTAACTAACATAGTAGCTTTACCGTATGTAAGAAAGCATATAGTATTATAAAATTAGCCATTCCAAATTTGTTATTAATCAAATACTTTTCATTTTTTCACATCGTGCAAACTTTAATCGTATTATTAAAATAATTCTCCTTTTTTTTAAAAGTATACAGTATTTAAATACGTTCGATAATTAAATTACAATTATACGGTATATTCGTGTTTTTTAGGAACTTTAAAACGTGTCATTCAGGAACTGTTCAATGCTTTAAAACATTTAAAATATGAAATAATATCAATGTTATGAATTTGTTTCCTGTATATAACACAGTTTTCCATTTTGTTTAATGGCTTTAATTTCTACAGTTTACATTCATTGCACCAAAATTTGTTAGACTACGCAAATAGAAACTACAAAGTTATTCAATGGATTATTCAGTGCACATTAAGTTAAAACCAACGATTATACTGACTTAATTAAGACTACAAACTGAATTCTATGTTTCAAACACTATAATAGCCTGTATTAGATATAGCATCTCTTACCAATGACAGAATTGTATATCATCACAATCGAAATAAATATATATATATATATATATATATATATATATATTAGAGAGAGAGAGAGATACTGACGATATGTCAACTGATTGATTAATTTGTAGTTTGGATTTTATTCAAAATATTCCTGAAATTCTTGAATACTCAAATTTAAAGAGTACAAACTAATTACAGATTCCATTTTCTATTTGAGATTTGAACAGGTTGGTTGATTGTGGGTGTCAGGTGAATGTGGGTGTCAGGGATGTCAAGTACAAGCGACCCTTGGTCTATTGTGCTATCCCACGGGGACAGACGGAGAGAGAGAGAAAGAGAGAGAGAGACTGAGAAAGTAAGGTGAGAGAAGGGCAGGGGGAAGCGGAAGAACCCCGAGAAAACCTGCCCAGCGTGGATCGTCCACTACCACGAAACCCACATGACAATTGTGAGAAGATTTAACAGGTTGCTTAAATAGTACTTTCCCAAGAAAATTATACCACTCTGTATTAGATCTACTATTCTGTTTCAAATATATCTATATTAAAAGCTTAATTTTAAGAAAATTAATATTTATAGTATAATATTAACTAAATCTTATAATTCTTTTAAATTTTTTTGATTTTTTTGAACAAAAGTTTCTGAAATCACGAGTTATTTTCATTCCTTTAGCCCAATGAATTACAAAATCATCATTGACTACCATAATTCAGTGAATGCGATCTGTTCTATAAACTATTCATCTTCATCAAAAGAGTGCTTTAACTATTGAATAGATTTGCCTAGAACCCATTAATCGGATTTCAAAAATATCCTTTGAACTAGAAAATAAAAAAATTTTATCAATGCACTTTGATAAATTTTAATACGGATCCTTTTAAAGCTAAATGACATTTACAAAAGTTACTGATACCAATATTATGACAGATTTCAGTAATTTAGACAATATTTGACTAAAAATATTTTTCATTTTCAATATAACAATCCTACCCAAAGTTTCCGCAAGCGCATTCATTTGTTAAAATTATAATATATTTTAATATTTAAATATTAAAAATGTAATGTATCTGAAACAAGTGAATTTCGTAATAACAGCTTCCATTGAAAAAAGAGAGTTTATCATAACTGAGGAAAAGATGCTGAAAAGATAGCATCAGCAATGGCGAGATTAGAAGAAGAGATGACAGAGAAAGAGGACGCCCACGCAGGGTCAGGGCTTATGTGCACCGAACAGAGGGTGATCATCTACCTGAAGGGAAGAAACAAGGAAGGAGAAAGTGATCAGAAACTCATAGATGGATCGATAGAGACGAAGAGAGAAGAATTAAATGATTCTATGAAACCATTCTTTTCCAGTTTATCAATGAAATTAATGAATAAAATGATAATCTAAGAATTCTCACGATTAGTTTTGGTAATCTTTTACAAGATCTTAGGCTATTGTTTTGTAGTTATTAAGATTAATCGTAATTCAGTTTTTTGATAAAATTTTATTTCTTCTTCTACTGTTTTCTTTGATTTTTGAGGAAGCAAAGTTTGAAAAAAAGTTTGAATCGATTCACTAAAAATACGTTCAAAACAGCAAAAGTGATGATAAATCTATTTATACTTAAAGATATCTTGGTTAATTTGAGCTGTAAATATGATACATCGCGTACTATTTAATTGCAGATCAACTTATGATCCTAGAACAAATGATGATTGTGACGAGGAAGAAATTTTAGGATCTGAAAAGCATCAAAGGAAGAATATTTTGAGTTTCTGGAAGAATTGAGTGATAACATAAGACTTATCAAAGCTTTCCAGAACTTTGTTGATCGGGTTTTGAGGTTCATTGTGAGAAAAATGAGAGAACAAGTAACTACAGAAAAACTTGAACAAAAGAACAATAGCAGACATTTGAGTGTCAACTGATATTAAGGACCACTAATATCTTTACTTCTCGTGACACTTTCGAAACGCGAAAGTGGAAATTATCTACTTTTATTACTTTCTACACTGAAGTGTCTTTAAAATGTTCAAAATGTTTTAATTGTCTTTTTATGTAGTTTTAATAAGAATGCAACAATTAAAGTTATGTCCTTCAGTTTTGTTTCCAAATTATTAATATTAAGCAGTTTTAATGATTTCGGAAAATTCTTTAATGGAATAATGTAGTTCTACTGATAATTCGCCTATTTTCATTGATATTATCAGAAATGATTTGGCCTAGAGGTTTTGAAATTGTCACCCTAGCTTTCTCATCGTGATATTCTAACAAAATTCATCTGTTATATCATATTAAAAAGAATTCAAAACAAAGGATTGGACACGGATTGATTCTACTTTTCATATTTTTAATTCTAAACTTTCAATAGAAATGAATTGAACCTTTTTATACCATTGATAACAGGTAATGACATTCTTTATCCAACAAACAGATGAAACTTTTATAATTTTGAAATGATATAGAAATAAAGAAAAGACTTTAAAAAGTCTGAATAAAAAGTTAGGTTTATGGAGATCTTGATTTCCTCTTTTATTAGCTAATAAATAAAAACGATAAGGTAATTATTTTGTTTACCGTATGGAAATGAATGTTTATCGAAAACCGTAATAAAATTTAAAAAATATCGCACACATTTAAAATATGTTCTATTTTCAAATAATTATAATTTCAGAAAAGAACAAAAAAGAGCAATAAAAACATATAAAAAAAAGGACGGTTTCGACCTGCGGAAACTGCAAGGGCATCCTCAGCTCATATATTTTAAATGTTTTTGGTAAAAAATTATCTTATTTACATATGACTACATTACATTTGTAGAAAAAGAACCAATTCGAAACATCTAGTCTATCTTCGAAACTGAACCCACATCACTTTTATCCAGAGATCAAAGTCAGCAAATATCAAAATCACGTTTTCAAAAAAACCATGAACTTCTAAACTAATAAATCGTTAGAAAATAACCTTGAATAGAAACAGACAGAGGAAATGGGAATTGATGAAAGCAAGGCTTTACCGTCTGGGACTTTCTGTTTCAATGACGGCAACCATTGATCGATCTTACAATAGAAAAGACGCTGGCATTAAACCTTTCAGATTCTTATGAAAGCATTACTGAGTGGTTGAATAATATATAGTTAGACACAATCGATGACTTCTTAAACTATTGCGAAGGTCTCGGTAGATTCAGATCTTAAAAACCTTCAACAGACAGAATGGCCTAGAAAAATATTAAATTTGATGCAGAACTTAGTAGATGAAAAAATAATGGTTCCGATATCCTTTTCCCTTGATATGGGAGCTTCATGTGCATTGACCTCAAGAAAAAGTAAACAATAAATGTTTTACATTTAAAATTATTGCAAAATTCTATTAATAGTTTGATCAGGATATCGGGATATTTTGACATTTGTTCGAGATATCGGGTGGAATTGATAACCCTATTTCCTAGATTTGAAAAAAAAAATGTTTTTTTTTTAAATGAATAAGGAATACTATCATGAAAAAGTTCTAAATCAAATAAAACTTAGGTAAAATAATAGCAAGTTTAAAAGTCTATACTTTTCTATTAAAAATTGTAAGTAAAAGTTCAAAAGAAGTTGGGAATGCCGAAGAAATTGAGAATCCAAATTCCGGAAACAAATAGTTCCGGTTATAGAGGATCTGCTCTTATCAAAACATCCATACCGTATTGTTATTAGTAGGTTGGTTTTATCCCACGATGAGGCGCTGCGGAAAAAAAGATGCCCCGGAACTGAGATGAGAACAGGTGGTCAACCCAACTCTCGCACACCTGAATCTTTTGGAAAGAAACCCGTTACAGAAGGCTGGGTGGACCACAGGACCCTCTGAAGGAGAATTGACGTGGACACATCCCCTGCAATCCCTTACATTCACTGATAGCGGGAATTGAATTCGCTTCCTCCAACCCGTAATCAAGTACCTTTCCACTTGGCTCCAGGCCTATCTCTTTAGTGAGATAAGCGTATATTCTTTATAAATGCCTTTATTTGCCTGCAACATTAACATTTTTTTGTATTATCTTTTAAAATGTATAAGACAACTTAAACCATATTTCCTATGCAATTAGTGCATGAAGATATACACAAGAAGTGTATGGCGTTCCAAAATAGTTTCATCTACTGACCAAGTTTGATGAAAGTCCGGGGATCAATATTAAAATGGAGAGTTGTGCTAATTCGCCACTTGGGCAACTATGAACAACGACGCATGGGAAAAGATTCTGATTCTGTTTAACATCTGAATATTGAAAGGTTGTCACAGCATCGGAACAAAGGCAATGTCTACTGGAAAGCCACGAAAAAGAATAATTCATCGTTACTCTTTCTGAAGGGATAAATCAGCCATAAAGAAGAAGAGCTCAATGATGAATTGATGGAGATCATTGGTTCCGAAGATCCCAAAGCGAACGCTGGAAAATTTTTATTGAAATGCAGACATTGTAATAAAGAAAAGATGAAGAACGACAAGTTTTATTCTTTGATTGAAATAAATTTTTACATAATACTTTCAAAGAAATCACTATCGATGGAAGCATTTTAAAGGACAATGAAATGAAATCTGGACAAAAAAATACGGTATAATGGTGAAGCAAGAAATTCACATTCGTAAGAAAAATAAAATCATCATTTTTATCTGTATTTGTTATCTCGTAAGTTTTAGATGGTGAATGAAACTTCTTGAAATTTGATATTTACAAACATGAAACGACCTATCTTTTGCATCAGGGAAATTTACCATGCAGATTCAAATCGAGAGATTTGTGTATTAAGATACAAACATATATTTAGACAAACAGACATGAAACATTATTTTTTTACTAACACACATTAATACGTTTAGTATCTTGCGTTCAATTACAGGTGAATGAAATTAATCGTATTAGTACAGAAAGAAATCCTTAGATTTCTCTACTGATCAATTAAACAGTCCAGGACTTTGATGCAGACCTTTTTTTTTTCTCAAAATGAAAAAGACGCATGAATAAAAATTTATTGTTTTAGCGAAATACTTTGTTTTGGATAGGTTGTTCCTTTTCATTTATCCTATTAATTCGAAGGATTAGATAAATAGAATGTAATTTAAATCATATCTTTTTTTTTATACTTTTCTATGATTTTAAAGTTACTGGGATTTAAAGAAAGTGGCATTATGTTATGGTAATAAGTAACCGTGTAAGGCATAAATGACCAAAAAAACGTTAAAAAAAATACTGTAAATAATTAAAAATGTAATAGATATAGAAACATCCTGATTTTGCTTAAAAGATTCTGACTGGAATTATTTAATCGAAAAATATGTAAAAAGAAAATAATATTTTCTTATTTTATTATTTTCTTTTGTTTTCACGTTAAATTGTAGTTCTCTTATTTTAGTTGCTAATATTAAATTCTGATATTAGTTAATTCTGTTGTAAAATGGTTTTTCTATATTATTCTATATTATTATTTCCATATTATTCTATACGGTTTATTTTTGAAAATACATTTTTAATATATAGAAAATATATTATTTTTTTTCTTAAAATTATTTTCCCCCGTTTTAAAAGTGCCTGAAATTTATGCCTTTTAGTAAAATTAATTTCAATTAAAGGAATTAGAAGATATTAAATATACGGGCAACAATCGAAAGAAGATAGCAAAGAAATTACGGCCAGCGTGGGAAACTTTCCGAACAGTTTGGAAAGAGAGTTTTGTGAAGTTACGAAAAAGAACAGACCCAGGCAATTAGGCGTCTATCGAATGATTTAGAATGTTTATTCGAAGAGATGCAAAAACATTTTCAGCCTGACGAACTCTTGCTAAACATGACAAGACTGGCAATTGAAAGAAGTGGGAAAGTTTAAGACAAGAAGTATCAAAATGGCAAGCAGAAGCTTTGGATTTGGGCGAAAGAAACCCAAAGGATAGATTATAGTCAATGAAGTATTAGTGTTTCAAAAGGAAGATAGTTTTGTAATGTAATTGAAAGTTCGAAGCCTTCGTCGGTCCTCATTTCCTTCCACAGAAACAAGTTCAGAAAAAATAACATGGAAGAGTACAAGTGGTTAAAGAATAACTTAGAGTGAATTTGCAGGTGAAAGACATTCAAAGAGGATAGACATCATTGCATGGAGTAATTTGCCTCAAAACATAACTGCCTGCGATTACTTTTGAAGATATCGTGTCGAGGGTATTAAAAACTTTCTTCTTGTAAAGCGTGGAAACGATACCAGTTTAACTAAGGAACGCCAATGTCTAAGAAATTAACAAACATTTAATTACTGAAAAGTATTTAAAAAATCTATTTGGATTAGATTTGGCTGTTTTCTCAAAAAGACTGTATTGAATTTTGACTGAAAAGGAGAAGGAAAAGAGATGGAAATGAACTTTTGTGATAAGGGTCATAGTGGTGATTAGAAACTAATTTGTAATAAGTATTGATTAATGCTAGAATGGTTTGTTCTCAAGTTTCTGCTTAAAGAGCGCGTTTATTGTAGGAATTATTTGAAATTAATATTAGTATATAAAAAGATATTTTTTTTTAAATTGTCACACGGAAGTTATAAATGTTTATTATGATTCCGCTGAGCCCAAATAAGAAGAAAGTTGCTAAGAAGTTATAGTAATGCTTGCCAGATTAGATGATTTCCTGAAGCACAAACACGGCACAATAAATTTTCAGAAATTCCAGAGTTCGCTGATCACATTCACTTGGCGATGAAACAAAATAAGGATAAAATGAGCCCGTCCGCTCATTGTCCGTCAAACTGTTTAATACTAACTGCAAGAGTATTTAATAAACTGCAAAAGCAGTTTACAAGAGTGATTAAAAATATGAGTCTCCAAACTAAACGATACTCATAGGATAGGAGATTACATTTTTCCGTGTTTACAAGAGTGAAGCCGATACGATATCTGAGTACATTTTAAATTAATCTAAAATCGAAAGGGGAAGAGGGGGGGGTTCCACTGAAAATAATTGGTTAAGGATGCTAGAAGACTGTAAGAATTAACCAAACACAAGAGAGTCACACAGTAAAGAAGAATGAGGGGTCAAGTTCCAACGGGAAAATAAGGTTGCGTAATAAAGGCAAAGTAAGGTTGCCATAGCAACGAGACAAAACAGGAAGGGAGAGCGAAAGAAAATAATCTGAAGATAATTAAACAAGAAAAAAAAACCTTTTCCAACTTAAAATAATTAATAAGGAAGAGAATAAAATAAATGAGTTAAAAATAGATGTAAATAAAAACAATAAAGAAAATGGCACGACAAAATGTCCGTGACAAAATTTATTTCTATTGTTTATCTTCTACAAGTTTGTAATTGTTAAAGTTATAGTACAGTCGGACCTCTTTTTAACGAAGTCGCTAAATCCCGAAAAAAAGTTCGTTATATGGAAAATTCGTTAAATAGAGATTCACCTTTGAAAATTACTTTAAACTAAATAAAACAGATTTAAAATACATAAACAATAAATATTATTAAAAAAGTAATAATTTTAATGACATAAAGCATACATTACCACATGCCTACTTAAATTTTACTAATAAAGTCTGTTAATTTTGTCTGAGTTTTCGTTTTGAAAAAGTGTTTTCGCTCACAGTACGTCTCGCATCTTTGCAATGCACCAAGAACCCCTTCAGTATTTTCTTCAAATTGTAATCCGCGTCGGATTGTTTGAAATGATTTTAGCATTTCATCATAGGAAGGTTTTTTTTTTATTTCTACATCATGATCATTTCCATTTCCATCATCTTCATCGTCATCGCAATTCGTAGCTGTATTGTTTTTATTTTTCACACTGTCCAAAATATCCAATTCAGTTAGTGTTTCCGAGGTCTCAACTTCAAAATCAAGTGAAAGATAATCATCAATCGTTAATTTCAACAATTTCTCCTTTTTCCCTCAGCTGTTTCCCCATTTCTTTCATTTCCTCTAAGGGAATATTAATAATAAAAACATTTCAAGGAGAAAAAAAAAAATAGATACCTCGAAAAAGTTCGTTAAATAGAAAATGCACTTCGCTATTTGGAGGTTATTTTACGAAGAAATTAGCAAAATGTTCTTGGTTCCAAAGAAAAGTTCGCAAAATAGAGAAATTCGCAAAATAGAGGTTCGTTAAATAGAGGTCCGACTGTATTAAAGAAATTGATGTTTTAATTCTTTTAGAATGTTTGTGTTAGTATATTTTTTGTACTTTCGTTATAATTCATAGTACTGAAATTCGTCTACATCTTAGTTAATAATATTACTTTTAAGATTTTATTAAATATACTTTTTTTATTTTTTTTTAATCTGAAGTGCCTGTGGCTACAACCTAGCTTCCACTGAGATTAAGCCTTAGTTTAGAATTCAGTTAGCTTTTCTCAGATACACCAATGCTTCACTATGCCTTTTACATTGAAAATTGAATAATAAAATTGTTATTAAAATAATAATAAAATAGCAACTTAAAACATGGAATATAATTTTTGTGCTAAAGCCCAAATTTAAAGGCGACTCATAATAATAATAATAATAATAAAACATAATATTAGAAAAAGAAAGCACATTAGCGTAGGGATAAAAATTAGGAAAAAAATAAAATAAAAACATTAGGAAATAAGAAAACAAAACCCACCAAGACATTGAGAAAAAAAGATTAAGAGGGAAAAAAATAGATAGATAGATGTATTTGAAACGACAACTTTCAGTATATCAGTCCGAGACCTTCATCATCAAGCTACAGCTAACAACTGAAATCAGATCGCGCATTTCTAGCATTTAAGCCAATAGAGGAAGTCTAATGAAAACAATACCAAATATCTCGAATGGGGGGGGGCGTTGGCCACTGAAAATAACCTACTCCTATGTTTCTTTGGACCTCTGAACACGATGGTGGAGTCCTTTTGTCGATCTGACTTCTAGGACGGGAGTTTTTAGGGGGAGGTACAATGACAAAAATTGCCAATTATCTCGAACATGGGGGGGGGGGCATTGACCCCTGAAAATACCCTATTCCTACAGTCTTTGGGCCTCTGAACACGATAGTGAAATCTGTATGTCATTTGTCCTTCCATTGTTAGGGGTGGACAGACACGAACGACAGGACAAACGCAATAGCTACCGGCTTTAGTAAGATCAGCAGCCTAATATTTCTGTTTTGTCTGTCCCGTAGACAAGTGTCATTAAAATCAAAATAAATTACCATTAAAATCTCATTAAGCACAACAATCACAACAATCGGAACAATTGCGTCTTTTGCATGCACAACAATCACATTTATAAAGTAGCTATGCAACAACCACAACAATCACAATAAACGCAACAATTGCGCCTTTTGCATTCGCAATAATCACATTTTTATTAATAAGGAAATTAAAACAATATCAATTACATTTTCTTATCAGAAGACGTTGAGAAGCATTGTGATTGGTTTACTAATCGCTTTCCCTACCTTGTTTGTCGCTATCAGAATAGCTCCCAAATGGGTCGCTAATAAAACTTAAACTTTGCAAAATAACCAGCAGTGATTTAATTGAGATCTCTACAAAACTATACCAAATTAAAATGCTGTTATAAAGTAACTGTAATGGGATACAAAATCCTATAACAATAACAAACTATTATAATACTAAAACCTTTTGTCCGGAGTATTTTATCATCATTATGTTTATCATTATTTTTTCTGACAAAGTGTAATAGGAAATTCTTTCATAAAAATAAAATTCTTTCTTAGGAATTCGGAATTATCCTTACGAACCACATCTAATATCTGTCAACGTAGAGAAAAGAAAGATAATTTACTCCAGCTAATGTATCATTGTGAGCATTTGATTGTCTTGCTTTTACTGAAGGGTTTTATTATTTATTACTTTTATTTTTTTTCATTTTCGCATTTTTCAAACTTAGAGGGAAAAAAAAAAGAAATAGATGTAACATGTTATTATTAAATTACTGTGATGTTGAAAAAATTATATAATTAAAAAAAACTTTTCGATCTAAAAAGTCTTCATTCTCAGTTGAAAAATACAGTTTGAATTGAAAACAAAACAAACTTTTGTTTTCACAGGTTCGAAATTTTTTCAGTGCATTTTACATAAAGATCGCTTTTCGAAATATTTCATTCAATTAACTTTATTATTAATAAAGTGATCTTTCAATATCTGCTGTTTTATTGCATATCCACGTTCTTCAATCCTACTTCTGGCTCTTTTATTCTGTATCTCCATAATCATGACTTTCAATACTGCAAACTAGAAAGACGCTGTTCAATTATCATAAAAGTATTTTACAAACAACAACAAAAAAAAACTTTAAAAAAAACGACGATTTTATTATTTATTGCGTAGTTTATCAGTTTAGTTAGCTTGATGATTGCAAATATATATTTTCAACTTTTATAAATTGCTGTCTTTTTGTAAGTTACCAGCCGAACCCTTGCATTTGTAACGTAAAAAAACGCTTTATTTATTTAGTAAATTAATATGGAGATGGGAAAATATAGGACTTCCCAGCCCTTTGTGGCCTTCACAACACCCCTATCACTTGAAACTTTCCAGCGTAACTCAGATATATTGCCGGTTGGTGTTATTGTGTTCTGGTTTCCGCTACATGATTTTTACATTGTCTACGGTATGAAACGTACGCACATGCCAAATTTCAAGTTTGTAGCATATTGGGAAGTATGGTAAACATTTTGAATAGATATATACACACACATAAATACATTGGACACTCAATTACAGATAACTTTTCAAACAAGATCAAGATTCTTTCATTATTCAATCAGTTTTCAGTTTTGAATGAAGAATCAAATCTTTCAGAAGCTTTGTATATTATTTTAAAGTATATTCTAAGGAGGTTACGTTTGTGCTAATGCATAGTTTGTCTCCTATTCCATTTAGACCATTACTACACCTAAAAACTACTTTGATTCTTTTTTCTTTCCGTTAGATTATTCTGATAAATTATATTAATTACTATTTATGATCACTTTGTGCTGACCTATACTCTGTCCAAAGAACTGTGAGCTCTGGAGGGGGGAGGGAGAGCACAATTAACTCACTCTTGCACCGCCACGCCCACACGCCCGCCCGTTTTACCTGTGGGCAATTGTTCTTACCTGAGTCTCTATTGGACCTTTTTCTTCAAAACTACGTTTTTTTAAACTGTTACCTTTACTTAATTTTTATTACAATTATTAAATTCTATATGTCATTCCTTGCAAAAAGAGTCCAAACACGATGCAATTGTGATTACTTCTAAGCATTTTAATGGTTGTTTATATTTTTTAACTTACTGACCATGGCGTGGCGGTGGGAGAGTGGGTTAATTGTGCTCTCCCCCCCCCCCTCCAGAGCTCACAGTCTTTGGACAGAGTATGTAGAAAGGAAACATTTGTCATTGTTCACTTAACAATGCTCCATTGGTAAACGCGAGTAGGATATACACTTATCCAGGATTCGGAAGAGGAGAGGATGCGGAAGAGAATTATACATAAATATATTTTAGTCCCAATTTTCGTCACCAGACGATCCATCGCTATATATGTCAGTACTGTACGAGTATTAAGATTGGGCGGCACCTTCTTAGCTACAGAAGATGCAGAACAAGACTAATAAGATTGTGTAAGAAGAAATGTTCGATGAGGAGTCCTTGATGCGGAATTGCTGGAATGAAGAACGCATTTCTTAGGATACTGCGCAGGCATCAGGTGAGATGCTACCGACGTGGCGTTTAATACTTGCCTTAAGGTCACCTAAGTAATACTGAATCCTGGTACACTTTGATCTTCAGAAATCTCCAAAACCAAAAAAAAAATCGTAGGTTTCAGATCTGCCGAATGTGGAGAACACGCTGTGAGGAAATGGTGACTAATAGCCCTTTCGTTGGTGAAATGTGGTGGAAGCAGCTGCTTGACACTGACAGCTGTTTGTGGAGGGGCACCATCCTTAATAAATGCAGTCCTTTCGAGGCATCTACGCCACTGGAGAGTTCGAATAAAGTGGATAGTCAACGTTGAATGGTAGCGCTGGCATTGACAGTTCGTTTAACAGGATTTTGTGAAGGATCTCTTCGGAAAAAAGAACCAATGATGAATTGTGCCATAAATCCACACCACACAGAAGCCTATTGTGTAATGGGATATCCTGAATGACTTGTGGATAGTCCTTTGCACAAATTCTCCAGTTGTGGATATTATATGTGCCATTCAGGTGAAAATGGGTTTCTTTTGTTCTTAAAAATTCTAATGTTTCATGGCCATCCGTTGTCCACTTCCATTCGTGCAAGAAACTGCAGTGCAAAGGTCCGTTGAACAGATAGATCACCAGAGAGTTGTTGTTGAGCATGATATTCTGCATGAATATAAGTGCAGAATGTGTCGTACGACCTTCTGAAAGTCTAAGGAGGCAAGTCTATTCTTCATTCACTACTGCATCCTTGTGCATCTGTCATAGCAAATATAGGGATGTAGCATTTTCCTTATATCTTCAATCTGCTATTCGGGAGTAGATTTCCGTCACCACCCAGGAGTGATGGTTTAGAGAAAATGTTCTTTACGAATTTTAAAATCATTTTACGGAGACCGTTTTCTGTCATTGGATCTCGTCGTAACCCACTCAATCTTGGGAACTGTCGGAACTAGTAGAGCTCGATCTTTTAATTGCACAGCCATTACTTAAATGGTATCGTCATTCAGCTAGAGAATACTTAATACCCTAGCTCCACACATGGCGAAAATTGGAGCAAAAATATTTTGTGGATAATTCTGTTCCGCTTCCTCTCCTTAGTGTATCTGCCAAAGTTGTCCAACAATTGGTCTGTAGAAGCGCTGGATAAGTGAACTTTACTTATAAGCACCTGTATACATAAATTTAGATACATCTTTACATTGAATAGTAACAACAATGTATCATTACATTAGTAGTTACAGTACAGGGAACCTCGGCTATAATGCTGTTGTTTATATCGCGAATTCGGATATAACGCGATTTGGTCTTGGACCCCTTCTATTTTGGAAAAGGTGTATAATTGTAAAATTGCAAAATTTATCATATTTTCGCCCAAAAGGTACGAAAATCGATTAATTTTAGAGAACTGCTTGCGATTTGTAAATCGTCGTTTGTACAAGAACCAAGATGGCGGCGCCAAACCGTAAGAAAACAGAAATACTGTGTGAAGATTTTGGCTAATGTAACCCATCAAAGTTTGAAAAGGTAATGATTTATAAATATTTATAAATATAAAATTCTCTCACATCGCTCTGAATGATGTAGATAATCGCGAAATGACCATTTTAAATCGATTTGGAATCGTGTGGGCGATCATAGGGTTCGAGTATACAACATTTGTCATCGCGAAGTAAAAAAAGCTCGGGCAGATCGCGATCTTCGAGATCTTGGATCCGAAAGATCGCGATATAATCGAGCTTCACTATATTACGTTGAATAATATATAATAGTGATATAGATTGGTGTATATTATAAAAATAATTTTGAAATTCACCGTATTAATTATGGTTTTCTTTAAGTTAATTTAAAAATGTGATGTTTCATAGAAGAAAACTTAAATCTTCCGCTTTCTATCCACCACATCGACACTTAA
Organism: Thereuonema tuberculata; assembly: GCA_023159025.1. NCBI lineage: Eukaryota > Metazoa > Arthropoda > Chilopoda > Scutigeromorpha > Scutigeridae > Thereuonema > Thereuonema tuberculata. Next base: position 6,180,562 of record JAFIDM010002131.1, read on the forward strand.
TAGCGCTTGTGGCGTTTTATTAAAGAGAGATTTGAAAAGTTACTGATATTTATAATAGTGCCTGAATTAGGAATTTTATTTCAGTATTCGATAACACTTTCAATATCATCTTAGATCTTATATTTAGGGAGGAACTTTTAGGATTTAGGTATATGTGGGTGTGTAATGGTCAGAGCCTTATGAGTTGCATCGTTGCGCTTCCGTTTGCCTGGAGATTTCGGAAAAATTTAGCCCACTTCCTGTTAGGAAGATTTTCAGGATGAGGAAAATAAAGGTAATTGAACAATATTGATGTCTCAACTATTAGAAGCACCAATCATAAGAATTAAAAAATTAAAAAATTACCTAAAAATCCCCTACGTTTCGGGCCTTTCTTCTTTGTTAAGGTCCTTTATCAAGTGTTCCCTTGTAAAAATTTTTTAAAAATACTAAAGAAATTTTTAAAAACTATCTTTCGTGCACGGTTTCGTTTTTGAAGAATGATTTTCGTGAAAAAAGGAAACGGAAGTTTCCAAAGAAGGAAACGGTTATCCTGGTGCCCACAGATAAAAGCTGATTAAACCGGAAGTCAAGTAAAAACGGAATTTTTAAAAAGAGAATTTTATTATAAGTGTAAATTAAATTCCGTATTCTAATATGTTTTTAGTAGATAGATCCTGATTGTAGCTTTTAAATAGTTTTATTAGACCTGATTCGTAGAATTTCCGAAGATAATGGTCTGAATAACTTTTATAAACGATTGTTTTTTTCAAATCCAATTCGTGATTTGTTTTTTGACAATGTATGGCAGTACGATAATTCTTGTTACCTGACTTTACTGCGTTTTCGTGTTCTTTTAGGCGTTTTCCAGGCAACGTTTTGTTTCACCGATGTAGATACACTTGTTTTTTATATTGCTACTTTGGTTTGTGCATTGTACGCCATACACCGTTTTTGTTTGTTTAGAATACTATCATCTGTTTTGTGTGTATTTTCTTTTAATACATTTAATATAGTGTTCTTAGGTCACAAAATGACCTCATTGTATAGGTTCTTAATAATATAATATTTATTATTGAAAGGGAAAAAAAGAACATGCTCCCGTATTTAGATATCCAAATTGAAAATTAGGCCTCAAAATATATAACAAAGGTCTATCCAGAGCTAACCGATGCATTAATAACAATTAACTATATAAGCTCGGTACCGCTTTCTTACAAAAGAAATGCGATAAATATGGCCATAAAAAGAGCTATTGAAATTTGCTCTAATCCAACGATTCTGCAAGACGAAATAGAATATATAAAAAGGTTATTTCGGAACAATGGCTTTCCCATAACGGAAATAAATAAATATATTCATAGATCCTTAAAAAAAACACATACTTCCTAGATATGGATACTTATCACCTATCAATGAAAATAAGACCCCACATGACAGCAAAAAATTTCCAACACAAAAACGATATGTTTCTATTACTTACGACGAAGCTACTTTTAAAAAATTAAATCCACTCCTAGCAAGAGCTAATATAGGGCTGGCATGCAAGCCTAAAAACACTATATTAAACGTATTAAAAGGGAAAATACGCACAAAAAAAGATAATAGCATTCTAAACAAACAAAACACGGTATATGGCATACAATGCACAAACCAAAGTAGCATTATAAAAAACAAGTGTCGCTACATCGGTCAAACAAAACGTTGCCTGGAAAACGCCTAAAAGAACACGAAAACGCAGTAAAGTCAGGGAACAAGAATTATCTTACTGCCATACATTGTCAAAAAAACAAATCACGAATTGGATTTGAAAAAAACAATCGTTTATAAAAGTTATTCAGACCATTATCTTCGGAAATTCTACAAATCCGGGCTAATAAAACTATTTAAAAGCTACAATCAGGATCTATCTACTAAAAACATATTAGAATACAGACTTTAATTTACACTTATAATAAAATTCTCTTTTTAAAAATTCCGTTTTTACTTGACTTCCGGTTTAATCAGCTTTTATCTGTTGGCACCAGGATAACCGTTTCCTTCTTTGGAAACTTCCGTTTCCTTTTTTCACGAAAATCATTCTTCAAAAACGAAACCGTGCACGGAGGATAGTTTTTAAAAATTTCTTTAGTATTTTTAAAAAAATTTTACAAGGGAACACTTGATAAAGGACCTTAACAAAGAAGAAAGGCCCGAAACATAGGGGATTTTTAGGTATTTTTTTAAATTTTTTTAATTTTTATGATTGGTGCTTCCAATAGTTGAGATACTTAATAATTTGTTAAGCACGTAAAACTTTTTTAAATATTGGTGTCTGTTTAAGCAGAATCGAATGAAAAACCTAATACGTCCACTGTCAGAGTCAGCCGAATGGTACAAAATGGGGGGGGGGTCTAGCCAATTTAAATGAACTCAATTAGAGCATCGCTTAACATACTTGAATGCCGTGAATAAATGAATTTTGCGCGCCCATCAACACAAGTAATTTTAATTTTAATTTTAATAAGGTCGCATGGTTTTGTGTTTTTTTTACTTAAAATTAATTACTTATAAATATCTGTTAATAACAGTTCATAAATTGATTAGTATAAAATTGCATATTATTTTATGATTCGTTGCTCTGCTTTCTTGAGTATTATTCACCTACAGTTTGCTATTTTTTTGTAAAAATCTGAAATTTTATTTGTCTTTTTCAATTGTAACTATTTTTAAGGAAAAAAGACAGTTTCTATGTTCAGATTAGAGATTTCCGTGGATATCCTGTTTTCTCTAATAATCTTGGGTTTTCCTAGTGAAATCGTACTATCTATTTAATTCTTCCTGTTTGAATTTTAATGCTATTGACAAGGAAAATGATTAAATTGATGATTAATATAAAGATTACCTGAAAGAAAAGGATAAACTTTATATAATAGAAAGGATTTCTCTTCTGAAATGGTTTTAAAAATTTCTGTGTAATCATTTTAGTAATTAAGTTAGTGCAATAAATCATTAGATGACGTAGTTCCCAAATCACATTTCAGCAACTTTAAAGAGTTACCATTTTAAATCTTTCTGTAATATATCGAGGGTTTCTTTTTTCCATGTCTGCTGTTTTATTACTTTGGATTATTTTATTCTTAATCATACTGAGTATCTTCTTAACCAAAATTGCTTCGGGATGTTTTCAATTGATCAAAAGAGAAAAAGATATAAAGAATAACCATTAAATCCTATAAACCTAACTGGATTTTCACCACAATAGAAGAGGGATTCCTTTTAAAACAAAACGAGTAACCGCATCTTACATCACGTCGTCCTTCCAAATAAAACTAGAAAAGAAAATACAAAAAAAAAACTTTTAAAATTTGGATTAATAGTGAATCAACTGCTTCATTCTTATAATAAATAAATTAAAAACCCAACAGACGAATGGGATTCCTCTGTCGCTCGGTTGTAATGAAACAGGACTGTACAGGGTTATGAGAGGCTCTTACTACAGAGATGTTCTGTAGAATTATTTTAATAAATAACGTTTTACAACTGAAAGTTTTCCCGCAGAAAATAAAAGGATAAAAAAGGAGTTTAAAATATGAATTAGGACGTATTACGAAAGTTCGGTCTTTTCCTTGCTAGCCTCATCATTTATGTTGTTTAAAATGGTTCTGGAGCGTAAATTTCAATCGCTTTGGGAAGTGTTGTTCTGATTGAGGCTCATTGATAGACATATTTTCTAAATTTACTTTGATTATTTTTTCATTCATTAGAGTGAAAAGAATTTTAAAGTTGCCGTCACATGTAAATGGTTGACTTATTTGGCCTGAACTGCAACATCGCATTCCAATAAATATTTGAATTATTTACAGTATTTTACGATTGTTATGAACTTCAGGAAAAAAAAAGCACTTTAAAAATAGTACATTAAAATAAATGCAATAATATGTTAAGTAATATAAATAAAAAATTTTCTTCCAAAAAAATATTGGAGTTAAAATATTAGAGTTTAATCAATACCCTCAGTTAATTATATATGCTATCTTCAAAAATTGCTTAACTCCTTGTAGTCATTTTTTGTCAATGCTTACACTTAATGATGCATAATTGAGAAGGTCTTCATTTTGTTTCTTTCTCCTCCTACAGTTTCAGACACCCATGTGATCATTTTCAGCCTAAGTTCTATTTCCACACTGGAATTAATCAGAGGTTCTTCTCATTGAGCATCCAAGAATTGACAGAGCCTGTCAGTATACTTGTTTGTCTTCAATGATTTTTTTTCCATAGCTTTGTTAATTAGAAGTTCTTTTAACTCAGTCATGTTTTAGAATTGAGAGTCCATTGCTTCTTATTGTTTTTTAGTCTACAGGTAATTTTAAATTGCGTCAACTGGTTCTTTCCGAGTTTTGGTTTTTTTGATCTTATCTCCAAAACTGATAAAGCATTATATATTTGAACGGACGAGCTCTCCTGTATCTTATTGTATCTGTGAGATATGATGGATCTAAATCTAAATGCTCTAAATCCTTTGTAGCGATCCATACACAATGTGTAAAGGCAGGAAGCTCTTAAGAAAGTTCTGTCCCTCTCTTCGTCCGTCCCTATCTTTACAGTCTAAACTATAAGTCATAGAGGCTTGACTGATATTTTACTGCAAAGCTGATGACTTATAGATATGGAAAAAAACCTACGATTCCGGTCTGTGGTCACTTCATGTCTAACAGCCGAAAACAAAAATGTCGCCGCTTGTGCAGGCCAAACTAAACGTCCGACAGACATGACTGTTAATTTATTGGAGATCTTATGAATTATAGAGGTGAGGAAAAACAGGCATTCCACCTGTGGTCACTTTCCATCTCACAAGAAGTGGTGAAAAATGAAATATGTCACCATCTCTACAAACCAAAATTTCAAGTCGAACAAACATGAGTTATATCTTATTGGAATTCATGTGAGTTGTAGAGGAGAAAAACAGGAGTTATGGTCTGTGGTCACTTCTTGTGAGACACTTCCCAAAATGAAACTTGTTTGGGATTGCTATAGATTTCGTGTACAAAATGAAACCATTTTTTTCCCTTGTTTTACTAATAAAATGCTCCAAAATTAAATTGAAGGGTTAAGACTGAAACTTTTAAAATATCTCCTTTCACAAATTACAGAAACAAACAAACTATTCGGACAAGAATAAAAATTATAAGAATTTAATAAGTCAAATCTGTACTCAACGATAAGTATAGACACCACCTCTGTCTTCTACTAAGAAATAAAAAAAAGAGCGTTGTATCTATCCTCAGTTATTATTAGCTAGTTAATAATTCTTCAATGAGAATGTACTGAATTAGATGGACATTTTGCTTGAATGAAAACTAAATTAACTGATCGCCTTTATCCTGTTCGATAAGAAAAGAATGATGAAGCTGATATATTCCAATACAGTAGAACCCCTCTAATCCGTCACCTTTGGGACTGGGGGTATGGTCGGAACGCAAAAAAGGTAGGATTATCAGAAAATACAGAAAAATACGGATTTACAGTAAAATATACGGATTTACTGCGTTGTCAAGCAGTTCAAGTTTAAGCTTTTTCAATGTTTTGCGATTCTTAAGAGCATTTTCACCATCTACCATCACTGTATATGTAAGTAAACAACACAATGGTGCGATGGGTGGTGAGTCACCGACGAGTCGGGGACAAGTTCGGCCGGCTCGAGCACGGTCGGATCAACCGGAGTGGCGGACCAGCCGAGGGCGGACGAGAGGGGTTCTACTGTGTATCACTTGTGAGCTAACGGCATCGTGAGAGAAAACCTTGTATATTTCTATTATAAGAAGAGATGAATAGGGTAAAGTCTTTGATTTCTTTGGATATAGAATGAAAAAAAAAAGGCTAGAAATTATGCATTTTTTATCATAATCCGATTTAATATTATTTTTGACTGTTGTTATCCGATGTAATTTTGTGTTAGTTCTGAGGCCGCCGAGTCCATTCCGTATCGAAAAGAGGTAATTCCTAAGTTCATCATAGTTTATTAATTTATAATCATCATCAAAATTTGTCTTTGGTTTTTCACTTTTTAAATTATTGTAAAAAGTGAAAAATAAAAACAAATTGTGTTTCTATTGACTTTCATCCTACACTTTTTCCGGCCTTACAAAAAATCCTGCATCCGATAGGCATTAAATTAACATGCTCTTCCAACAATACAACCATTGTTATTACAAAAAACATTAAAAGTGCAACAGATAAGTGGAATGAAAAAGGTGTTATATACTCAATACCATGTTTGGGACAATTCTTGCAAATACATGAGAGACAAAATGCCGTTTGAAGGACCGGGTACGTGACCATATTGGAGCAAAAAAAAGATGTGCTCGGAGTTACAAGACTGTTTCACATATGGAAGAAACTGGTCAAACGTGTGATTATTCTAATATCAAAATTATTGAAAAAGCAGAAAATGACCTTTTAAGAAAATGCATAGAGTCAGTCATTATTTCTGAATCCACTGATGCATACAATGACCAAGTGTCTATTAAACAAATATGTCAATATGGAGATCCTATTCGTATTAAAGACTTGTAAAAAGTTTGTGAAAAGTTCTTAATTAAAAGTTAACTAGATTTATTTTATAATTCCTTAATTTGTAAATTTGATATAAATAACATGTTTTTGGTTTGATTTAAATAGATGCTGATAGATTAGTATATAATTATAAATTGTAGATTATTTAACTTTGTTAATTATCTAAAACAAAAGAAACGAAATACTCATCCGTGATTTTACGTGCGCCAGTTTCAATACAGTAGCACCTCGATTATCCGACACTGTTTTACCCGGACCTTCCTTTAACCGACGTCGGTTTCCTTAATTTTTTTTTTGGTAAAGAAACAATTTCTTCCCCTCCATCCCCCTTGTGCTCTCTCTTATGCGGAATTTTCGGGTTACCGACGGAGATCCGGTCTCGACAACTGCAGTTAATCGAGGTTCTACTGTATTGAAATGATTTCTTTTTTTAACAATTTAATTCACAATAAAGAAAGTACATACATGTTTCGTTAAACTATCCTGTTTAACTTTCTCATTGTTACAGGAAACACCAAGAGACATTTATTTTATATAGAAAAAGAAAGATAGAAAGGGGTAAGGTAACCCCGTAGCTGTTGAGCCAATGAAAACTTCTGACGTAGTCAGGTGAAACCACTGTTTGGAGGGAAGATGATAATAACGTCCGTGTGCAAACACAAATGGAGAAAATTTATCAAACTTGGAATATTCCATTTTCTAATAACACCAAAAACAAAAAGGTTTTAATCATTAAAAATTAACACTTCTAAAAGTTTTTCTTTTGACTTAAACTTGCATGTGACAAAGAAAATTAAACAATTTTATATATATATAATGTCCAAACTTGAAGCTCATCCTTCGAGTTTAGAAATGCAAAGATTTCAATCAATCATTTGCAATTTAAATTCAGAACGTAAAGAATTAAAATAAGGGGATTATCTACAAGCTTCAATGTGGAAGTTATGACAAAGTATATTATGGACATTCTTCAAGAGCATTAAAAGAAAGACTTAAAGAGCATGTGGGGGCGTATGAAAATGATAAACCCAACTTATCAGATTGGGCCTACCATGCTTTGACCGAGAAACAACCCGGATCCCATAGCTAAGCTGGTTTATAAATGTAACGATGATGAGGAAAGGCTTTCTCTTGAATCACGCTATATTAATACATAAGAATATATTAATAAAGATAAAAACCTGAGAGTGTCTAAACATTCACTTGTCATTTTCAAGAAATATCAAAACAAAACGAAACAATAAATAGCAACTTTTATTATGGTAACAATTGATTTATAAGTCCAATATTATAATTTATTATTTTATTGTTTACTTATGTGATGTGAATCAATTATTTCATTTTATTATATGCTTATTTTGTTTAATAGAATTGATCTTTTCATTATGTAAAGGAGGAAGAACTAAAATAGCTTTCCCCTTTTTATTTTATTTTAAACTGATGACGAAAATTCGAGAAGATGTTCGAAATATCGTATATGGGTTTGAAGTTATGGGTTTTTGAGACTGTTTATGGAATTGAACCAATTATATTTTATAACTCCTTAATTTGTTAATTTGGTATAATTAATATGTTTTTGATTTGTTATAAATGTAAAAATGTTAAAAATTCCAGAAAATCACTTTAAAAAAATTTTTTTTTTAAACATTTGATGTCATTTTATTAAAGGTTTATTTTAATTTTAAATGTCATTTTTTTTTTTTTAAAGTCATGTCATTACCTTAAAGTTTTTAATTTTGTCAATTTTTTAATTTTCTTTGTCACATGCAAGTTTAAGTCAAAAGAAAAACTTTTAGAAGTGTTAATTTTAAATGATTAAAACCTTTTTGGTATTAGAAAATGGAATATTCCAAGTTTGATAAATTTTCTCCATTTGTGATTACACACGGACGTTATAGTTATCTTCCCTCCAGACAGTGGTTTCACCTGACTACGTCAGAAGATTTCATTGGCTCAACAGCTACGGGGTTACCTTACCCCTTTCTACCTTTCTTTTTTCTGTATAAAATTGATATCTCTTGGTGTTTCCTGTAACAATGAGAAAGTTAAACAGGATAGTTTAACGAAACATGTATGTATTTTCTTTATTGTGAATTAAATTGTTAAAAAAGAAATAAGATGTGTTCCACAATCCTTTCAATATCGAAACTGGCGCACGTAAAATCACAGATTAAATAATTTAATATTAATAATTTAATTTTAATTATCAAAGGCAAGTCAGTTTTTAATAGTTAAAAACAGATTGTGAACAGCATTATAATGGAAAGTCCAATGTGAAGAATATTTGTAATATTTGTAATCAATAAAATATACAAAAAATATAAAGAACAGAAAACTTTACATGACTTGTTAGTTAGTATAAATTAAAACAAATCAGTGGCATTTAGCATTTTTGTACATCCTTTTGTAGTTAACAAATATTGAAATGAATATATTTAAAAGAAAGAAATAAATAAAGAGAAGTTAATTTAGAAACTCATAATAATTTTAGTCTTAGAAAATAGATTCACTTTATAAAGAACTCCAGTTCTATCTCCGGCCTTTGTAAAATTTCCTTTCAATGGTTGAGTCGCTTGAATTCAGAAAATAATTAAATTATTAATCGGATAATATTAAATTTTAAATATTCAAATCCCATTGTCTTTTTTTTTTTAATGTTTGTTGTGGTAACAAGCGAACTCAGTTAACCAGAGGTGAATTAATTTATTAAAAACAAAAGCCTACAATTTTATTTTAAATATTGATTGTCAGCAGAACCATTATATTATTTTATGTTGACCAAAAACGTTTTCTGCGATTAAGTTTCTTTTTTATTGATTTTAAAATGTTATCGAAGTTAATATTTAAAAAAAAGAAGCTTATTGCTTTGTAGGTGGTGCTTTGATGTCATGTAACTGTTAAACATTCATAAAAACATTAGGGATGTCTTATTATTGAGTGGCTAGAAAAGTTAAATTGATATTAATTATTGATATTAATAAGAAAAATAAAAAAAAATTAAAAAAAAAAAACTTCTTTTTAGCATCGCTTGAGTTGCTTGTGCTATTCACTAGATGGTCGGTCGAATCACCAATCCGGTTCTGCCCACGTGGTATCGATTGGGCGCCGCTCGTGAGCTGTCGTGAGCGGCCTCTCTGCCGCTTCATTTGGAGCTCGACTCCGGTGCGAGGCGGTCGTCGCTTTGCGTTCGCATTGGTCCGCAGTCCGTTTTCCCGCTGGTGCTTGCTGATACCTGCCGCTGACGTTGACAGCAGACTGGGCAACGTGTGGCGCGAGCACGGCAAAACTGTCCGGATATCTAGCAGCCTCCCGAGATGGCCTAACCCGAGCGCCTGTTGTCGCTTCTTGTCGCTCGCTGAAACCCGACGCCCCTTCACGAGGATTACACCGGCACCCAATACCGGATCTTGACTTTGTTGAACGCCTGCCGGGGTTAACGTTGAACCTTTAAAAAACGTCGCCACCTACAATAGAGTGATAGGCGTGCTTTGGCAACCCCTCTCTTGGACATGGTAGCCTTTGGCCTCATCACCATCCTCCTGACGATGTCCATTTGCAGTCCAGGTAAGACGGTGCTTTCTAGTCTTCCAATTCAGGTGTGTTATTGTAAGACAATGCCCAACGTGGGCTTCTCCCAAGCGAATTGGAAAAGACAATGCAGTATCAACATTTATCCAAATTCAATCAGGTGTACGTTTGCGATAGAATCCTGTAGAGGACAAATTACTTTTTGGTTATCAACAACAAATACAAAATTTCTCAAATTAGAATTCATTTCGTAACTTATGATCGGGAGAAACTTATAATCAAAAGGAGAGGACTGTTAATTACTTCTATCCAGGAAAAAAATTAAAATAAATTAAAACTAAAATAATAATAATAATAATATTTTGCAACTCTCATTTTTAGAATAAATTGCACCTGAAGCTGTCATGAATATTTTTTTTAAAATCCAATTTAAAGTAATACTTTCTGTACTAGTTGTTTTTTTTCTTTTTAATCATCATAGAAAGAAAAATTGTTTATCGTCTGTTTTGCTGATATTAATGATTTTCGACTGTGACTTCTGCAACTGTAAGAATTGTTTTGTCCCATTTTCTCTGTAGATTAGTAAATATTACATTACGAATCTAATTATGTTGCTCATTTTTTAAGGGGGAGGAGGAATCTCAATCGATTTTAACTAAGTTCCCCAGACTAAAGAGATTCTGATTGTAATCCATCTTCAAGGGAGGACTTCTTTCAGTGAAATTTTACCTCGTTCTGGTTCTCGGGGAAATGGATATACTCAGATTAAAGAATCAAGCTCAATTGTGACTGCAGAAGGTGCCTGGGTCTTATCTTCAACTTAAACTGCCTCTAATTTATGTAAGTCTAAAGAATTCGCTAGTTACCAAGTGCTAGAATAATTCCACCCAAGGAGATTGCGAAGAATATTAAGTTGCTGAGATACCGTACCTTTGTGGGACCACAAATGGCTTCGTTACTTTCATCATTCAAAGGATAGCACTGAGCAAATAAGAATAAATTAGAATATTTTTAGCAAATTAAAAACATTTCGGGGTGATTCCATTTCGTAAAAAATTTTAGTTGTTACAAGAGTTTGTAAAGAAATGGCGTTAATTAGACTTTTATATTTTTTAGAATTAAGTAATTTTATGTTTTTTATAATTGAAATGAAAATATAGATTTTTTTTTTGCAAAGGCAATTGTTGTATTTAGGCTACTATTATTTATTTTTATATGTTATTAAAACAATGAAAGAAAAAAAGAAAAACATCATTTATCACTAGATAATGTGTTTTATTCTTTTCACAAAATTTCACTTTGGGCGGAAAAATAATTGGAAATGTTTATTAGGCTTCCTTTTGAAATTACCTGTCATTAATTATTCAGATCCTTTTATAGTCAATTGAAAGTCATAAAAGCAATTACTGTTTTGTAATGACCGATAATAAATAGGAAAAATATTCGTTAGGATGTTAGAAGTTTTTGAAAACCCACATATAAAGCAAAACAAACAAAAATTACTTACTTTAGGGAAAGGTTTGTGGGTTTAGTTTAAATAGATAAGTTTAGTTTAAATAAATTTCCCTGAGAAATTATGAAATCCCGCTGTAGTGTAGCTTCCTAAAGTCTATTCTTCTTAGAATATTCTTCAGATACCTGTCAAGTTGTATAGTTAAAATAAAACTTAAATCTTTACCAATTAGCATTAAGAACTTCACTTTTTACTTCCTAATTGAAGAAATATGTTCTTCACAATTAAACTTCAGAGCTATAAATTTTAGAAGTCCAAACTAGTTAATTTGTGATTCCGTTAATTCTGTTCGACATTCGTTGCATCTGCATTCGGTACTTATTAGATGAATTCCTCCTCAAACAAGATCAATCACAATTACTTAGATGTAGTTAATTGATCGGGCAAATATTTATTAATTATTTGATAGTAATTAAACTAAAAGCATAATAAAGCTCACCGGTGCAACATTGGATTACAAAATTAGGTTTCGTAAAACGTTTCTTTTTCCACAACTTTTTCGAGTAAACATTTGATTTAGAAGTGTTCGATAGAGTGGTTAAAACCCAACGTTTTGTTTTCTACTGTGATATTTACAGTAGTTTTTTTTTTATATAAGTTAATCCGATATTTTTAGTAATGATTTTAACAAACACTTATAAGTCGCATATTATGAATATTTCAGAAATAATTTATATATTCTAGTAATCCTAGGAAAATTCATTTCAATGGACAGAATCCGAAGTGAAAAGAAAATAATTATAAAATTTCAAATAGCATTTATTAAGAATTATTCTAAAAATGCAGAAGTTGTTTTTGTTTATTTACAAGTTATTGCGAAATATTATATGTATTGCGAAATTTTTCACAAACATAAATAGATCTGCTTCAAATACTCAATTTCTATTATTATTTGTTAATAAAGATAACGAAAATCGTACTTATCACAATATTTTATAAAAACTAGTGGCCACCCGTGAAATATTCACGGAAGTAAAACAGATTCCACATTTTTGAATGATATTTTTCAAAAACATTTTTCAAAAACATAAGATTGAAAATGAGCTATGTTCTAAGCTCATTTTTTAAAAGCCATGACGTCCATAACAGCCCACGTATAATTTGAATGATGACTAAGCAATAAAGCAAAATATGTATTTTGATCATGGTAACTCTTGCAAGCATGTAATTATCCATATTCAGAGGTTAGTTTCGAAATATGCTTGAAGGGTCAATAAGGTGTGAGATCACGTGTAATTAATAAAACGATACGTGTGTATGTAGTTCATGACTTAAAATAATATATATGTATTAACACTAAAAATTGAAACTACATACAAATACAGAATTGATTTATCAGTTTCGCAGTAAAGAAAAAAAAAAGTTAACCTTCTGCCCAAAAATAATGTCGATCCAGACAAAGAAATGTTTGTGGGTCCACCTTGTATTTTGTTTCTGCGTACATAATGTTTCCCTAGCGAGTATTGAGAAATGTTAATGGTGCCACCTTGTATTTTGTTTTTTGCTTAAATACTATGTCTGTAGCGCTGTTGGGACGACAAACACAAATATCCGTATATCCGTACAATTTTTGCCGATTAATACTATAGTTTTCTAAATAAAGGAAAAAAAAAAAAAATTTGTATTTATTGCGTAATAACAAGTAGGAAGCATTTTATTTTTTTGAATTAAAAAGGATGCAAATGAAAAAAGAAAGGTGATTAGAGAATTTTTTCTAAATTGTTTTATTAAAAATATATATCTGAACCTATAGAGTTAAAATTATAAAGGATTTAGAAAGATCCTATTGATTTCTGTAGAAGTTCGACCAATAGCAGCTACGGCGAAAACGCGGGACTTCTAAATCCTAATAATTCAGACTATTTATATTACAATGCTGAAATTTGAGCTGTAGTAAACGACACCAAATGTGATCTCCTGTAGATTTTGCTACAAACTGGATCCATTAGGGAAGAAAACTATCAATGTATGAGTCTTCATAAACGCCACTATCTTATAGCATAGAAATTAGAAAAGTTTACCACAAATATTCTTTGGTGTTATAACGATTGTGCGGATATTGGAAAGTTGCCACGCCAACTACATTTGTTGTTCTTGCTTGTTTTGGGTTTTTTTTTTTTTTTTTTTTTATGTCGCTTATTCATTTTTCGATTTTAAAAATTCTTCATTTAATGAAAGTTAATGAACAGAATAATTTCCCTCGGAAATTTTTATAATAATATACCTAAGAATCCAGATTTATTAAAAACAAGTTTTCATTTTTAAACATTAAAAGGAGGATAATAGAATTTTGTGAATAATAATGGAAGTCTAAGGAGATGTATTTCACCGAACAACACTATTTGCCATGAATACATTGAAGCCTCATTTTCTTGTGGACAATTAACCACTGTTTGCTTTGTACTTTTCTTGGAGCAAAGACGCTTTAACAAGACAAGGGCATTAACGAAAGACGATCTGCTCATCACCTGAAACATTTTCTATTCGTATTCAATCTGTTTTCTGGCTTTTTTCGGAAACCTGTGACCGGAACTGGCTCAGACTGACATTTCTGCAGGAAAGTTTGCACTGGAAAAATCATTGCGATCATTCCCTAAGGTCATAGCAAAAAAGAAAAAAACGAAGAAGGAAGGAGTCTTCCTTCTTGTGGAATGAATTTTTAAACAAAGACAGAAGTAAATAACCAAAGGTAGACAATGAGATCAAATCACATCCCAAGGCTTTTTACATTTTTCCAGAATAAGACAAGAAGATAAATCACATCTGCTTTATTAAATCTCATGAGTTTTAATAATGTGATAATGTTGTATCTTTATCTTGAGGGAAATTCTAATTTATTTTTCATCTGCTTCAGTTATTTGTTTTACAATCTTTTAAGAAATATTCCTTTTTTGCTTGAAATTTCGTCAAACAGAATTAAAATATAAAATAAAGATATTTATTACATTTTACAAATGCATTCAAAGTCATATTCCGACTTCTTTTATATAATACTTATATTATTTATATAAATAATTATAAATATTATAATAGTATAATAATATTATAATAGTTATTTCGAATTTACAGCAATTCGAGTTGAGAGGATTGGAATTACAGGTCAAGTTGTAGTTTCAATTCACATAATTTCAATTTCAGCACGTTTGACAAAGATACTGTAATTCAAATTTAGTACATAACAAATTACTGTTTTAATATATGTATTTGTTCGTATCTTTGCTTGAAATTTTATTTGGTTCTTTTTTTCTGTTTCAATGTTATCACTAGATTCCGTTTCAATTAAAATAATTGCTATTTTATTTATTATTTTTACTTTCAATTTTCCGTTTAGTCAATTTTCCACTTAACTTTTCTTTCTTTTTTATTTCCGTCCTTTCATTAAATCTTTCGGTAAATTTTGGTTTTTGCAGCTGTTTTGAAAATACTCGCCTCGTTCTTTATTCAAAGCAACGTTGTTTAACTCATTTTTGAAATAAATCTTTTAGTATTTGTATACAGTTACATAAGTATTTAGAAAACAGTCTCTTTTGTTCACATGACAACTTCTTAAAGGATATTTTGAGAAGTTGAAATTAATTATACTTCAGTCGCAACAATTATATATACTTATATGCTCTAAATATAAGTCTTGCAAATATGAATATTAAGGAAAAAAAAAAAAAAACCAACCGATATTGTGAACACTTCGTTGTTTGTCTCATCGGCGCTAGAACAGTTTACACAGAATGTTAGAAATTTGAATCTATTACTTAGAGTATTTTCAACTTTGCCGATTAATAGGCTTTATCTGAAACCGTTCTATCCTGCAAAGATCTGAAACTCATGACTCGTCCAGACTAATAAGCGATTAAAAAATAAATTGCTTATTTCCTGCGTAATTCTTCGGTAAAAGAATTAGAGGAAAGGTTACTGTTTGAAATTTAGTGAAGCAAAATTATATATTAGATAAAAAATTACACAATTAAACAAAAACCATTAGAAAAACGTCACAGATGAATTAAATAAATTTTTATGAATAATAATATATTATACACAAATATAAATATTATTAGTGATTATATGTTTTTTTTCTTTATATATATATATATATATATATACACACACTCACTTTCAAAAGTTAAGCACGGAGTGATTAAATGCGAAAAAATGGACAAGTACTGCTTTGATTGACATGAAATGCTGCAAGTAAGTAGCTCTATGTTTATTCATGAAATAAAACAAAGAATTACATACAGAGATAAACAAAATATTGAATTTTCATAAATTGTAAGATAACGTCATATTTGCATCATTAACAAAATGATGTTTAAATTCAAAACAAACAATAAAAACCTACATTAATAGGTTATGTCAGCACCCCTCACTTGCATACACAGTTTACAGCGTGTGATCATGCTTGTTATGAGGTGATCAACCACCGCAGAGTTCAGTAATCGCCATTCCTCCTGTATGACAGTTTCCAAATCTCTGAGAGTAACTGGAGGTGGGAAACGTCGACATACAGCAGGGCCGAGGGCATCCCAAAGATTTTCAATTGGATTAAGGTCGGGCGAGTAAGCCGGCCACTCCATACGTGCAATCCCCTCTCCAGAAAGTCGTCAACGATGGCAGCTCTATGGGGACGCGCTTTATCGTCTATTATAACGAAAGAAGGATCAACTGCTGCAGCGTACAGTTTCACAATGGGGTCTAGGACTTCATCTCGATACCGTACAGCCGTCACAGAACCTCGCCTGTGGATGTGCAGGTCGGTGCGATATCTCAATGAAATCCCTGCCCAGACCATGATGCTTCCACCGCGGAATGCGTGATGCTTGGTGATTTTCTGGGGCCGACTGCGGGTGCCTTTTTCCCTCCAGACCCTTACACGCTTATCATCGGGTTGTAAGGCAAATCTGGACTCATCTGTGAACATAACGTTACCCCAATCAGGCAAAGTCCAATTCATATGCTGGCCCCTCTGGATTGGACGGATAAAGGAACACAAACTCCTGGTACCCTGGCGTACAGACCATTCATGTGTAGCCTTCGACGAACAGTAGTGGTAGATATCGTCTTACCAATGACCGCTGAAACCATAGATGTCACACGTGTGAAGGTCGAGCTTCGATTCCGCTTGGCTTACAACAGCAATATCGGTCGTAACCCATGGACGACCGACTACAGGTCATCGGACAACTGTTTGGCTGGTTTGGAATTGTTTTCCATAATCGTGAAATGACGGAATGATGAACGCCGAAGAAACGAGCAACATCTGTTGTAGACTGTCCTGCTTCAATGCGTCCGACAGCCCACCAGCGCTCAGAATCTTCCATTCGTCTTCTGGAAGCCATAGAAACATGTCTAGCTTGAAAACAAATCGTAAGAATGTTCTAAACACCTTTCATCAGTACTTGTCCTGTCACCCTTCACTATGCAGGCTTCTTATGCCTGTTTTGCATATTTATCGACCGATATAAAAATATAAAATAATATTTTTTAATAAAGTAGAGGAATAAATTCTGCTAACAATTTTTCATCAATTTCAGACACAGTTTTCTGAAATGTGATTTTAGGCGACGCAGTCTTACCTAGATGAATCTTGCACCCATCTTCTACAAATCAACAGAAGAAAAAAAGTCTACGTTTTCGTGAGGAAACTTTTAATTTTCTTTATTTTTAATGGAGCAAAAGATTTCTGCATTCAAGGCATAAACTGTTGTAGTCCCGGATTCAGAATTTGATAAGAAGAAAGAGGTTTTCCGATACAAAGACGTCCTGTTATTATATAGTGCTTCTCAACCTTTTTCGTTTTACAGCGCACTTCTATCTGAAAACCCGCGGCCTACCTATCTTTTTCATTGCTTTTATTGTTATAACAGAATCCTTTGAAAAATACAAGCGAAATTAATATTCTACTTTAAACATTTCAAAATGCCTTAGGATGATTTGAAAAATGAATCTATTAACCCTCAATGAAACAGAAAACTTTCCATTAAATTTGTGGTTGGTCAGATTATTTGATGCTAAGAATTTAGTTTAGATAAGAGCATTCGGTTAAGTATTTACTACAGATGCACTCTGAATTTCCTTGCGGCCCACCAAAGGTATTCTCACAGCCCCGGTTGAAAAGCTCTACTGTAAGACAGAGGTGTTTAATCTGCTGTTCGCAATTGCAAACATTTCATTGACTTTTCATTTATAGATTCCGGTTCACAGGATTTGTTTGTTAAGAGAATTTGAAGTTAATCAATACAGTTTAATAGGAATTTTAATTTGAGTAAATTTAGGAAAATGTTGTAAATTTCAAACAATTTTCTTTTCGATTCAGCTTTGTTGCTTAAATTAAGAGTTCAAGTTTTAGATTTCAGGTTACTTTAAAAGATCATCAATACATGATATTTTACTTGGAAGTTTTAAACTTTCGTGGAAGAATGACGCTGAATGTTCCTGGGGTTTTTAATAATGAAATTTCATAAGACTAATTACAAATGAAAGATCAGCACAGTAACCTTTGTAGATGTAATTTTATCCTGTAAAATCTGGTATCATTACATACGAACGACAGATTCCCTTCAAATAAATGAAACCATAAATAATCGAGATAGTTATGTAAAATTCAGCAAAGCGAAAATTATAGTTATACTAATTATGCAGAACAAAATTAATAAATTGATCAGACAAACTTTTGTGTTGAAGTTCTGTTGAAAAATTAGCTATTGAAGCTTTCACATTTTGTTAACTTTTTTATGATTCTTTAGGCATTAAAAATTGCAATTGTAAGCAGATGCTTTGTTAATCGATTAACAACAAAATGAATAATAAAAGAAGAATTAAATCAACAATTGAAGGTAAATCTACTTATTTTAAGCCACTTCGTGATTGTTTTATAGCGGACGCATAATTACACGTCCATGTCCCGTATTGTCATTGAAAGTGCTGTCCACGAGATCCTCTTCCTTATTAAGCATTTGTTTCCAAAATGTATTCAGACGATAGTTTCGTTTCGTTTCGATGTGGGTAAATCCCAAGTTCCCATTTCACTTCAGAATTGGATTGAGAAATTTATTTCTATCTGAGTATCCTTGGACAAGTGTTGCTTGTCGCGTTTGATTGGGAAACTTTTATTCAGATGGTTTTACAAAACTTAATTTCACATTGGCAGAAAAACATTTTCACATATTTTGTGGACAATCTAACTTCTTAGATAATAATAATAATAATAATAATAATAATAAAAATAAAAATAATAATAATAATAATATTAAGTAGTTCTATCTTTAGAATTAGCGTTAGATCGGTCCAACATCACAAAATTTAAATCTTTCATCATTTTAATCTCAAATCCAATTACACGAATTCAATGAAGTTTTAATTAGATTATTGGCATTTGTTTCATCAGAACTGTTCTGTATTTACTCGCTAGCAACTCAACTGTTAATATACCATATATATAATATTGAGTTGTTTAATAATTCTTTACTATATATTTTTTAGTTTAAATCAAGCCTCCCTTATATGGTATCAAATATACTTCTAATTTACGTTTTCCATACAGATTGATTTTCCCGTATATACTGATTTATCGAATGTATAAAAATGTCAAATACATATAACTTACAATTTAATTATTAAAATTTTAAGCACACATATGAACAAATTTTCACTATTTTTATTTTCTATTGATGTAAATAACATAAATTATTGTGCAAATCTAACTGGACATTATTAATTCTAAACATTCTGATGTATTTGAATTTCGAGTCACAATTCTTAATAAATCATCATTATTAAACCATGGTAATTCTTAATAAGTTTTGTGTAATGTTAATGATGCTCAATAATATAATCACCTTTGGATTCATCCAAATATTAGAAAAATAAGCATAAGAAAAATTAGATTTAACTTAAATTTTTCTTCCTTTTTTTTTATTTTACTCTAATGACCTTCTATGTAACTAAAAAAAAAAATATAACTTTTATAAAATATAAATTTTATAACTAAAATAAAAATTATTACAGAAATAACTCAGTCAGGATTTTGTTTACCCTTCCCTTCGCAATGTAGTACATTCCTGTCATGATAAAAACCGATCAAATAACACTAGAGGTGTATGTGATGTTATATTCATACGATATGTAGAAATTCTAGTCGACATGTGCAAGGAATTTTAGATGAATTTCGAAAAAATGCATCATTGGAGGTTGGATTTGAAAGGTGATCTTACCGGAAAACGGTCAATATGCTAAAGTTAAG
The DNA here is from genome assembly GCA_023159025.1 of Thereuonema tuberculata. NCBI lineage: Eukaryota > Metazoa > Arthropoda > Chilopoda > Scutigeromorpha > Scutigeridae > Thereuonema > Thereuonema tuberculata. The sequence continues at coordinate 6,200,373 of JAFIDM010002131.1, forward strand.
ATTTTTGCAAACGAGAAAACGTACTGGGCTGCTCGTGAGCCAATGTTGTTGATGCTCGGATGGCCTAAATATGGAAATAAGATACGGGAAAAACAGCCTCATCTCTAAAGATCTTTGAAATAAACATTTGGTCATATTATCATTCTTATTTACACTGTTTTTGTCACATGAAAAGTTTTTATTGTAATGAATTTATCGTTTTCGTGAACTGTAGAAAAACTATTCGCATGTAGTCAGAGAAGAATGGAATCTTATAATGCCATGGGATATAACTTTTCTTCATAACTCCACTTTCTGGACTTCCCTTAGATTTCTTAGATCAATGAAGAGCATGGAGAGAATTTTTGCCAGTTGACTTTCCTGTCAATAAAGACTAGAAAAAAAATTTGCTTTTCGGATAAATCTTGTTTCAGCTGAGCCGCGCCAATAGTTGATGGATGATAAAAAATTAGTTGTTTTTTTATGAAATCTCTTGGAATCAAGAGTTTGTTACTGAGCGTGTAATTACTTGATAATGTTACAAAACTTCGTCTGAAGTCACTTTGACACTTCAATTCGCGGGATTTGAATTTCATAGAGATTTTCTGATTCTATGCAAGAGTAAGGGGGTCTATAAATGCTCAGTCATTTGCTTTCAGCCCATGAGCTTCAGCGACGGGAATTTGGGACTGCTGTTTCGCCCTTTTCGCAAGAAAATGTGTAAGGATATGGATAAATCAAACAAAGCTATCTTTATTTTTAACAATAAAGTAGAAGCAAGTTATTTTACAAATATTGAAAAAAAGTTTTACATATAGTTTTATTGTAGTAACAGCTTTCTTTTTAAGTTTCGATGTCTCTGCAATGACTGTTAATATGTTCATATTTACATTCTTGTTTACTGCTATCGTATTAAAATAGGTTTTATCACCAATGTGGCAGCTTCATTGCGTAAATGTATCGCAGTTTAACTAACTTAATACCATTAAATCATATAAAACAGAATTTGAATTAAAAGCTTTATATATGCCTCATATAGTTAGACTTTAACCAGGTTCTCTATGAATCATTAATTAATCAGCTAATTACCATTAGTAATCGTTATTATATTCATAAATAGCTAATGACGCTGCTGTTTCCATCTCAATTGAGTCAACTACTAAATAACTCCACATGTTAATGTATTCAATATCATTTCATGGATAAACTTCTAAAGTTTTAAAGACAAATTTATTTCGACGAGTTTTCTTTATTCAAAACCATTTTCCAGAGCAGCAGCGTCATTTGAATCCTAATGATTCATTAATATTCAATTATCGGAATTCTGTTGTGAATAAATACAAAGAGCCATTGAATGGACGCTGATTGGAAATATTCTATTGGCCTTTGGAAACCAATTTGTCTGTACTGCAGAGGAAGTGTAAGTTTTAGCAGTGCATAGAACTATTTCAAACAATACTCATAGACAAAAGTCTTAAAACTGATATCAATTAACAAAACCAATCAAAGTTTGCTTATTAAGCTTTGCAGTAGGATTTTTTTAGAGAAACTCTTTCTTGTTTCCTTTGTCTGAAGTTCTGTTGTGAAATCAAGGGGAATAACAACATTGTAAATGATAAAGTAATATGCACGTGAAACAAAATAAAGTTTTTGAGAACTTTGAGTATTCTTTTATCGAATTCATATATCTTAGAAAATCTTCTAAATTGATTGTAGAAAAAAAATCTACGTTCTATTTTTATAAGTCCCGTGTCAGATGGGCCTTTGTTTCGTGGCTAAGATTAACATTTAATAACCTTTTTTGCATAGCAATATGAGGATGGATTGACAATGAATAAAAAGCTTTAAAACTAGATCTTACAGGGTCCCATAGCGATTTCCGTCATCATGGAAAATTTACACTTGTCAGTTACGGAAGAAGAACTTGTGAAATCATTATAAATTAATGTGGCCACATCTACCTTTTACTTACAAAATTAAACATTGATTTATAGAAAAGGCATTTATTCAGTGCATCAGAAGAGGGAAGAATAGGTTCTAATTAATTAAAACAGAAAATGTGTATTTTATTTTTCATTCTTTTTTTTTGTATTTCAACTTCGACATTTTTCGTTAAATTTTGACTAGCGACGATATTTTGTTTTTCGAGACTTAAATTGGCCTGCCGCTTCAGATTTTCAGGTAATAATTCTGTTATGATTTGTGTTAGTAATGTAACGAAAATATTGTGAAAGATGACCTGTATTCATGAATGTTAAATTTGTAGTAGGTAATTTTGATCAAACAAATTCAAGTGAAATTAGATTCACAATTAATAAGTTGCACAATTTGATACGAAGTACACTGATGTCAGATTGATCTACACAAAGACTGCAATCTATTTTGAAAATAGACCAGATCCTATATTTATGCAGAGGCAGCAAATCACCTTATCACCAGTCTATGACCTGCAGATTGCTTGATTTTGTAGACTAATCTAAAATGACCTTCTAAACGATCTTCATATAATTGTAGACTATAAGAGAAACACCAAACTTCAATCCTGATACCATTATTTCGTCTTGTAACTTAAACATAGACCTTGAAAAAGTCTGTAAGTTATATAAAGATGAAATATTGGTATCAGGATTGGAGTTAGGTGTTTTTCTCTTATAGTCTACAACTAAAATGTCCTTTATACATGCATTCTTACTGAGTGAAATCAAGTAAATTTTAATTAGCGTTATTTATTGTTGTAGCGATGTAATAGGAAGAAGAAGGGGTTTTTGTAAGCTTCGTTGATGATGCAAATCTGAACGATTTGTGGCTTCATAAAGAACTGGGAACTTTATATTTTCGCTTTGTATATTTGCCGCCGCAGTGTCAATTGAGGAGCAACATTGTTATACATCTCACAATGGTCCCCAGATAATGGCTTGTTCCCACTCTTTAGGTCTCTTCTGACAATTAGCTTCACTACCGTTCGACAAAATCTTTGTGTTGCTGCTTGAAGGTAACCTTAATCAGTTACTGCAATTTGCTGTAAACTATCGATTTGATTTTAGGTATCAATTGATTTAATTGATTTCTTTTTTTCTGATAGAAGAAAGAAATTATTAATTATATTTTGAAATGATAGCATTGAAACAACATTTGTTATTTTCTTACGTTTCTTAGATATCAGTATTTACCTAATCTTTTTCCCCAGAATTAAGAAAACAGAAAAAATTACGAATTAATAAAAGAAAGTTAATGGCATCATCCTGTTATAAACTGCACTAGTGTCATTTTCTTGTAAAAGATGAGAAATCTTTTATTTTTATGAGCGCACAACTACCTCAATACGGACAGAATTTTAATCTCCTCAATATACAATGAAGATAAAAATTAGAAGTTTAAAATGAACTTTATAACTCAAAATAAACACATCTCACTGCTTTCCGTTTTTTCATCGAGAAACCTCAAATGGTTAAATATCATAGAAAGCTAAAAATTAGAGATGATATATTGCGCAAAGTAAAAACTGCTTTTTATCTTACGAAGCTGAAGTTCAATGTAGTTATATGAATAAGCTTCCTATTAATTTTGAAAGAAATTGGGTCCATTCAACGTATCTTCTTCATATACTGTACTAACTTAGTATAAACTTATGAGAAAACTTTTAGCTGTTGTACCATTACCATTTGAAAATGATGCAAATATTGGATCTTTCTATTGTCGTATGTGAAAGACAGACATCTTGTTATTTGAATTAATTATATTGTTCAGCAACAGTTACTAACTACTGCTAATAATACAAGTTATAGGAAGTTACCAATAAAAATTATTTCGAAATTTCTTTGACAGTCAATAAAAAATTTTTCTGAAGTTTTGTAACTTGTTTGAAATAAAAAAAAATTCTTTTGAAATTAATAAGAAAATGTTTCCTCTTGCTCCCAAAACTTTCTCTGTATTTTACATTCCATCGTTAACTTTCTTGAGCGAAAAGTGCATTTTTTTTAAGCTTCTCAAAACAAAAAATTGCAAAATCGATACCTGTCTGAAAATAGTTTATCAGGGATAAAAAAATAAAACGTTTGGGTTGTTGAAATTTTTGAGTTTACATATGTAACGGGAGGATTATTATTATTCTCTGATATTTATAGATAATAATAAATACTAATGTCCATTATGAAAGCAGATGTCTTGTAAACTGAAAGAAATGTTTATTTGGGTCAAATAAAATTACTATATGATTATAAATAAAATAAAAAAAAAAAACATTAAAATAGTTTGAGATTCCTGAGTTTGGAGAGGAAAAAACAATCTGTCCGCCTACATGTGGACACGATTACTCTCAAACGAAACACTGAGCTCAAATTTGAACTCACTATGTTTTTTAATACAGAAGTGAAAATTAATTCATTTTGATCTAGAATGATTTTTTTGTATAAAATATTGATAAAATGTCGTACAGCTAAGTCAATGTATTTATCTTAAGCTTTTTTATCTTAAGCTGGTGACTTAATAACAACTTAAAATTATAAAATCAGATAATAAACAAAGAATTAAATATGTAGAAGTCGGAATGAAGGGATTCGTAATCATTTGAATAATCGGAAATTGGAAAAGACATCGCTAGAATACAAAAATCGATTACAGATTCCAACTTGAAATTGTAACCTCAATTTGCGAATCAGTTTCATTTCTTTTTGCGTCGTTTCGATATGAATGAAGGAGTTTTTATTCCTCTATTCTGTTCCGCCACCATTTTATTAATACACAACCATCTGTTAATCACTCAGCAAAACAAAGTGCAATTGATCATTCTTCTTCATTTTGATGATAATTCCTTAGTAAAGTTTTCATCAATTGGATGGGTTATGTTTTTCTCATAGTAGAGGTTTTTCTGTATTTACCTTATCAAATGCTTTTGTGATATTGCTATTGAGAAATCATCTACCTCCTTCATACCTTGAAGCAAACAAATGTATTTCATTTCTAAGATGATTTAATTTTAGCAATTTGAAAAAACAATCACTTCAAGGTCTACTATTTCTTTAAAATAAACAATTAGATAAATAACAATTAGTTTTTAACTCTGCGTGCAAGTAGCCAAACTTCAAATTACTTAAAGCCGATAAATTGTTATCGTTTTGTTATGAAAAAGAGAGTTTTACTACAAAAGAAGAAAACTCTTGAAATTTCCTAAAATCGGCCATATTGTTAAGGCCACTTGAGCTTAACTTTAGTCTGTGTTCGATTCCCGAAATTTGTTTTCTGTTATTTATCTTGTGGTTTCCATGAGTAGATTGAAACATTCTATCCCCAAATTTCAATTTACTTTTTATATTTTTTCACTAAACACATTCGTAAATTATAACATTTCAAAATCTAAGCTAAGATTTCAGATTCACAAATTTTGGACTATATTCAAACATAGATTCTAATATTAACTCCAAAGCAAATTACTGTTATAAATTTGAACTTTGACATTAAACTTTTTATTACAACAATAAACTTTGTTATTTTAGTTTCATTGTAATGTTAAGGCCTTAATTAATCGTTTCTCTTAATGTAACGCGAGTCGTAAAATTTTTTATTAACTATAGTATTGCTGATATCAATATTTATCATTAATAATAATAACATTAACGACTTTATAAACATGTATCGATTTGCAATTTCAAACTGATGGAAATCAATATTATTATTTAGATTACACAACCGGAATTATAATTGATAGTTAACTGGAATATTCTAGTTTTTAATATACTTGAAAAATAAAAAGGGTTATTAAAAATAACAGAATATTATAAATATCTGAATATATTTGTTTAAAATAACTTAATGATTGGAATACTGAGAGAAAAAAGAAAAACCTTCAAGAATAAAAATAATACAATTTGTAATAATTATTGAAACTAAGATTAAGTCTCAACATACAATAGAAAATCATCATTTAAATATAAAGTATTATAAGTTTCAGTGAATAATTGTTCAATGAAATTTTCTAGCAAACCAATCATAATTCATTACGGCTGCGGTTGCTTCTAATGATTTAGCTATTTAACCATTCTAGTGACAAATTTCAATTCGACTGAGTTAAAAACTGTAATTGGAACTTTTGTCCAGCTCAGTCGAATTGAAGTTTAAATTTTGAAGTTTTATAGGATTATCATTTTCCATTAATATTTTTCAGTTTTAATCAATTTCTTTTTATCTAAACACCAACGAGTATTGACACAACTAGCTTTCACTGAAGTTAATATTTTATAATTAGACGTTCATTTTGTGTAGATGGATGAATATAGTGCTGGAGTTATACGTGATAAAAAGCAAACTTACAGAATTAAGTTGGGCTGTTTTTAGTGAAAATTCATCCTCCGGATAATAGAGCGATGAACACATTGTAGAAATGTTCAAAAAAAAGAAAAGACATAGTAATAAACCAAAATAAATAAACAGCTGTTCAAATTATTCAAAAGAAATCCATTATTATTTTTACTTTGCCTTCTTCCTTTCTTTTTTTTCCCTTCAAATTTTTAAGAATACAATGGAAAGAACCCTTGATAGTTTCTCGTTAATAATGTTAGCTATGATTTCCAAATCCCTATCATCATCATCATCTCAATGATCGGCTTCCCTCTTCAATTTAACCACTTTCTAAAATACAGGCTTTCCATTAATGTTCTATTCTTCATTGACTCCAACATAAACAGTTTCATTAGATTTCATATAAATCGTTTGTCGACAATCAACAAAACTAGTGTTTTGCAATTGCATTGACGGTTAACATTCTGTTTATTTTGGTTTACTTTGTTGTTTATTTTGTTTTCAAGTAATTTAAATATTTGTAAGTAACAAATTAAGAAATCACATTAATGAATGAACAACGGAAGACTTCATTTTTATAGTTAAGTTTATTGGAAAAACAAGTGTAGATTTATGATCTTCGGCCACAATCATCAAAGCTAGTGTTTCTGCTCTAAATTTCCTTTCGTGATTGAGTATTTAGACAATGGTTTTGTTGTTGATAAAATGATTGGTGAATTGAAATGGTTTCACTTTGTTCCTGAAGTCGAGAGACACTTCTGCGAAATGATCAGTGATCCTGGATTTCCTATCGTCATAATTCTTAGGGTTGTTTTTTTTGGATTTCTTCCAAAGCCCTCGTTTTACTATCATAGACTCTCGAAGGTTTGGAGACGATTTCGAAAACAGTTTAGTCTGACTGTTCGTAGCTTCTCACCCATTCTCTGTTTGAGTTTCATTTTGATTTCTGAAGTCTTAGTTTTACATTTAACTCAATATCAAACTCTTATCTATTGGAGAATGACTTAGAACAAAAAATGAATTAGAACAAAAAGAAAAAAAATTAATTTGATCTTATTATTCATTTCCAATAGCGGAAATAAAAACAGCAATAACAAAGAAAAATAATTGGATCAAATAAAAGCAATATAATATATATTTTATTTAAATCCAAAGTTTTTCGCTGTATCAAATCTATTAAATCATTTAACTCACACATCTGTTTTCTTTGTTTACACAATACACCCACGTTTACAATTACTTGGATTGAACTACAGTTATCTCAACCCAGCACAGTCAATTGGGCAATGAAAAATATCAGAATTTGCTTGTGGAGACTGGTATTCTGAATTTTCTGTAAAAGTTCTTATTGAGAGGCGTTGGGTTCCAAATGCATCAGTTTCATATAATTTGATAAAATAAATCATAAGTAATTACATTTGTCGAATTCAAATTTCCAGTAATTTTTTTTAATTACTAAATCACTAAAAAGTAAACACATTTAACTATAATGTTAATTAAATATTGCCCCTCTACAAATGAAGAAACTAAGTATTCTTTATTATTGTTACAACGAAATTTATGAAGATTATTACTTTAGATACTTTCATAAAAAATGTTGTGTAAGTAAATTTGAATCTTTTGACGTTCAGAATATTTTCTCTGATTTCCTAATTAATAGAAAGCAAGAAATAAAAAAGGGATGGGTCATTTCGTTAAAGAATGAAAATGGAAAAGAAATCAAAAATGACGGCAATCTTTCAATAAGATAAGCAAATGAATTTTAAAAAAAAAATCTGGAAATAAAAGAACTTAGAAATAAAAATGCAGAAAACATTTAAAAAAAACGGTAAGAAATTAAAATTTCACTCAGAGTTTAAATAAATAATTAATTTGCAAAGTGGCTCCAAAGTGATTAATAGTTCCTGGTTCTTAATAATGCTGTTTGGGTTCACTTCTAGTAACTGTTTCCGTCATTAGGTATAATCTCAATGGGAACTTCCACAACAACGCAGTCTTCGTTAGAAATGTATGACTCATTCAACAATCCAAAGGGTAATGTTGAGCATGAATTAAAGAAAAATAGTTTTTGAAAAACTATTCATCGCTCATCAACAATGCCATTATCCAATAATATCTTGGAAGTCTTCCTTGTTTTTTTTATTATAACAATTACACATTCCTTGCTATAGAATGTTTGTTGAAATATGCTTTATTGTCCTCCAAATGAGAGATGGCCGCCCTGTTTTTGTGAGATCTGCGCATATATGATCGATTAGTCTGGTCCGACACTTCCGTCTGATTTTATGAAAGGGCGCCGCCATTACGGTAATCGCTTGTTACTTTGCAAAAGAGCATTGTATTTATAAATAATATGTATTTATTTATTTATATAAATACTTATTGTTAGCAACTGGTACTGAAATAACGCTAAATAGTCGAGAGAAGTTTTAATTTGGCGTCTTTCTCAGTGAAAACAGACGCCATCGTCCATTGTGACAGGAAAACATAATTGATCAGCTACCGGAAGGGCTGCGCAGTTCAAACTTCCGCCGGCCAACTTTCATTTGGAGGACAGTAGTAAGTTAGTAGCGTTTCGGTTTCTACAGATATTCACCGATGATCTTTAAAACTATCTTGTTGTTTTGATTTTGTTATTCTATCTCAAGTTTCAGAGATAATCATAATATTATCTTAATTATCTTTCATCCTTTCTGGCTTCAGGATAGGATTACATGGAATCTATAATATTCCACGCACAGTTTAGAAATATGTGAATTGCAAATCCTTACTAATTTCAATGAGGTAGATCCTATTTGCCTGTGGTTCTGTGAAGGAGTGGGTATTTCCAGTTGGCATTCTTAGGACTCCAGCTTAATCTGCAGTCATTATTGACAGGCGGATGCTACGGAACCATACTTGAGTATCATTTGCACCCGTTCATGCAGGAATTCAATCAGACGGGAGCGGGATTTTTTAGCAGGACAATGCGCCACCCCACAGGCACGCAGTCACCAATTTATGACTGAAGGAGCACTCCTCCGTATTAGGCATCATGAGTTGACCTCATTCGCTGATTTGAACCCAACAGAACACATGTGAAATACGAATTGTTGTTAGGGTTGCACCACCAGTGAATAGGGAATTGTTTTAAGCCTAAAATTTAAATTCATCATCATCCTATCCAGTATTAGACCTCATTGGTCCAATCCATCTTCTTGCTGGTTTTCTGTGACCCGAAGGGACGTATTTCACAATCATTTTGGGTAACTTATCTTTATTAACATTATTTAGTAACATTGTAAGTTCATATCTCAAAACTTAGTAAAAATGAATTTTATTATAATTTTCATTTAAAATGACAGTTTTATAATTTCCTTCCCTACTTTTTTATATCTAATCCTGATAAAATTGAGTTATCATGATTAAATAAAATTCACTAAGTTGAATTTTAAAAGAAGTTCAATAAAATATTAATAGGCTTAAGAAAAAGTCCTTTAAGAAAGATTTAAATAATGTTCGTTACTGATTCAAAATGTTTTAGTCGATTGTAGATATAAATGGACTTTTCTAAATCAATCTTCTGAATTCATTTAAAGATTGATACAAACAAAGACGTCTAAGATTGCAATCAATCGTAATTTAAAAAAATAAACTGAAATAAAAATCGAAAATCAAAATTTCAAATTCCAATTCGATGCAACTGCCTCATGAATTTTGAAACTGAAGATTAAGATTCACTTTATTTTGACGTTTTAATAGATATTTTGATGAAGTTTTAAGAAAATACTTTTGGAAAAAACCTTTGGTATTCAGATAATTGTTTAGCTATGTGGTGAAGACGAGGAATCAGGTTGTTTTTATTTGCTGGTAAATATGGCGCAGATGCAAAAACGATGTTGTGACTTTATTGACAATATAATATTTAGTTAATTCTCAAGATTAACCATTACTAAAAACTCACTTGACAAAATGGCTTTTAACTTTTTTGTAACAAAAGTTACTGGATAGAGTCTTGCTTGAGGGATTCTCCCACTGCGGGAAATTACATATTTCGGCTCAATATTGAGTCTTCTTCAGATGATGAGAATTACATAGATTTTGCTACTTCCGCATAATAATTCTCATCATCTCCTGAAGAAGGCTCAAGGAACCGAACCGAAATATTGAGTAAATCTCACCCGAGGAAATCCGTCAAACAAGAATCTATCCAGATTCATGTCCCACTCCTTCTTCAGAAACAAACTATGTAACAAAAGTTAGGTTTTGTCTTTGGTACCTGTTTTCTGAAGATTAATAAGATGATCAATAATAAACAAAAGGAAGAGATTATTTAAGAAAGGGTTTTGCTTTCAGTGACATAAAAGTTCTTATACGACTTCAGATAAGGTTTCAAATTTAAACTTGGAAACTTCTGATTTTATCTATTTTAAAATTACAACCATTTTAGGCATTAAAAATATTTTTATTTTTTTTTATTTTTAGGAATAAGATTTAAAATCAAATTAAAATGCTGAGTTTGTAAATAGAACAATGGTGTAGCTAGGTTTTTTATTTATAGCCGATGCATCAAATGATCAGAATTGTACTTCAAGACCCGAGGGTTTTCTTTTCCATTAAAAAGAAAACATCAATATGTAAATAATTTCAACCTTTGAAACGCCGACCAGGGCCACTGTCCCATTCCTCGTCCTCTTTGTTACTGAATCAAAGCACTTTTAAAGGTTTTGATATTTCATAATTTTAGTATCAGGTAATTCGACAGCTCTGAAACTATCACTAAATTTTACTCTTAATTCAAGATAACTTTTTCATTTGTATCCTTACATATTGGGAATAAGCCGACCTCTGAAGCTGAAGAAAAAAAACTTCCAAAACATAAAACTGTTCTGTAAATTGAATGCAAAGTAATGTTTACATCAATATTTACTAAGTCTTTTTACGATTCCAGTCAATTTCATTGCTTTGTTGATGCTCGAACTGCCTAAAGTTAATATTTTTTTTTTTTCACTGATGGAAAAGTGTGAGCCCGAAAAGTGAAACTTAAATATTTGCTTGAAAACGATACCACGGATATGATTTTAAATCAAAAATTCATGGTTGGGCGATCTATACAAACTACTAATTCCAGTTTGAAAAATTAGGGTCGATTTGTACGCCAAAGATTACGGATAACTAATTATTAATAATATTTCTGCCGTGCATCCACCGCGGTAAGTGTATTCCCAAAGGTGAAAAATGTTTAAAACTATGTTTGTTCTTTCTGTCACGCGTATACTGACGAGGTTTATTGTTGATTTTCCTTCTTGACATCCTTCTTTACGTAGGTTCTAGCACTTTGAAACATAGTAAATTGTCTGGAAGTTGCATGATCTCCATTGCTATTATGCTTTTTACATTCCCTCTTTGGGGTGGCATGTCATCTTGAGTTCGGCTCCAAAAATGGAAATTTCTATCAGCCGCTATTTTGAAACAGGTGATCCGATTTGGTAAAAATACAACACCAGCGGAGCCCTTAAATACCATCCGAGTCCTTAAGGGTGGCTAGCAACCACAGAAGGTTTAGCTGAAAAGCTCAAAATCAACGGCAGTTATCCAGGTGTCAACTTTGAGGTCCCGCCCCACTTCTAAGGCCCGTCCCCTAAAATCAGTGAACAGATTTCGACTTTTTTATTATTTATTTACAGTTAAACTAGTGCCCTAAAGGATCTAAAAATTTTGTGACAAGAGATCTAAAAACAACGTGAGTATAAGATACAGAACATAGGAAGAATCGTCAAAAAGTAAAACTCAAAGGCAAAACTCAAAGCTGTCTCTTCGAGATTTTAAAGATTGCAAAGCAATCTTTTGCAATTTAGAAAAAGTATAGAATATAAGAATAAAATTAACTTATTCATTTCAAATAAATAACAAAAACGCCTTTTAAAATCAATATTTAATCACTATATTTCGTTTTCTTTAAGCAAGAAAACTTCTTCAGGTGATGGAGGACAGGAAAAAGTTATTCCTCTTCCTCAAAATTCGTTTTACATTTAGAATTTCATTTTTAACAATCTGTAGTCTCACTGTAACATTCTGTAATAATTTGTATACGTACTGTCCGTGAATATAATAATTAATACACAAAGTCTGTGAATACAACACTTAATAATTTGTTCAATATAATATTCACGGACTGTATGTTTACTAATTATTGTATTCATGGAAAGTATGTATACAAATTGTTGCACATTGTTACAATATGTCTACAGGTTGTTAAAAATGAAATTCTAAACGAACAACGAATTTTGAGGAAGTTTTTTTGCTTAAAGAAAACGAAATATAGTGATTAAATATAGATTGTAAAAGGAATTTTGTTATTTATTTTAAATGAAGAATTTGGATCCGGGCTCATCTGTTCAGGTAGGGGAGAATGCAATAGTGTATTTTTCCTTTGCTAAATAGACTAATAGTATCAATTTAGATTCTTCTTCATCTTTTTGTTTTCGTAAAAGTTATTCACCTTTTTTCCAACTACTTTTTACTAAATTTTCTGATATTTGTTTTCCTTACAATTTCGTTGCAAATAAAACAAATTTTGTTTTCATGTTTTGATAATAAACAATTATTAAGTATATCAAGTTGCTTCTTTAGTTAAATGTAAAATTATTTTGAATCAAAATAATGTGATTATCTCACCTTCAAATAAAGTTTATAAATTCCGTGCTGCAGCTGCTAAATCGTAAATTGTATGTAAAGTATCGACAAACCTGTACTTTAATTCTAAAACTCGCCCCGCCCCCTTGATAGTCGGCGAAACGATCAATGTACATTTCCTTAGAACTACTTAGAACAAAGCAAGGATATTTAACTTGCTTTGCAGGAAACGATTAAATATATGTAGTTAAAGAAAATAGATTAAGGATATTTTTATTTAGATATTTTCAGATGTCTAACAGCTCCAAAAGATAAAACTCCCAATGAAATTATTTTGTCATTCTTAGAATCTTTAGTTTTCGGTTATCTTGTGTTGTACATAGTGATACAGCAATCAAGTAATTACGTTCTTTTTTTTCTTTTGATTTTTTTATATTTCTTATTCAGCTTTCAAGGATCGTACTTACAAAAACGGTAAATCTATGTATTTTTCTTTGAACAAATGAATGATTCTTTTTGAAACTTGAAAAGCACATTTCTTGAAATGGAGAAGAGACGAACAGTTTTTGAAAAAAATCAAATCTCACGAGAAATTTAGAGGAGTGACAAAAACTTAAAAATTAATTTTAAAAAAATCAGGAAAATTGAATATGGGTTTGTATTTGCGGATATTATAAATTAAAAATTCATAATAGGAGGCTTTTTCTTTGCTTCACAACTTTAAAACCATCTCAAGAAAAATAAAAAAAACACAATGAAAGAAAAAAGATATATTGTAAGATAACATCTTGTTTGAGCAATTGCAAAAATTCTCGGTTTAGTTCATTTTAAATGAGACGCTAGCAAAGATCAGTCAGATACATTGTTTTTTGTTTGTTTCATTAAGCTCCTTAGAATTCATTAGGTTAATTTTTGTTTTACTTTCATGAAAACTTACCTTACGTTAAAATAATCTTAAAGACCTTAACTTTCGTCAATAAAAACTTAGATTAATTACTTTTAACAATTAATAATCGCCTATTCGCAATGGCAAATTGATATTTTTATATACTATAATTGATATTTAGAAATACTTTTCGAATATGTTTATGTTATAGTTCAGAAAAGATATTTATTTGTTGACTTTAAATTGGGATTTTTAATTGTCAAGATACAATTCTTGTCTGTTTACTTACGTATTTGTTTTGATCAGCTGAAGAAACTGTGCCTTTTCGAAAAAATATTTGATCTCAAGTTAAAAATGTTTTACGAAATCTGCAAAAGTGGGTTTCAATTGAATCAATTATGTTTAAGAAAAGCTGCTGCTTTTGTTCTATTTATTTATGGTTAATAGTTTCAAATCATTGTATTTAAACTATGTAAATTACTATATTTAATGCTATGTATTCTTATATATTACATTGAATATTTGCTGAAATATATGTTGCCATGAAACTGTATAGTAATGAAATTGGACTAATTCCTATCGATAAAGGGAACATCTATCTATATTATAAAAGAAAAGTTGATTTTTTTCTGGCCCTGTCTCCTCCGAAACCATAAGACACAGAAATACAAATAAGGTGGCAAATGTTAGGTATAGTGTTGAGGAAGCTCACATACTCATTTTTATCTATATGGGTTAACCGGACATCACGTGACTTAAGGTCTCCGAGACGTGCTCGCAGGTTATGAGAAGCGGTGGCGGTTACGGATGGTGAGAAAATTATCTGAGAATCCCAGATCAAGTGATCACAGGTTTGCTAGTATTTATATAAAAGTATTATCTCATACAATGACAAAAAATGAGGAAAAAAACAAAACAAAAAAAAATACCTAAGATTCCAGCGATCATTAGTCGAAAAAATAAGGAGTTAGTCGATGCTTGATTGTATCTTAAGGATTACTTTATTGAATCATAATTTTACATTTTGAAGAAAAAAGACAAAAAACTTTTATTGGCTGTAACAGATTTTTATTGATCTAAGTAAAAAAAAAAAAAATTGTTCTTATTCGATTTAGACAAAAATTTCAGAATTATTTATTTGTATGTTTTTAATTATTTACTAGCCGGGTTCCGTCGCTTCGCCCCGGAACCCTTGCATCTATAGCATTAAAAAAAAAAAAACTTTATTTATTTAGCAAATTAATATTGAGATCGGAAACTATACGACTTCCTAGCCCGTTGTGGCCTTCTCCACTTAACTCAGGTTTATTGCGGGTTGGCGCTACACTTCATCGTCAGTTTGCCAGATTATTCCCTATCCCGTAAGAATTTCGAAAAATCCTTGTATACATCATAAAGGAAACCTCTGTGCAAAATTTCAGCTTTCTAGGTCCAAGGGTTTGGGGTGGGCGTTGATGTGTCAGTCAGTGAGTTAGTCTGGACTTTTCTTTTTATATATGTATATTTTCATGAATTTTGTTTTGTTAACATCATTGATTAGTTCTTTATAGATTATGTTTGGATCTGTTATTTTCTCATTTTCAACTCTTATCCGATTCGTTCTTTACATATTATTACTGGTGTTTTGATATCATGTTTAATTATGAAAATATGATCTATATTTGTTTTCGTATTTCCATGAATTGTAGAGTTGTTTCTTGTTGTTTCGTAAAGACGATTTTTGAAACCATTATTGCACATAAGTTTTATGTATTTTTGCGTTGCATTGTTTTTATTCATTTTGAAAATCTATATTTACGTCGCCAATCAGTATAGTTGAACAGTTGTTTAATATATTTTCTTTTCTTATGAATAGATTCTCTATTTCAGTAACATCTTAGTAATTTGTAATTTAACATTTTGCTTACAGAATGACAGACAGAATAACGTTTTTATAATATACGTTTTTATAATATATAATAATAATAACCGGGTACCGTCGCTTCGCTCCGAAACCCTTGCATACATAGCATTCAAAAAACAAACTTTATTTATTTAGCAAATTAATGTTGCGATCATCGGAGAATATGTAACTTTCCAGCCCGTTGTGGCTTCTCTGATAAACTCGGATGTATTGCGGGTCGGCGTCACACACCGAAAATTCACATTTTTGCATGTATCTTGCAAACGCTGAAGCGTTTTTGAATAAGTGATACATCGTTCGATAGAACTTTCAAATACCAACATTTTCTCAATATAATGTTCTCTTCCATCTTTTGTACTTTTCGTTTAAATTGAGAAAAAGTCAAAATTTGACCCTTTAAAAGGCGCCATCAAAAACATTTTTTGAAAGATTTTTGTAGCATTTTGTTTGTCATAAAAAGCTCTACATTTTATCCATTTACTTGACCGATCTATCTCTTATAGTTTGGTCACAAAATTGGAAAAACGTAAAGTCTTATGACAGACAGAATAACCCTTTTAAATAATATAATTGTTTATTTTTATTTTATTTATTTGTTATTTTTTTTTTTGCTTATTTGGGTGATAATGAAATCTGCATTCTACAAATCATCCAATGAACTCAAATGTAGTCGAGATTAAAAAAAAAAAAAACCAACCTCCAACGAAAAACTGTCAATAATTCTAAAGCTTTCAACCATTTCAGGCTTGGATTAAGAAAGGAAAAATGGGATTTGCTAATCCTTTCATTTTTCTCCCTCCCTTTTTTTTTTTTGCTATTCTTTCAGTCCATCTCTTTTTAAATTCTGGTTTTCTGTCGATTTCGTAATTAAGATCCTGCGCGAGCAAGCATCAACCCACCGATGTCATGGATCACGATTATGTAAAATCAGGTGATCTTATTACGTGGAATAATCTGATTTCATTCGACAAAAGCTTAGAATATGTCTTTTTGTTTAATGATGTAAATTTGGAGATGGATCTTTAAAGAAAAAGGATTCTCGGTAACGTTTATGCTTTTAAAATTTTTCAGTTATCATTAAATTTATATTAGAATACCATAAGAGAAGGATTATAGTTTATAGAAAATAATCAGCAAAACCTACGCTACAAAGGTTTAATTAACAATCAAAAGAACACGGAACAGATTTCAATAATCCAATATTTAGGAAGTGTTTATTTCTAATAAGACATATTCACAAAACTTATTACTCTACTCGTAATTTTAAACGAAACGAGCAATTTCAACACACAATCAATCAAACTACTTTGTACAAAAATTATGCGCCTGATCTCAATGAAGACAATGCATTAATATTTCTTGTTGGCCACTGAAGAATTAAAATTCTCTTTAATTTGTTGGTAGGCGACAGGAATTCAGCATCGACCGAATGGACAAGGTTTACTTTAATGCAGAAAAAGCAGAAATTCTTTCCTTTTTTTAGATTAGGACGCTTTTCTCATCTAAGACTGCTGCATATTCAACGCTGCTATAATTTTGCGGCGCCGAGATTTGATGATATTCCAGTCGTCACTCGGTTTGATGACTTCATGTACGACTGACTCAGCACAGAATTAACTTGATAATTCCATCCGCACTTCATGCAGTTTTCATTAAGTTTGTGAATGGTGCAGGTAAGAGCTTTATTAGCCCAAGAATGACTCTTAACGGTGAGCCTAAGAAATTAAAACAAAAAAATAATATCTTGCTTTAAAGATAGAATTATCAAACTCGAAGACACAAGATTTCTTCTAAAACTATAAGAGACTAAAAACTGCTCTCGGAAAACTACATGATTTCAACTATCTGCAAGTAATTGTAGTTATTGTGGAAAGATTTCCTGAGGATAAAATATCTCATTTTGAAATAGAAAATGAAGAGGTAGAATTTCGTGAGGTAAATCAGCAAATCCTGGAATAGTGTGATTATACAGTGAGATCTAAATGAACTAAGGATCTGAGTGGTTGACATTTGATTACATGAAAAAGCTTTAGATCGGTAAGGAGTGACTTATGATAGATTGATTTCTATTCACGTAATAGCAATATCAAAACAGTGGAATTAAACGTGGAGTGGATGGAAATTGCAGCAGGTTCTACTACGAAAGGCACGAAGTAGACTAATGGAATGGTATCTCAAATGTAAGCAAGATAAAGTGAATAAAGTTTCTAGGATGAGAAAATATAGAGAAAAATTATATATTTCGTGTGAATAACTGTACTTTTTATTTTATTTGTTTCGAAAACTGCTCAATTTCATATGAAGATGTAAAAAGAAAGTAAAACAAATGAATATAATTTTGTACTAAAGCATGAATTTAAAGGCGAATCATAATAATAAAAAAATTAAAAATTCCTAATATTAATGAAAAAAATACTTAACTTAAAAAAAAAAAAATTAGGAAAAAATTAAAAAAAAAACAAAACACGCCGACTTTAGAAAAGAAAAGAAAGTAGAACGGACAACCCTCAGTGTCCGAGACCTTAATCATCAAGCTATTGCTGACAACTACAATCAGATGATTGCATTTCTAACATTTAAGCAAAGAGGAAATCCAATGAAAGCAATACTAAATATCTCGAATATGGGGTGGCGTTGGCCCCTGAAAATACCCCATTCCTACGGTGTTTGGACCTCTGAACCCGATGGTGAAATCCGTTTGTTGATCCGACCTTCCGTTCGAGAGTTGTTAGGGGTAGACAGACACGAACGATAGAATAAACGCAATAGCTATTGATTTTGGTCGCTATCACAATAGCTCCAAATGGGTCTCTAAAAATCGAAACAACAGAACGAGTTTTAAAAATCATATTGTTTTGGCTTAAAATTAACAATGATAAACCTAGAGGGACACTACACATGTGAAATTTTCGTTATAATGTGATTGCTGTATTAATTTTACTTGCTTTGACTACTTCTCGTATTCAATGCAACGAGATTTCAGTTTCAGTTTTATTCGAAATTGCACTTTTGTGAAAATATTAACTTTAATTTCTAATACAATCTTCTCATAATGAATAGGACATAAACAAAAAGAAAGATCTTTGAAAATGTTTTCCTTTGTTTACCAGAAGACCTTTTGGAATCTGATTTAATTGTGTATTTGGCAGAATTTAAAATCAGTGGAAAGCATTTCTTCGTTTTGAATCTATCACCGTTTTTCTTATCTCTCGTGATTTCTATGAAATTCAATTCGCTAATTTGACCTTCACCTGAACTACGCTAACAACCACCAATCGGCTGCTAAGGTTACATGAAACGCACCCAATTTCGAAATCTATGCAAATTTTCCCGTTGACTGCCTTTGTCCATCAACTGTTCTTGAGTAAATGCAGTGTATGGTATCTTGTTTGAATGTCAGAAATTGTGGTTTTTAAATTGCTTCAGCTCGTCCAGAAGGAATTTTTAATGATAATCTACGGACTGTATTTTTTTTTTATCTTTTAACAATATTGTTGTTAAGTAACATGTCTTTAGATAACATTCGTTTTTCTTTAAGATACATAATATTTCTACAAGCGAGTAGAAGTTTGGTTTTTGTTTTCTATTATCTTATCAAAAGGATTTAAAGTAGGTCAAAATTAGAAAGTAAGATTTATCATTGATTTTCAGGTGATAAAATATTTGAATTGCTCCTTTACATGGGCATTGAATGAAAGCACTTTATTTTTGAATATAAGATTTGTATTGAATTTAATTAAATTTGATAATATTAAACAATACAAATAATAACTTCTAGGATTTTAATGAAGTCATTATTTCTACTTCCAGGAGTCCAATCTTAAACATAAGGCTGATGGAGCCAGATTTCATCTCTGATGATTCATCCTACTTATTTCACCCAACTTTATGTTGAATGATATTGATTCTTGAGCCTAAGATCGTTCATCTGCTCTTTCTATTTTGATTTCATTCCATTTGACTAATCTCACATGTACCTACCTAGAATCTAACTTCCTTTGAGAGTAGGAATATATGGCTTTTAAGTTTTTATTAATTTGCAATGATAATGTATCTAGGACTCTAAAAAAATAAATTCTCTTTCAATTTGGATTTTCTCTTCTAAAGGAATTTAAATGCCTTTTTTTATATATATTAAACAAAATGTGGGCAAACTTAAGTTTTGAAAAATCATTAATGGAATTCAAGACTGTTTTTCAGATCTGCTATTTTTTGAGCGGGGGAAAAAAAAGAAAAAAATGAATTTATTCCACTTTTAAAAATGCTCGTAAGCCCTTTTTTTAAGAGATTACAACTCTTAATTAAGATATGATCAGACAGGGTGCTTTTAGAACGTGTCCCCATATGCAATGAAATACTAGCTTAAGTTGCTCTATCCATGTTTAACCAAACCTCTAATATTCTGCCTTGGTTATTTCCCAGGCTCCTGAAAACCTTAATTACTTGTCACAGCCTTGTTACAGTAAGACCTACCGTATTCTCCAGAAACGCAATCTGCACCAGGGCTGCTATCTTAGTCTTTTTTGTTTTGCATAGAAATTTAAAATTGTGAAGAAACTTAATTACTGAATTGTACGTTCCCTGGAGATGTTCTTACTTATCTGCATTTGAGGAAGACCTTTCACTCCTAACAATTTGAAGAACTGAGTTGACTCAACCTTTACCCACTTCACTTAATATCTCTCTGTAAGGATTGTTTGTTTGTTTGCTTGTTTTGTAAAGAAAATTTGAAGATCCTATATGTGTTCGATAGAACAGAATAATTTACAAATACAAAGGGGCTTTTCCTTCTTTTTAAAAACATTTAAAATCGCAATAACCCAAGAAAAAAAGAAAGTTTCTTACCGAAACTTCTTGTTTTCCATGTTACATCTCGTTTTTGGTTGCCTACTCTACTTATCTGCACGGGATTTTTTTTTTTATTACTAGGCGAAATAGTAACAATTTATTTAATTTTTGGACTTAATTTCGCTTTTAAAGATTTCTTATGCTTTAGTTTTAAAAGAAATTTTGACTACATATTTAATTTGGACTGAATTAGGACATCTTTTTTAAAGTAATTGCATTAGTTCGTGTTGCCTGGACATCGAATCCATAAATAATAGATGAAATGAATTATTCCTCACGAATGCGAAACGAAAATCTGTTCTGTTCTCTTTCAGCATTTGCCATTCCAACCATTAATGACAATTTATTTGTAGCCGTAACATGAAGATGACCTTCATATGGCCATGTTCTTTCTATATAGGCTATTCACGTCAAAGCGAAGTTCAACACAAGTTAAGTTATGAACTTGTCAGTTATACAAGGCAATTTGGCATCGGGAACTCCTGACTTTTAACATTTAAATAGAAAGGTCAGGAAATAGTGAGCATTTGTATCGAAGAAGAAAACACTCGACTTATTTACTACAATACTTCCATCTCACGTAAGCTAAGTTCAGTTGTACTTAAGTAATTAGTCTAAAGTAATTCCCCAGTGTTTTGTCGTCTGCAATCATCGATATTCAAATATACTCATTGGTCTTTGTTTTAGAGCTGGTAATTGACCTATATAAATAATTTATTGTTTCATTCACATTTTTCTATACATAAAATCTTTAACTTCGTTTGTTAAGCAAAGAAGAAATATTTCATATATCTTCTTGAATGTAATTTAATTTAATATTAAAAAAAACTTTTCAAGCAATTTCTTATGTATTCTATTTTGAGAGATAGCTTGGATTTTCTATGGAACTTCGACCCCGTCTTCTCTGGCTGGTGTGTGTGTG
This sequence comes from Thereuonema tuberculata, assembly GCA_023159025.1. NCBI lineage: Eukaryota > Metazoa > Arthropoda > Chilopoda > Scutigeromorpha > Scutigeridae > Thereuonema > Thereuonema tuberculata. The sequence continues at coordinate 6,221,820 of JAFIDM010002131.1, forward strand.
TCATGTGCAGTAAGTTCAAATTAAGTTTTTTCTCTAAGTTCCCGGTGTACCTACAGTAGAGTCGCGGGAGCATCGGTAACAAAGCTCTTTCCAGCCAATTTATTTTATATAGAAGCACATGTCTGTAATTAATGTAGATCAGCGAAAGCAATTCTTCTTAATTTTTTTTTTTTGGTATTTTAAACGAATATTAATTATTCTAGAAGAAAAAATTTCACAAACCATAAAAATTTAAATTCATTAACTTAAAAATTGAATTCCATAATTTTTTAAAAACGCTAGTTTTATTGTTTTAGAATTATCATCAAAGGACAATGCGTAATAGAAAAAATTAATTGGGAAATATTTGTATATCTGTAGTAATTGATGTGCTAATGCTTGTTATGTGTGTGTGTGTGTGTGTGTGTGTGAAGCTAGTGTTGCGACCGTTGGTCTATTGTGCTATCCCTACGGAAAGAACAACAGACGGAGAAAAAGAATGGTAGAAGCAAAGATGGGAAACGGGAAAACGCCGAGAAAAATCTGCCCAGCTCGGATCGTCCATCACGAAACTCACAGGAGAGTCATAATCGATGTCTTAGCTACAAAGCCACCTGACCAACTAAATCAAACAAGCCGAATTAAGATTTCCCAACGAATTGGGGAGAATCTTTTTTTGAATATTATCTTGTACAAATTTTATCTCCAATTGTTTTATAGAATTTAATGCAAAATATCAATTTTTCTAGAAATAATTAAATTCTGAAAATAATTGAACAAATTGTAAACCAATGATATTTTGTTGATAGAATTTTTAATTTTTATTAAAATTTAAAATTATATCTTCTATAATTTTAAGTATTTAGTTCAAAAAAAGGATTTTTTTTTACAGCCTACGTAGATACAGCCTATGGTCAAAATTGATACACTCTAACTAAACAATCTTTATTTGGATAATGCGAATTTAAACTATTAATGAAAACGCAAAGAAGTTCCATGTTTTTAGCATTAAAACAAAAATGCTAACATTGAAAATGTTAAGTTTTGTAAACAAATTAAATTTCTTTTAAGATAACTTATAAATAATTTATTTCGTGTTTGAATTGACTATATCTGTAACTGCAATATTTAGTTACAGTTAACTATAATTAACAAAATAAACCGTAACTATCAATTTATGTAATATTTACATTTATGTTCTGTTACAGCTGAAATTCAAATTGTTTGAAAAATTAATGTTTTATTTTTTTTAATTAATTTGAAGTGATTAAAAAGCTATTATCAAATAAAAACATAGAACAATTTTACTCCCTCAAGAAAAGATTGAAATGGAATAAGTGACTCTTCATAAAGAAAAAGTTTAAGATAAGGAATAAAAAATCTTTTGCAATATTGAACTTCCAAGGAAATTAGATTTAATAATGAATTTTTTAAAAGAGGAGAAATTGAATTTTTCATATGTTCTTATTTGTTCTGAGTCGTTTGATGTTATGTAATATCGCCTAGCGCGAAAGACTAGGGGGAGGGATCAGATAGAAAAAAAAGAAAGAAAATACTTTTAAATCTCCCCAACGCGTTATTTCTATCTCTTTCATCTGCGCAGAGTGCAACTCCATGATCCCACTACTCCCTGTGCACTATCCTGTTTCGATAAAGATTGCGCGTTGCCTTTAATCCCGGAATTCTGTTGAAGCTATTTCTAGATTTGACCGCATTTTCCCTGTTACGGTGAAGTGTGCTTTCTTTCTGCGGAGACCCTCGCAAAAAAAAGAAAAAAGAAAGAACATATCTCGAGATTTCTGTTAAAATGCTCTCTTTGGCGAGGCAGTGGTGTTGGAATATGGTCATATCGACCTAGAGGCACCCTCTCCCGCGGACACAAATTCTGTGGGCAAACATGGACAGATGTTAGTCAAAAGGCCCGTTTCCACCTTCGAAAGAGCCCAGACCTCAATCATATCCGCGATTCCGGTTTTCTTTGCTGCACCAGCTTACGCCTGCCACTCAACAAAAATCCCTCGTCGGCAATTGCCTAAGTGCGTCTGGATTTAATGTGGAACCGACGGATAAAGATTCCATTAACTATGGAAGAGAGTCTGCCTTCGTATTAGTCAATGCTTAAGGCTTTCCTAGAAAGGTTTCTAGATTGATAAAACGCAGGAACTCAAACAGTATTACCTAAAAAGACAAATATTGAGTTATCAAATCAGTGTAACCCAAGTTATTCTTCTGGGTTAAGATTTGAAGTGATGGGAAATTAATGGCAAAAAAAACAAACAAACAATCAAAGCTTAAAGTTGCTAAAGAAAATATTCCATATCTTCAAAAAATACGTGAAACCTCCGTCAAGATAGAATTCAGCCACTATCACCCTCTGGAAGATTTCGCTGATTTCTTATTTTTACTTTCACTATTGTTTTTGACAGATATTTATAAGATAATCGGCTTATAATTCATATTTTGTTTTCCACTTTTGAATATAATGTTTCATGTTCGATTTTTCTCATCTCTTTACCTACTTCTTTTGAATTAATTAATTCAGTTTGTATTAAGTTCAGTGAGACGCTCACAACTGAAGCGATTCAAGTATGGGATAAGAAGAAAACAGAACTAGAATGATTGAACAGTATATAGGAAGCTATTACTTTTTGACCCACACGTATTTTTGTCTATTTGTCGAAATCTACCAAAATCAAATTTACTAGGATAAGTTAAAAAAAATCGCAATCAAGAATCTTCAACGGAAAGAAATGTGAAGGTTTTTGTTTGTGTAAAATCAGGAGAGAAAATCAGCTTCCTTCAACTTAAAATTTTAAATTCCTAGATAAATAGTTTTGAATTAAGATTTCAGAATAATTATGATATTGAATTAAAATTTTAAAATATGAGGATTTTTAAAAATTGCTGATTTGAAAATGCCTTTTGCTGATTGTTTTACAATTGCTAAAGTGGCTTAGAATTTTAATAAATGCTTTTTTTATAAAATCCAAATTGTATGTTCTTCAGCTACTTAACTTTCTGGAGAGAATAAATATATGAGTTCCGATCGTTTTGCTAATACTTGAAAATTGTTCATTTCTAAATATTCCTTAGTGAAATCTCCTCAGAATTTTGTTTTTATAGGGAATTCGGCGAAATAATAGAATATTTTGTAGATAATTGATATAACACCTTTCAACTTATGAAAGATTATCAGATAGATTCGTGGATCATCTTTTAACTAGAGCAAGAAATTTTGATTAAACATTAAATACACAAGAATGAATTCACGCAAGTTTCTTTCTACTGACATAGATTCAGTAGAAGAGATCATTAAAACTTCATTAATTTATGGAATGTAAATGTTTTGAAGAAATTTTCAGCTGCGTGATTACAAACCGTGTTCGTAAATGGACGTTTTGTTATCGGAATGGCATTGATTTGCTAAGCAGGGTCATTTAGCATTTTTCTAAGCTCTCTGATTCCTAAACGCACCACCTGATATCCATAGATTGGTGCTATCATGTCAGGCCTTCTGTTAATTTGGTTGGCAACGAACGAGGGGCTGTTAACAGCGAGTCTCGTTTATAACTGCCTGGTCGTTATTAATACACAGTCACAACTCTACGGAATCCCATCTTTGTTTGCAAGTTCATTTAGTGCCTTTATTGACATTGATAAAAGCCATGAGGTAGAGCAACCACAGAATTAATCAGAATTGCCCGAAGCCGTAGAAAATGTCCTGGCCATTGCAGATGCTGCGAACACCCTTCCCTAAAAGTGGACGATTCTTGATTTCGACTCTCCATTTGAAAAGTCAATTTGGATTTTGAAGATGGATACATTTGTTTGTTGGTGGTTATTAGTGGTTTAGTAATTGCCATTGCCATAATCACGACATTACCTGGACTTACCGATTAGTGGCACTCGAATCGATATTTCAAATCATAATTCAATTTCGTGAAAATTAGGGAGTTTTGAAAAATAGATCGAAATTTGGAATTCATCTGATTGGATTACGGTTATTATACTCTTAATGAAAACTTTTATTACTTAGTGTTCATGATTCGTTTTCTATTTCATTAACTATCTCTGCTCGCTTTCCTCTCTTTACCAAATTTTTAATAAATAATTTCAACATTCATTTATTTTAAGAAATCATTAAACTGTAATCTCTACGTTTTCTGAACATATGTAATTATTTCAAAATATTTATTTTGTTTGAGCAAAAATTAATATTACTTATAATTCAGAACAGTTGAGTTAGAATTTATATTAAAATATGAAAATTCTAAAGGAAAGAATTCCTTACTTAAATATGAGGATATTCGAGGGCAGGGATGGTAACAACAGGAGCATTCGCCAAAACTGGGGGAAGAAGGTGGCAAATTGCATCCTCGGAGGTAATAAGAAGAAAAGTGGTCCATCTCATGCTTGAAGTAATAACCGAAAACCGAGTGATGTAGTTCAGAACAACGAATCTAGAACAGGAATTCTAGTTCATTGAGACAAACGAAACAAAAACTTTGTTTTGGATTCGTATCGTAAATGTTCAATACACGTTTGATACTTATTTGATTTTATTTCTACATTAAATCATTATATCATGAAAGATGCTACATATATCTACGTTAAGATATTTTTTATGAGAAGTGAATGGTGGTAGAAAAGTTGTAACAGAACTGTTGCGTGGAAAAATTGATGAATAGAATCTAAAAAGTTGGGCACTTTAGTTACGAAGATATTGAACGAAGATCAGAGCAGATCTTTCCTCTTCGATTGGGGAAATCGTCATCAGGTCTCCAGGGATTCAAAAACTTCTTTTCATAACCTTCAATCTATTTTCAGATCGACTTGCCTTTAACTGAAAAAAGTAAATAAACTTTAATAATAAAATAAAATAAATTCTAAACTATAGACCATTATAAATGATAAAAAGTCTTTGAATTTTTCAGTGTTATCCCAGTAATACAAGATTATATCAGTAATATTCAGTTTGTGGTAACATCTCATTGGAAAAGTGTTGGGAGTGACACAACACAACAGTAACTTGAGGATAATTATTAATTTCTTCATTTTGGAAGTAGATTAGTTAGTAAGTCTTTAGGCAGCATCGGTATTACTAGTTGATACACAACTATACGTACACTTTATTTATATTACTTCTACTATTTTTACCTGAGACTTCTGTTTACTGAGACCTCTGACAATGTATCAGCCAAAAAATATTATGGTCATTTTTAAGTATTTTGGAGATGAAGTGATGGAATGCACACATTAACTTGAAAAATAAAGTATCTACCTACATAGAAATATGAACTTATATAATTTGTATATATTATTTTGTTAAAACCGCAAAGTGAAAGGAATGCAAATTACATTTTTGTTTTCGATTTTTTTAAAGTTTTTATTGCTAAAATGATTTATTTTATGTAGAAATACTAGTTTACTTGTCGTTGTTTCGCTACAGTAACGTTTATTCTTGATGTTTGTGTATCATCATGAATCTACTGGAAATGCCATAAATTCCAATTTATTCTTCCGCAGTTAAAAGCTAGAAATAACTGGTAAATAACTTCCAAATTTGAAACACCTAGAATTTACCGATTCTCACACTCAATCTAAGTAAAGATGACCTAATTAAAACGTCAACTCAAATGAAATGTGGACTCCTATTGCATTAGTTGTTTCCAACATGTACTGTTAAATCTACGGAAGATTAAGCAGACGGATTTAATATCCGAGTTCTGCAGCTTCATCCGCTGATGATATAGGGCTATAAACATGGAAATGGGAACATCAAAAACACCATCAAAAAGAAAACCAACAATTATGGCGAGTAAAGGGAGCGTAAAAAAAAGGATTTTTCTTTTCCTTTACTTGCTAATTGCATCAATGCGTGTGTCAGAAGCGAGTGCTGGAACTCTCTTTTGCACCACCACATTTAATCAGAGTAATATCGAAGAGATATCGTGGTGCAAGCAACATTAAGCACGTTTTATAGTTGGATTCTGCCGATAATTTTTCGTAATGTCTTAAAACGTAAATTTTATGTCTAATAGGGGTTATAGGATACATGGAATAATGAGGAACTCCTCAGGGAGATCAAATTGTTTGTTTACAAAATTGTTAAATGTTGGTTATAAAATATTTTATTCAGGAAAATGTTTGATATTTGGATTTTGCTTTCTTGTTCAATTTTTGAATTGAATAAAAAAAATTATCAGAAATTTTGAATTTGTAAGCTTGCTTTGATTTACAAAATATTATTTTTTTTTAATTCAGCTAAAATGAAGCTAACTGTGTAATCCTATCGTATCACTAACTAACAACCATTTCTTGAATCAATAATTTTCAAAAAAAAAATAAATAAATAAATAAATAGACAAATAAATGTCTGTACTATACATAAAGTTCAATAGTTGTGCATTGTTTTTAACCATATCAGATTAGATGTAAAATATATATCTATGATTGGTGGATGAAGAATTAGTAATTTATATTCTTGTTTGGCTGATCGGTCGGCGTTGACGTTAAGACATTGAATTTTCACCTCTGAGTATCATCGCATCGTTCAGTTCTTATGTGGGTTTAGTGATGGTGGACGATCCGATCTGGGCAGGTTTTCTCAAAGTTCTCCCATTTGTCCTGCACCATTTCCACCATTCTTTCTCAATCTTTCTCTCTGTCTGTATTTATTTCCTACAATATACCAACGGTCTTGGTGCTGACTCCCCGCCACCCATCTCTTCAAGGTTTTTTTTTTCTTATCTCTTCAAGTTACGGGAGTTCTAATAAGGTATCACTCAGTGACTTTTAGATATGGCGACACTTCCACTGTCTGTGAGACAGGAATTGGCTGCCGAATGTTACTCGCATTTACCCAGTTTCTCTTAACGTCTTTCCAATAAGGTATCTTCTGACTTATAATTGTTTGTAGAGATGACGATGGACAGAATCTTCCTTCCTTTACACTTTATCTATGACTCGCAAAAAATGAAAATTGCTTATCATAATTTTCAAGTAATAAAATATTGTTGAATTACATGAATATAGAATTTGAACATTTAAATGGTTAATATTAATGAAATTTAACCAAGTCATCTAATTCAATGTAAAATTTCAAATTTCCTTACTTCAGTTGGAATTTGTTAATGTACTTTTGCTGAAAACTTTTCAGTGGGAAAGGTCATACGTGAAAGATCGCTGTTAGGCAAATTTGTCTCATTTTTAAATGAGGCGAATTCATGAAAAGGCGAATTTGTCTCATTTTTATAAACACAATAATAATTTTTAAAAATATCGAAGTTTCACTTGAGCTCAAAACCTGTAAATAATCTAGGCCTAAACAGTATTTTATTAGTATAATTTACTGATTCTCCATATTTAAGCTCTTCAACTCAACCAAGCTCTCCGATCCGGGCAGATCTCTCATCTCACAATTCAAAATAAAACAACTTTTTTACATCATTTTGCTTCCTTAATTTTGCCTGAATAAATGTTTACAAAGCAACGTTTCATAAATTTTTGGTAATTTTTTTGAATTTCGTGATTTCTTGAATCTGAAGTTTTAATAAATTTCAGCATTGATAAACAGAGCTTTTAATCAACCGGAACCTGGATCTAATTTTTTATCTTTAGAGTTTATAACTTTATAATATCATTTCGCAATTGTTTATTGTTTTCCTATTCCTTCTGAATTTGTTTTATGAGTCTAAAGAAAATGTAATGTTAGTAAAAAACTAAAAATTGTTTCTTTTGTCCAACCTAATTGTCTTTCTGAATTTATTGGGATTAATAGAATGAATTTTACTAAAATTGCAAATGGTTTCCTCGCTATTATTCTCCTTCTGGCGGTTTTCATGTGGAAAGTATTATGTAAACATTCATCTATTGCAAAAGTTTGATATTTTTATGAAATATATAGAAACGAATATTCAAAGAATGTAATGTAAAGTATCAACGATAAAGTATATTTTTGAATATTATCAATATATTCTCATAATTTATTCATTTCTAATTCATGTAATATAATATAACTATTCTTTAAATGAAATAACCCAAGTTTTTAGTCTTCTGATCAAGATCAGAAGATTATATTCCCGTTTTGTCTGGGAACAAGTATCATTAAAATCTCATTAGCAACAATGACAACAATCGCAACAACAATCTTTCCCAACAATCACATTTATAATAATTAGGAAATTAAGGCAATATCAATATTTTCATATGCGTATCAGAAGACGTTGCGAAGCATTGTGATTGGTTTACCAATCGCTATCCCTACCTTGTTTATCTAATTTCTTACTTTTTGTTTTAATAAAATAAAAGTTCTTAATAGAATAGAGTATGAAATATTACTCTTTCTGTTGATTATCTATATATATAAAAATGAATGTATCTTTCTTTCTTTCTTTCTTTCTTTGTCTGTCCTTTATACACTCTTAGGCCCTTTGACCTATCTGGACCAAACTTTGCAGAATTACTCTTTAGGACCCTGCGCAAAAGATAGTCTACCTTAGAACCCGGACCCACCCCCCAAAAGAGGTTGAAAAGGGGTAAAAGCCCTGAAAAATCCAATATCCACCTGGTGGTTAAAATAAGAACTATACATATATTGTGTAAAGTGAAAAATTCGCTCTCCTATTTGGGGCAGGGACACCATACTTGGGTGGGAAGAAGCAAACACAAAGGCTGAAGTGTCCCACCTCCGACCGACACCGGGACCTTATATTTAGGGCCTCTTCTCGGGCCCCCCAAGTCAATTGCAAATAAGGAAAAATTCGCTTTCCTATGGGAGGCCGGGACACCACATTTGGGTGGGGGGATGCGACACAAGGGCCTAAGTGTCACACCCCCAATCGACATCGGGACCTTATATTTAGGGCCCTTTCTCGCCCCCCCCCCCCAAGTCAATTGCAAAAAGGGAAAACTTCACTCTCCTACGGGGGCAAGGACACCACACTTGGGTGGTGGGATGGCGACACAAGGGCCTAAGTGTCCCACCCCCGATCGACACCGGGACCTTATATTTAGGGCCCCTTCTCGGGGCTCCTAAGTCAATTGGAAAAAGAGAAAAATTCGCTCTCCTATGGGGGACAGGTCCACCACACTTGGGTGGGGATGGCGACACAAGGGCCTAAGTGTCCCACCCCCGATCGACATCGGAACCTTATATTTACGGCCCCTTCTCACGAGCCCTTTCTGTCTTTGAGTGGCATTGCAACGCATGCCGGGTACAGCTAGTTAATAAATATTTATTAAAAAAATATGTCATACTTATTAATAATCAACAGAAGAGTGTGGCGCCTCCAGAAATTTAAAAAGGGACAACAAATACATAATATAAAATTAATTGAGGAATTCATATACCTTCGCCGAGTACAAATGAATTTTCTCTGCGCATTCATAAGAACAGAAAGCGAATAAATAAACATATATAAACAATGGTTCAGACCAAGTGTTTATTAATGAGATATCCCCGGCAATTGTTTCTCGATTATTTGGCGGTGATACAACGAAACTTCAAACGGAGGTCATGAGAAATAATCAATATTAAGAATGTAACACCTCTGAAAATTAACGCTCCTGTATTTGTTGCTCATCTTTTAATAAAAACAAAAAGCGTCAAAGAGCGAGAAACAGCTCTCCTGGGATGTCACTTAGTAAACACTTAGTGGCTACCATTGTTATTAATATTATACTTATTAATATTTTCAGCGCAACATTTTAATTTCAAGATGGCTGACAAAGAAAGATAAATAAGGTTAAAGGATTCCAGTAGGAAGTCTTATTCTTGACATAAAAACAACATAAATAACTAAAAGACAAATATTCAGGATGCCAATAGAGAAAAATAACTTACGGGAGATGACGATCATTCATTGCCTAGATCAAAATACTATTATTTCCTCAAAAAATATTTTTTTGATGGATAGTATAGGTCTATAAATAGATCAATAACAACAATATTCTGCAGGTTTAAAAATTTAAAAATTTTATTTAACGTTTTTTTTCCCTCGAACCTTTACAAATTTCATATTAAAGAAAAACAAACTTATTTTAAAATTGTTAATAATAAACGTATCCTACTTTAATGGTAGTATTAAATAATAGCATTAAAACGAGCGACAACAACTTAAATTTTCTCGTCTTATCTTCTTTGTCTGTGTTTAAATTTGCTGCGTCGAAATAAAACTAAGCTCTGAGACTCAAATCTGTTGCTAACAGAAGACAAACTCATTGCTGAAGATTTCCAATGGTTCCGTTGCACATTGTGGGCAGATAAGCCCTTGTAATTGATTCATAAAAGTTGTAATAAAACCTTAACTATTTACCAAACTACCAAAGTACTTTCTCTCCCAAGTTGCAGATTCGCTGTTTAGTTTCAAATGTTTGCTTTGCAAATATTTTTAATACCACTGAAGTTCAATGTTAAACAGTGTCTGATTACATATGAATGTACGAGAAGTTAAGTTTATCATTCAGATTTAATGATAAACGTAAATTGTAGAGATTCTGGAATTTACAGTAGCACGACCAAAGCAAATACGATAATAGGAGTTTCACAGGCGCAGATTTACTATAAAGATTATCAACCACCTTTTAATTGGACTAAAGTTTATGGAATGCTAAAGCATTTCAAAAAATTAAATTTAGCATGTGCGATCACAATTTATAAACTAAATTGCAACTGTTTACATGTAACGCATTCAAATATTACAAAGTTTGGAGTTCAGTAGAGCTGTCTTAGTCAAGATACTATACTTCAGCATGTCTCCAACTTTTTTAATAAAGTAAATTTTAGAGAGTTGTTTCTTTATTACCTCCAAGTGCATTGAAAGTAGATGTATTAGGATTGTTAGCTAACTTCACTAGGCCTATATGAACATCTCGACACAGATATCATTCTCAACCTGTAAAAAGAATCCTTAAATAAATTTGAAAGATATAAGGATTACTTCGTTTATTATGGTTGGTGCTTTGGAATGAACAGTTCTTGATAAAAAATTAGCAACTTTGCGATAAAAATGTACAAATGATACTCGGATGATTGATTTCTTTCTAAGAATCTCAAGGTAAAAAATGTAAAATAAGTCAAAGAATATTTGCTTTGCTGAAGTTATGCAAAAATATAGTTTTGAAGTTTAAACAGTTTCTTTTATTTGTTTTCTTTTTTTTCTTTTTATTAAAGACTGGCGGACAGGAGACATGTAGATTATCTAATGATATTTGCCGTAGAAATTTCATCCATGAACCCTCTCTTAACGCCAGAAATTAATAACATTTCTATAAAATACCTACGGAGACATGGTTGGTTGCAATGTATCCAGGAGATATAATAATGTTTTTCTACATTATAAGCTAAAATTTTCTAAATAAAAACGAACATCAATATAAAAGAAAGCTTTTGAAATAATATACTTTACTCACAGGTGTATGTTTTTACATACAATATATAATGTAATGCATTACATCAAATGAAATTTCAAGTGGAAAATTTACATTTCATTTGCAAATTGAGAACGTTACAAAATCATGAAAATTTATAAAAAATTTTGATAATCATTCTTTTTTTATTCATTGGTATTTCTTTCATCATTTGCTTTACAGCCACTACAGCATTTGCTACAAATAAATAATGTTCCATACACGATGAACTCATGACATTTCTTACAGTGGTATTTTGTCTATCTTAATTTTTGTTTTTACTGGAGCTTAGACAGCGTTTTCTTTTGCTTGGTACGAGATATAAATTAGAATCAACCGTCACTATTCATCCAGTGAATAGCATTTCTGACAATATTGGACAAACGCTTCAAAAATATCTCGTAAAAGTGTAATCCGATATATTTTGTTTCTTTCTTCTCTTGTTTCGCGATCATCAAATCTCGTATGAGAAATTTGAAATGCATTAGACTCACTACTGATCTGAACTAATCTCTATTCCATTTCCATTAGTATCCCATAGTTCCTCCAAGCTTAACCGTACTACACCAACCAAACATAAAAGTAAAGTTTCCATACTTTTTTAGTAGATCTTTCCTTCTAAAGCCTCTACTATTAAATATTCTAAACATCTCACCAAATTTAAATGTAAAACAACTACATTTAATATAAAAAGCAAATTTTCGAAAAGATTGCGTCTTTTCTTTCTCAAGCCTAAAATAACAA
>JAFIDM010002131.1:6243951-6319667 GCA_023159025.1 Thereuonema tuberculata
TTTATCTCCTTGAAAATTCGTTTTTTTCAGTTAATAAATGTAGTTTAAGACATTTATTTTCTGGTGGATGATGATTAATAATATTTATTATAAAAGAGAAGATTTAAGGAAGAAGTATGGTTTGTTTGTTTTATAAATTTATAAATTTTATCAATTTTATTATAAATTTTTGGTATGTTTGGTGATTTTCTTATTCATATTAGAATGCTACGTATTTAATGTAATCAAAAAGAGTTTAACTTAAGTTTGTGTAAATATATTAATATCTAGATATGTTATTTGCTTGCAATACTTTTACTTTATTTGATGTTTATACCCTCTGTTGTGATTAATTTTAATCACAATATACCCTACAGACAGGTCTTTTTTGTACTTCGTAGGATTATATTTTGATCAATAAATAAAAAAAAAAAAATAGCCTTTTGTTTGGAGTAGTAACTGAAATGAAACTGCTTTGATTTAGGATTATTTTGTTTCTGACATCAAACAAGATTGAAAATTATTGCAATTTCTTAAATTGATGTTAACTACTTGGTTTTAATTTTTTTATTTCCAATAATATATTATTAAAGCTTCTGCTAAAACGTATTCTTCGAAAGATAAATTTCCATCATTTAAGAATGGATTTGAAGCGGAAAGAGAGCGTTGAACAATTTGCTTTTTTGAATTTCTTTATTCTATAAAGCTTAAGTGAAGAGAAACATTATTATTCTTTCGACTTCGAAGACAATTGACCGCTGAAATCCGATTAAAAGTTTATTAAAAAAAAAAAATAACTCGGGGGATTTTAATGAGAGGTTAGTCTGTTGTTACGGAACTCTTTGAAATGTTCAATGAATAACTTTAATGAGATTAAAATTTATTTATAATTGGGAACTGTCCATGAGAGTCCATTAGGGTATTAAGCCGATTATCTTTATTTGCTTGTGACGGTGTATGGTTTATTGCCCACGTGATTCATATTAAGTACATCGAATTTGCATGTAATGTATGTTCTGTAATAAAAGTGTAATTAGATTATTTTTAAATTTATTTATTATTTTGTAATTAACTGAGTTAAGAAAAAAACTAAAATCCATTTGCACTGGGGATGAGGGGCTGTTTGCACTACGGTTTGGTTACTTGGACACATTTTTGGCTTGTAATGGGATGATCAAGGTGATGAAAAATTCTTATTATGAAATTATCTGTTGGATTTGTGCTATCTAATTAAGCGTATGCCGCGCTGGTGTGGTCGAGCGGTCTCAGGCGTCGGTCTGTCGTGAGATCAATGTGCCAGCGCCCGGGTTCAAATCCCGGTAGCGAGCATGGATGTTTCAAAAATTTCCTTTCCTGTGAGCCTCTTCTTCACTTTCCCTTCGGTCTGACGTCATTCCTTAATGGCGTCCTGGGGAAGGCCACGGGAAACCACCCCAGTATCTTTCCCTTGTAATTCTAGGGAGTCTGCTAAGGGTTCGCCGTCTTGGGAACACTAGCGCTCCCTGGAGCACGGATGCTTCGGCAACGAAGCTCGCACTTCGGTGCGAACCGACCACACACACACACACAATTAAGCGTATATCTTTAACTATAGAATGTATTTTTTCTTTTGTATTTTAAACCCAATGATAACGTCTAATTATCTAAATACGAAGTAAAAACTTACGTCATATTACAACTCATAAAAATTTACTGCATACCTAATAATGGCATAGTTCTAGGCTTGTTTGACAAAGGAAGCCCAAAGCTGCTCACCATTCATCTGGTATTGAATTTTGATTGCATATGTGGCTACAGAGATAATAGAGTATTATTATTTAATGATTCAAAATTTCCATTCTATGGGCCTTAGGATAATAAAACGCCCTCATATCGTAAAACGGAAGAATGATTTCAAAGCAATCGTAAAACACTGAAGTGTTCTGTATCAATACAAGACTTCGCTAAGTCTTCGCTAAGTAGTTTTTCTAAGATTAAAAATTCCTTGAAAAACAAAATCACTAATTAAATAGTCTTCTTTTATATTCCATACAATTATCTTGATTAAAGTCAGAGCCCCGGAATGAATGAAAATAACCTTAATATTATTTGAATATATTTTTAAAATATCAAAGCATTTTTTTCCATGCAGTTTACAGAACGGAAACATATTTTTTGCCGATTTTGAAGACGAGTTTATTTAATTATAAGTTTTACGATTAAAGTTCACAATTAGGCTACAACATCTCATAAATGTCTTCTTAAAAATCCCACATGATTCTATTATAAATAGCATTCCCATTTTGTATGAGAAACATATCGATAGAAATGTTACCACAACTGATTGTAATCGTATTTCAACATGAGAAATGCTTAATTTTTAAAATTTAGTGTCTCCCCATTCTCAATAACTAATATGAAAAAATAGAGTGAAAATAAAGTTTTCCGAAGCATCTTTGTGGAAAGACTCCCATAATTATAGATGGGATAATTTTGAAAGAGTTTTTTGTTTTGTTCCTCCAATCCTGCGACGTGAATAAGATTTTACAGAAATTAAATTTCTAAAATACTTATTAACTGCTGAATCAAATAAAAACCAAAATCAAAATTCAATTCAATAAATATATTTCAATAAAAGTAATTCGATGAATAAGAAATAAATTAAATTTTAGGGAATGTAGATCAAAGTAATCTTCTTATTTCCTTAATATCACTTGATTTACACATGTTCAGTTCTTTTCTTAATTATAAATCAACTGAATAACTATCTGGAATCCTTGCAATTATGTTGAAGTTCGTTAAAATACTTTAGTTCCTATTTAAAGTTTCACTAAAGTTGAATTTGACGAATACTTTCGACGACTTATTTTTATTAACACTAAACACTGACAGTTCTTTATTTTGTTTATTTAACATTAACAATCCTTAAAGTTCAATAAGTTCTTTACAATATGTTGACTTTCAATATTTTAACTATATTGTCTAAGTTGATTTCACTGCTTTTCTTAACACTGGATAAAATATCTGAGGCACAATTTAATACTAATTATCAATAGTTTTTAACAGTTCCAATCAGTTCATAAATTTCAGTTAATTTATTTCTTTGAAATCAATATTAAATCTACCTGAAGAAATCCTTATATATTATTTCTCAAAGGTGTTAGTCGGAACGCCATAGTTCCCTTAATACTTCATCAAAATCAATGGTTGATACATCATGTTGAAGATAACGTTCCTCGCTAATGACGAAAAATAAACAAATTGTTTAAAATTAATGTTTTCTTTAAAAAACTTTATTTTAAAACCCATTTTGTAAAAATATAAACAAGCTTTAACAAAAGCGACTTATTTTTCGAAAGCGAAACAAGATTTCAAATAATTCTAAAGCGTCGTAAACTTGAAATGTATCCTTTTTGAATAAAAAATGCACTTTAAAATGA
The DNA here is from genome assembly GCA_023159025.1 of Thereuonema tuberculata. Classification (NCBI taxonomy): domain Eukaryota; kingdom Metazoa; phylum Arthropoda; class Chilopoda; order Scutigeromorpha; family Scutigeridae; genus Thereuonema; species Thereuonema tuberculata. The sequence continues at coordinate 6,247,350 of JAFIDM010002131.1, forward strand.
TATTTCATCGTTTATTTAATAAGAAAAGATAAAAAACAAACAAAGATTTTTAATTTAATAAAAATAAACAATTTATTACAATAAAAAACATAAAAATTTGTCAACTTCTCATATTATTTCTCAAAGGTGTTTTTTTTTTTTTTTATCTCCCTTAATACTTCATCAAAATCAATGATTGAGATATCATTTTGAAGATTACGTTCACTGCTAATGACGAAAAATAAACAAACTATAATTTAAAAACCTGTTTATAAAAATGTAAAAGGCGCCATCTATTGACAATCAGTTCATTTATTTATTTCCACACACTGATCAAGATACCATGCGAATTATTCGCACAGGTCAACCTTTTTATAAAAATTGAGATGGCGCCATCTATTGACAATGTGTTTAACTAACATGCACGACAACTGTTGGATATGTTTATTATTTCTCAAAGGTGTTTTTTTTTTGTTGCGAATTATTCGCACGGGTCAACTAGTTGTTTTATATTTTAATCCTTTCTTCTTAATCAAAATGAAGTTCGAACTTTCCAGTATGTTCTTTAAAAAGCATCTCGTATTACGATTGTTGATTAGCATTTTTTTTTTCCTCGCCACGAAGATAATATATAAATTAATCTCTTTCTACCTTATTATTAATCTTCTGACGATTTCAAAACTTTAACCGTGCTCCGAAAATATTTGTCGATACCTCCATACTATCCAAGACTAGATGTGACGTTCCATTTGTTAGCGCTGTAATCAGCTCCAATTATTTTATTTTATTCACACACTCAAAATATCGCAAATTGGTAGACTCAGGAATTCAATAGGTCGCCTTAATCTTGGACTCTGCATTCATTCTTCGGCCATTGACAATAATCCTTCTTGATCCATATTGGTAATGTCTCGTATCTTTACGATGATTTCTTCCTTAGTACCGAAATTCTCTGACAACCCGGAGGAAGCTTTCTCCGTCCGTCGAGGCATCGTTGAGGCTTCTGTGTTTTTGGTCGGTTGCTAAGTCTGCCTCCCGTGCCTTTGTTACTGTCAACAATGATTACATGTGTGCCTGTTTCTTATTTTTTTTTTGTTACCGCTATTCTCAATATAAATTGTTAAATAATAATCCTTACTGACCAATAATGATCACAATCTTAACTGTCATTAGTAAAAATAGAGTGAAAGAGTCCTTTTTTTTCTGATAGAAATGCCTTCACAACGAAAATAGTTAATTGATCGTAGAAAAATATAACTGACATTTTATATTTTTCATTTCCTTTAGACTGACAAAAAGGAAAATATCTAGAAAGTGATACTGATCTCTAATGCATGAGAACTTAGTTCTGTGAAAGCTTTGGATCATAATGTGGTCTTAATTTTCCTTTTCCTGTTAACTTGTCTTATGGAAGTCATTGGAATCAATATCAGGCTTCAATGTGTTATTGTTCTGTGTTTGCGTGCTTCTAAAATGTTAATAGATTTGTTATTGAAATGACTGTTAAAAATGATAACATTATTTCTGTCATTAGGGAAGAAGGAACGTCAAATGAATGCCTTAAGAATTGTACATAAATAAAAAAAAAAGTCAAAAATATATATTGCAGAATATTAACAAATACAGAAAAGAGAGAATGGGCCCTAGGAATTTCTTGAATTTCTTAAATTTTTTAAAATAGATAATATATTTGTTCATTCTTATTAATTGATAAATTGCAACTATACATCTTTTTGACAATTTCTATATTTTGAAAAATATTGAGTGAAATAAAAAAAAAAAGGAAAACAAATCATTTTAAGTATATTTAAAACTGCCTTTTGTATTTAATTGCTTTTTCTTACTCAGAAATAATAAATAATAATATCCTTTGGCCTTAGGGCCTCGTCAATGATATCATAGTACAATGGATATCTTCGTAATTGCTTTTTGACAGGTTAAAGTCGAATTTATTGCAAGGAGGGGGGAAGTAAGATTATCTGATTGATCTTGACAAGACATTATTGCTTCTAGTCGTGCCTCTTCCTTTCAAAATTTGGGCGCTGACGAAAGTCGACAGAATCTTCAAAAATAAAAACCTTTGTATTTATTTGAAAAACGTTTTGTAATATTACTGTGGATTTTGATATATTTTTGTTTTGATATTTTACACAAATTAATTTTAAAAAAATTGAATTTGCCTAATTACTCTTTAAATACTTTATAAATTAAAAGTCAGATATTTCTGAATTCTGGATCATCTACAACAGACAAAGAAACTTGTCACTGAATAAATTCACTTTTTTTAAGTCCTTTCGTTAGCTTTAATTTTTATCTTTTGAACTGGATATTTTTTTTTTCTATTCTAAGGATTCACTTTGGATCATTCTAATTAATAACATCTATCGTTTTTAATCCTTTTTTAGATGAAATTATTCGAAATAAATAACATGTATTTAAAATTTGTGTCATTAATTTAACAAAACTGCCAAACAAAATGAAAGTGATGAATTCCTAATATATTTTGCAAGTAACCATAATCTATTCATAATAAAAACTTTTTTTTTACTAAACGCTAAATAGAATACTTAGAAATAGACACCAAACAATAGCAAAAAAAAAAAGGAACAATTACGATAAATAATTAAAAGAACTTTACATGGGTGCATCCATAACGAATCAACTATACTAAATAACGTTTACGAAGGAAGACATATCGAATTACTTTCATGGATATCAAGGCAGCATTAAAAAGAATAAAAAAACAACAAAAGCCCTGGAGAAGACCAAATCTACATAGAAATGATGAAATTCGAAGAATTCAACTATTAAAATATCTTTGTAGAAGCTACTTAATAATTGTCTGAAAGAATAAAATATTTTCCATAAAAATAGAATAATGCAATGTACGAATTTATATATTCGTAAAGGAAAGATATCAAAACCTGCAGAACAATACTTTACAAGAAATTTGACTTTAAGGCTAATGACTCGACAGATTACAACCGAAATATTAAGCTGGATTCCGGCTTTAAGATAATACACCACATAAATACCATGAGACAGATAATAGAGAGAAAGAGAGGAATTTAAGAGCTACTCGTCTCTTACCCTATCCTTTGTCGAAAAAAACCCACTTGATATATTCTATCAAAACAATAACAAAGATCTTTTATAATCACAGATCGAGCAAGTGTACATAAATCTTACAGAAATCATATATAATAATCTCACAGTCAGATTAGGCCTAAATAATGAATACGGATCATCAAAATGGGAAGAAGTATTGTAAGATAAGGTTATTTAATATCTCCAAAACTGTCTCATTTTAATATATAAAAATTTAAGATGGAATCTTGAAGGCATGAAATTACATAATAGAAGAATATTCTACTTAAGATATGCTGATGCCATTTCAAAAAGCCCAAGGCAATTTCAAGAAATGCCTGCTGATCTAAACAATGAAAACAAAAAAGTAGGACTAAAAATACACAGAGAAAAACACACAAAGATTAAGTTCAACAGACTTTCAGAACATGTTAACTTCAAATTAGAAGACAACCAATCAGAAATAAAATCATTGAGTTATGTAGGACATCTACTCAATATAAATGGAGACCGAAGTGGAGAAATCGGTATGAGAATACGGTTATCGTGAGTGGTATTTGGAAAACTAAGAAATACATTCAAAAACAACATCCCATTAAACATCGAAAAAAAAACCTTCGCTCAATGCATTCTGCCGTTACTAGCATACGAGATCTAAACACGGGACACTCTCAAAGAAGATGGTTAAAGAAAAGGAAACATTAGAAAATAAAATGGAAAGATCCATGTTGGGCAACAAAGTAAAGCACAAAAAAGTAACGAGTGGATAAGACAGCAAGCCAAAATAAAAGACTCACTGTAACATGCCAAAAAAAATATATAAACTGAAGATTGGGACTACCAGCAGAACGAATGGACGATGGATAGAAGCTTCTGAAACCCTAATGCTGGAAAGAGAGGAAGAGAACGTCCAAAAGAGGGATAAAATTGTGCGCATAGTAGATACAGGATGAAACAAACAGTCCAAGATAGGAAACAATGGAAGTCAACAGGGAGTCCTTCGTTCAACGCTTTACTGAATGTGACTGATGATGTGATAATCATAATTCATAGCCATTGTATCACAAAATAAGCAACTGTGATCGCAACACTCACTTTTTGAGGAATTTTTAGTTTTTCGTCCTCTTTTAAAAATCTAATAGTTTTCATTTTAGGTGACTCAGCAATCATAACTCGTTAAACAAATGTTTTTTTTTCAGTTATTCGGTTTGTTTAATTTTCCTTTTTTATCTCAATAATTCCTTGTCCTTTCCATCTTTTGAAAGAAAATCTTCATTCTTTTTTCATGGACTTCCTTTTCCACTTTCGTTCTGCTATCTAAATTTATTATACTAATTTATTTATAATAATAAAATAAAGACGACTTACGAAATTCATACAAATGGAAATAAAAGAGAATGACATATTAGGTTATGGTTGGTTTCTGAAGGGATTCTACAAGAAAAGGAAAATTCATAACCACTTGTCCTATTAAGGAAACGAGATGGAGAACCATAGCTGTATTGACCAAAAAGATGAGGTGTAGGGTCTGCGATTGTCACTAAAAGTAGTCATAAAGATGACAGAATAAATACCGAATACTAAACTATTAAATTTTGATGTAGTTAATTCTGATGTATTCAGTTATTCAAAATCATTCTAAAACTCGAAGATTTAATCAGTCAACTTTACAGAGAGCTTTAAACAAATTTAAACTACATTGAGTTGAAAAAAACATTTTAGTTATCGTTAGTCCTTAGGAGTTTTCTTCAATGACTAACATTATTAAGCGATATGATAGCCCAGGTAAATCTGCAAACAAAAAAGGTATCCGACTTTTTACATTTTCTTTTTTACATCTCATAAACCATTGAATAAAAAATTTCTTCTGCTGTCATGAAATAAAATTCAGTATTCAATAATTTTTTTGGGTCTTCTGATGCCTGGGTAATACATAAGAGAATACTAAACGAAATTAAAATATTATAAGGTTTAGAATTATTTAACAAATAATTGATCCAATTTAATATAAAATGATTATAAAATGAAGACGAATGCGTTTCTTCGAAAATGAAGATTTGGATAAGCGACGTCGACCTCTTTTAGTCAAGACTGGTGTTGAAGAAGCCTTCGCTTATTTTTGAAGGTCTAATGGAAATGTGGTTCTGGTCTTGATGTTTCTTCAACAAATAGGAAATTCAGGATTTTGATTATTAATGCTGATATTGTTTATCACATGGGTTCCTGAAACCCATGTAAGAAATGAAAGTATCTGAAGAAGTTGAAGAGAAAAAAATTCAGAAACTACACTAATGAAATAAAGAATGAAGAAAAAATGAAATTGGATGAAAGATTGTTACTACGAAAGAGATTACAATCAAAGGAGATTGTTATAAGGAAAGCTATTAGTTGCATAAATTGCCAAAAAAAAATTAAATATGAAAAAACATTAAAATCAGGATATCAAAATGATGGAAGAATTGTGTCACTGTTTAATTATGAAGAAATCTTTAAAAGACAATTAACTAAGCATGCAAAGTTTTATTATTTCCCATTTTTCTTCTGTTGGTCCATTTCTGTGTTTGTACGCGCGTCATTATAAGTACGGATTATAAGACGGATTTCCAAAAGATTTGGTTTATAGCTTACTTATGATCCAACTTAAAAATATGGACACATATCTCTTCATCTCCAATCTTTTTACACCTCAAAATCACTTCCGAAAAGCCTCGAGAAAATTCCTGACATTTCGCATTTCTTTTTTTTTAAATTTGATACGGCAGTTATTTATTTCAACTTAATTTATAAACTCAATCATGTTGGTCTCTCCTTCCCAGTTCCAAAATGGGTTCGTCAATGTTACTCACTGAGTGTTCACTATGCGATGGATAACCGAGGATAAACCTAGTTTACTATCTAATGAAAAAATTAACTTTATTTTTTCCCCATCAGAGGATAGAAACCAGAAGAGATAAAAATGGCCACAAACAATATTATTTCAATTACGATTAATATTATCGATCTTCGTCAATTTTTTTTTTAGGTTTTCCCTCCTTCTTCCTTGCTTCTAATATATGTTCTTTCCTGCTTCTGTTTGTAAATATCTTGAAATTCAATTCTGATGAAATTTTATTAATAATACATAGTTCTCTGCCAAGGGCAGGTCCTTCACTGCAAACCTAGCATTCTCCAATCTTTCCTATTTTCTGCCTTCCTCTTCGTCTCCACATAAGATCCATTTACCATAATGTTGTCGATCATCTGAAATCTTCTTCTGCCTCGAACTTTTCGAAATTTTATTATACAAGTTTAATAGAAAATTTTGTAGGCAAAATATGTTATTTGTTTCGATCATTTGTAATGAAATAGTTTCTATTTGTAAAATTTTAATTCATAATTTTTAAAAATACTGAATCCAAATAATGAGAAATCCAATTATTAAATGGTGAAACAATATCTTTGTTGTAAAACAACAGCGAACTGATATTAGATCAAGAAAGAGAAGTGTCAAGTGGGAGTCGATCTTGAAAGAAAGAAAGGTGGATGATTTTTGATTTCCGAGAATAAAAATAAAATAAGGTTATATTGAAAATGAAGAAGGGGATTTTTGTTCCATAGAGATAAAATGTAAAAAATCAAAATCGCCGGGGATCTTCAGAACCATGAAGAAATACTAGAAAATTGTCACATCAAAAAGTATTCCGAGAAGAGATCGAAAGAACGCTTCATGATTGGATCATTGAATATCTATATTATAAGATAATATATATCCATTTTATTGAGCCACTATTAAGTAAGGGTCAAAATACCGATTTCTTTAAATAATTTAAAGAGTAATGAACTGATTTATATCAACTTTCATATTTAATGTCTGAACTTCACTGAATTTGGTGCTAAATATTCCTATTTTGTGATCGCTTTTCTTAAGTTCCCGGAAGTACTGCCTTTTGTACATCAATTAATAATGTTGTGATTACATTATATTTTTGACTTTATAGCATTTTGCAGTACGAGGATGGTATTTTAGCTTATGAACATTATTGTCAAAGCTTTACTGTTCAAGCATTGTTTAGTGTCAGTGCTCACTAATTGAAAAAGCATTTTAATTTAAAAATTAAACTTAATTTTAATTTAATTTAAACACTAGTTAACGGTTCCTTTTTATTTTAGGTGTGAGCTATATCTTGCATTAGTTCCGTTAGTTTTTTTTTAAACTTACTTTTTAAATTAGAAAAAAAGTTAACACGATTACTTAAAATTATTCCTTCATTAACTTAAATATCAAGAAACAATTTTTATGTTAAAAAAAGTAACTGAATGTACAAAGATCAATATATTTATTTTTGCACTTTCAGTTTTTTTTTATCCAGTGGGATTTTAAATTGACGCCCCCAATAATGTTGACCAACTTTAAGTAAATCCTTATTCCTCTCCCATTCTATCGATAAGTAAATACTTGTAACAGATTTCACTTACATTAAACAAATTTACTTTAGACAGAATTTTCAAACCTGATATTTGTTTTTTTATCTGAAATCAATATCTAATGTTTATATTTTTAATTTCTATTTCGTTAAGAAAGAATTGATTTTAACAAATTGGAAAACAAATCAAAGAAATTGAAGAATTATTATTTACCATTATTCCATCGATCAAAAACAACGCTAAACTATAGAATAAATACTGGTTTTCAGTATTACCAGGAGTCTTCTATTTCGCAACTTCTCTAATAGTTTTTCAATTACTATTTAATGTTGTAATAAAAACATCAATATATCAAAATTTACATTTCTCAATAAAAATAGCCTCGGTGCCTTTTGATTATCTATCCGTTAAGTCAGTTGTCAATGATGATTGTTTTCATTTAATTCTTGTTTTCTCTGTAGGTGAACATTTAAAAAAAGAATATCCTTATGGTGACTACGTAGTAAATATGAGACATTAATGATTTGCACTGTCTAAAGCTTGCAACTGCCTTTAATATGGGTAGGAGAAAAAAAATGGGATTAGGACAAAATTGTTATGTAATCAATTTTTGTCGTAGTATCTATGCCATTTTTTAATCCAATTTACTGAAATAAAATGACATCATAGGAAGCTGAAGTTACAGAAGTACTCGTAAATAGGAAATCCTTGATTTTATTACATATCCCGATAATACCTAAGAAGATTGAGGGCTAAAAAAGTAGCAAAAGAAAAAAAAAAAAAATGACTCTCAAACCTAACCCCTGATAGTTTTAGAAAGCTAAAATTTTAATGGTTGACAAATATTTCCAAATCTAATAATCTCATAATATTAATCTAATAATTATTCGAATAGGTTAATAAAATTATGACAATACGAGCAGCAAGTACTTAAATAAATCGCGGTTATAATTATAAAAAGACGTAGAAATATATAAAAATGCTGAAAATTTACTGTCTTTGTTACAAGATGTCCCCACGCGTATTTAGCAGTGGCACATTCAATTACATCGTAATGTAGTAATAAACTGGAAGTTACGATGACTTGAGTCGGACAAATAACTGTTGTGAACTTAAATGAAAAGAAAAAAAAGTGTTATTCGAGAGCGGAACAATAGAAATCGATGCCAATGTTTAGGTCAGAATAAGAGAATTAACTATCAGTATTTGTAAATTAAGTTTTTATATTAATTTCATGAAATTTAAGTTTTAACAGCTACTGAAATATGCTTTAAACGTATCGTAAGAATGAAGTTTTTTGTTTTGTTATTTTTAATTTTAAAAGTTCGCCAACAAAAACGACAATAAGTGTGCGAATATGCTGCTGTGGGTTGCTCTTTGTGGCTTCTTCTTCAGAGTAACTTTTAATCAACTCTTCATTCAGGGAACCACAACTTTTGAACAACATTAATTATTGATGCAATTCTTTGAAGGAAGGCCGTGGAAAGGGAAAAATACAACCACCCTTAAGATTAAAGTTGTCATTAGATGGAATCCAATTCATATTTAATATTTTAGCTGAAAATAATATTGATCAACTTCACTTTGGAAGGAAAACACGAAATAAACGAAGGAAGAGGCTTTTTCTAAAAGGGAACATTTCTATAGAAATGGACAGAAAAGAAAAACAAATATTTTTTTAATAATTCTAATTTACCGAAAAATAAATTTGTGTATTTTTTTTCCAGATTCTATAAAGAATTTCATCTTTACTTGATATTGTCTAACCATTTTTTTTAAATAATATAATAGGGTTTTTTTTTTACCTAATAGTCATAGAATATTTTTTTTTGATAGATGAAGAAGAATACTGCTCAGAAAAATAATAGTATTTGTTCAAATAAAAATAATAAAGATTATCTTTTTATTTCTGTGAATGTCTATTCTGATTAAAATCTTACGATTCTAAATTTTCTAAGTTTTTAATTCTTACAAATTCTTCCAATAATTCTTAAAAACATACAATTTTGAAATTTCAAACTAATTAATAATGTCTATATATTCATTTGTTATTATGATTAAAAAATATTTTTCATTACAATGTTAATCCACTGACGAAGTTATTAATTGTACTCGATTATCCTCAGTCCTCTCGGGTGGCTGTTACATATTGGAAATTTTTTTATTCATCATTATTAATAAATAAAAAAAAACCGTTTAACAAAGAAGAAAAGAAACAAAAGCAAACCCGAGGCTTTATTTATTAGTTAATGAAAATTAATGTATTTCAAAGAGTTTTGATCTTTAGCCTAAACAAGTAAAACGGAACATTGAAGCCCAAAATAATCCTAGTTAGGGATAACACAAATGACAGAAGAAAACGATTTATGATATATTTATGCATGTTATTAGAGAAGTTAAGTGTTCTCAATAAATGGCACAAAGAAAAGATTTTCATTTTATACAGACATAAATAATTAAGGAATTAACTGAGGGAGATTACTTAATTAGAGAGAAGGTTAACCGAAAATTTATGGATGTATTAAAGAATATTTTCAATAAATTTTTGGTGACGAAATGGTTAAAGTAAGAAAGATAGTTGGAGGTGATGGGTTATTAGGTGTTAGGCTGCAAATTGTCTGGTACGTGAGGAATCAGCTTTTTATCGAAGCGGTGACAAAGCATGGTTGTTTTTTCTAAACTTGAGATCATTATTAGGATTGTTATTTCCGAAATACAACTGTAACTAACGATATATCCAAGGTTTTTAATGCCAATTACAATCCACAGAAGGTAATAGAATGTTTTATTGAAACATTAAATTATTTTCCTAAATTTCTACAGGAAAATGAATTTCAAAAAAAGTACACTTTTTTTGATATGACCAATTAACTACAGTCGACATTTTTAATAAAAAAAATATATTTGTTGCTAATTAAAAAAAATGTTAAAGTAAGAAATATTAAAGTTTTCGATTCTCGTCATTTCGTGAGCATTGGGAACTTCCAGATGGCCATTTCTTGCTCGTTACGAGATTTCAATCAAGGTCAGCCAAATGAAGAAATTGTCTACAATTGAAGTCTTCCTTAATAAAATAAAAGGTACCGAAAGATATCACAATAAATAGTCAGTGAAATTAATGTTATGTAAATAAAATAAGAAAGAATAAAACCTTTTTAAGGTCAAAGAGATGCTTCTGGAGAGACATAGGAAGAGACAACAACGAAATATACCGTGGATAAACGGAGACTAAATTCGGCAAAGAGAAATTGTTAACTTTATCCTGAATTTTGATTTGTTAAGTATTAAAATTACTGTAAATTAAGTAATAACATAATTAAATAATAGCTTAAGTATTTGTGATAGGTAATTTACTTCTTTTATTCATTATTAAAAATAAAATGTTTTTTGTTTAAAATCATAAAACGTTTCTGAAAAAAATATATATATTTTAGTATTTTAATGGTAATTAGTTATATCTCAATAACCAAGAATTGTGGTACCGTATGATATATATATATATATATATTAATATATACGGGTGTAACAGGATTGTGGTACTGTCGCCGGCATTTCCAATGTCACATTAGCTGCCCGACGCTTCCCCGCAGTGCAACAAGCTCTCAGCTCTTACAATTTTTTTTTTACCCCATTTCAGTGCAAAAAAAGGAGCTAAAATTTTGTATACGTCAACTCCTTAAGATTCTGAATAAATGATAAAAATTTCAAGGTATGTTTCGATCTGACAAACCTAACCATTCTCTTGTTAGACTGGTTTAAGGAAAGCAATGCAGGAAAGCACTAATTCTCAATGTGACATTGGAATTGCCGGCGACAGTACACCTCAAATATATTTATTATGTATTCTGGTAGTGTAATGCAATTTGGCACAGTAATGCTACATAAAAGAATACGGAAAATACTGTATTCCCTTTTTAAATATTACAATGAATATTTGTTGTAGTTCTTTTATTTTCATTCAATAAAGTACAGGAATAGTTAGTCAGGTTTGTTTTTCCAGATTCCTCATACATAACACATTCGAACGAAACATTTGCAAGTGTTACATTTTTTAATTCCAAATTTCGAGTAGAATGTAAATATGTCTAAATATACAGGGTTTTCTGTTTAAGACTGCAAAGTTGATATCAAAAGGGAATACAGTGTTTTCCGTAATCTTTTATGTTTCATTACTGTGCCAAATTGCATTACATAGTAAGATACATAAAAAAATATTTGAGGTGTATCATATATATATATATATATATATATATATATATTAGTTAGTATTAGTTAATAATATGATCTTCAATATTTAATAAGTATTTTTATGAAAGATTAGCTCACACAAATTTAATATTCTTTCTGTCAATAAGAGAAATTTGTGTTTATTTAAATGTTTATTATTCTGAGTTCTTTTCTGCAAGATACAAAAGCACTGAAAATAAATTCATTCTTACATGTATATTTGGTTTTTGTTTTGATGTGTTTTTGTAACTTAAGGGACCTACAATTCCTTCGGAAACTCTAAATATCTCAAAACTTTGAGATATCTACTACTTAAAATAAGATTCTTATCATTAAATTTTAAGATTCCTTTCTTTGTTAGTTAAATTTAATTACAAATTTAAGTTTTATAATAAGAATAAAATTGTACAGATTTTGGTAAGCATGTTTCGCGATAAATTTTAAAACTACAATTATAAAACAATTATAAAGTATTAAAGAAATATTAGAATGATCAACAGTGAATAAGAAAGCATTTTTATTTTATAATGTTAACTTTTGTTTCAGATTTTGTGAGTGTACTGTGAATCAGTTGAAGAAGCTATTTCGTTGGGTAAAACGATAAATCAAGTATAATATAGGGAATATATGAATCATTGCCTTTTGAAAATATTCGGTTTCTAATGTAAAATATTGTTCGTTATTACTTTAGTTAAAATTTAGTCGTTAATTAGCTTTGGTGTTGACATTTAATTGCAAGAATCGTCTACAACGTGACGAAAGCATGAACTGTCTAAAAGATCTAGGAAACTGTCAGCCAATCACACTTCTATACTACACAGATTACTGTTAATTTTTTTTTCTTGGAAGAAAGAAAGTATTTATAGTCATATAATATATTCTTTTAAGTAATAAAGATTTATTCCTTACCGTTAATATTTAAGGTGTTGATAATTGGAACGTAACAGTTGCTGTTTTTTGCACTATTTAGAGAAATAGGAACTTCTAAACGCTAATGCTGAAGCTTTCTTCTCTCTCTCTCTCTCTCTTAATTATTATTATCTAGTTTAATTTCGTCAAAAGTTCTTTTTGTCAGAGCAGCCAGAACAATTACAAAGATTGGGTCTCGTAAGGTTGCAGGTGTCATTTGGTAATGAACAACGACACAATGCAGATGAAAAAGAAAAGAAAAAAAAACCTACCAGGTGAAAATTGCTCTTCCTCGTTGAGAAATTTCCCTCCCACACATCGAATGCAGGAAACAGAGGCTCGTTTTCTTAGCGGATCGATTCCTCTCATCTAGTGACAAGTGGAAGCAGCCTCGGCTCATAGAAAACGCCGTCGTCGTAAAGTTCATGGTTCTGACGGCGTCACGCTATGGCGGCGCACGCGGACAATGGTTAATTTATTTGACAGGAAGATTAAAAGGCCCCAGTTTTTACCTGGTCACGGCTCGGACACCCCCTCTGCAACAGTCACGGAGCAGTGGTCGCGTCTTTATCAAGGGGTCAATAAAGATATCGACCCTTGGCTACCTCCTCCCCCTCCGCTACCATTTCTTTCTATCATGTCGACCACGTAATGCGCCAACGTTCATTGACTTCGCTCGTTTTCAGGATTAGATGGGGGCGGCTCGAGACAACCACGATGGCAAGTCAATTGCGTCAATTTCGGGTGGATGTCGATGCTCCGATAGATTAAATTCCCACGTGACTTTCACGGATTCAGCGCGATTTTCTCATCTTATGACACAAATACGAAAAAGCACAGCAAATGTCTGTCACTCTGCATGACAAATGCTTTCGACATAAAATTAAAAAAAAAAAAAAAAATCTTACAACCAATAATTGCAAAATGAGAATTAAACCAAAAAACTGAATTATGTATTTTGAAATTGTTTCCTATTTATTTAAGTTTGTAGGTAATTTCCGAGTAACGACATAAGTCGTTTTGTTTTTCCAGCAATCTTTTTTTTTTAATTTTATTAGGTTTTTAATTTTGATGGAACATCGACTATTTTTTACTTAATAATTTAAATATTATCTTTAGATTGCTCAATCATTGAATATCGCATCAATATTAATATGACATTAGTAAAAATATTAAATCTATAACAAAACCTCGTCGCACTAAAAATAGTTTCAGACAATTCCTGAAAACTTTTTTGAAAAATTTTCAAGAATTGCCCATTTGTTTTCATTTAAAGAAGAAAAAAATTACGAACTTATTTTTATGTTGAAATAAGGAATTGATTCGAAAAAAGATTGTGTTATGAAATTATTAATAATGAATTAAGGATATTGTTTAAATTTAAAATCTGGCTACATTCAATTACTAAAAGCTCTCAATAAGTTGTTTGGGTCTATTATCTTGCATCTTAACTACTAACAGAATTTTATTCTCAATTATTTTCGTTAATGCGGATGTACTGAGTACATTGTGATACAGATATTATAAGAAATTGGATAGTAAAAATATGTGTTCGCTTACGCTTTCTATATAAATTTATAATATATTCTGTAACTCCTAAAATTTCTTTTTTGCTATAACAGCGTTAAACTTGTAAAATAACAACAGCATTTTCAAACTACTGAAAATTACATTTTAAATAAATTTATTTCTCAGTCACTCGAAATGGTATTTTTTTTCAAACAGACAAAGAACTACTTTGTTCACATTTCTTCGCGTCTGAGAAGCTAATACTTATTGGGTTGGACAAAAAGTTCATTCGACACCTTTTTGTTAGATTGTATTGTGATAGCTGGTCATATCAGCCTGCATTTAAAACAAAAACTAATCAAAATTGGTGAATTTTGTGTAGCGAGTTTAATATTGAAGATGAAAGACGATAAGCGCGGAAGACCGTATGTTTCTTTGATGACCAGGCAAAAACTGTTACAGCTTGGCTGGGAAGTTCTGTGTCATCCGTTGTATTCACCGGACATTGCAACTTCGGATTTCCATTTATTTTGGCTTAACAAAATTCTCTTTAATGGACAAAATTCAATTCCTGGAGGATTGCAAAATGTAGACCTACCTGGAATAGTTTTTTCCTTAAAAAACATAAAAAGTTTGGGGAAGATGGAATTTCGAAGTTGTCTGAAAAAATGGTAGATGATAGTGGAACAAACAGATGAAGACGTTGCGCAATAAAATTATTGGTGACGATGAAATAATGTGCCTCTTCACATTTTTACTTCAAAACCAAAAGTTCTTTTTGGCCAACCCAATACAAACAGTTTAATCGTATTTATAACTGAGTGTGTTAATAGATCTGTGTTACAGTTACAATTATGTGACGTTATGAAATATGAATATGAAATATAAATATGAAGGTATGTGAAAATGGAATGCTCTGCTTACTTTTTTTTTCCTATCAAATTGCAGGAAGATATCTAAAGTTATAAGAAAAATAAATAGTACAACTGTTGAAAGCACATAAGTTTATATATAAAGTTAAAAAATTACAAAAATATATAATTACATGATTTTACGGTGCTCAGGAAGCTTTTCAAGTGCTTTTGCAACCCTCTTTGTCAACTGTCATCCTCCTTGCTCTCTCTCGTCGTTTCACTTCTTTGTTTACATTCCTTCGCTCTCCTCCCCCTCTGTGTTCTAATTGTTGTTTATATTTTTTGTAATTTTTTAACTTTATATATAAACCTATGTGCTTTTAACAGTTGTACTATTTATTTTTCTTATGATTTATAATTAAAGTTCTTACTTAATCTCTAAAGTTACGAACCGATAACGTGGAATATTTAAAGGATTTTTCAAGTTCGTTATTTATGTATTTCCAATGGAATTCATAATTTCACTTTGATTCTATGATTAGTTATATAAGTAAAACATTTTTTCTAGAACTTTGGCAAGAATCCTATAATCGCACACAATATTACGACGAGTTTTTTAATCAAAATTGTTAATTCATAATTGAAGTTCAATATACTGCTCTTAAATGAAATTTCCAAATTTTATGATTTCCATTAATTGAACATTTAAGATTAAAAACGTTAAACGAAAAAACCCCAATAACTCAGTTATGGATTCTTTTAATATAAAAACTAAGAAAGTAAAATGCAATTAATAAGTTTCTGTTTCTTAATTGATTCGTTATAAATTTTTTATCATAAATAATGACAACAAAATTCAATTTTTTTCAAGAAAGGTAGTATTGTATCTCCATTGTTTACTATTATCTTCTAAGACCCCTTACGAGTTCTTTATTATTAACATTGCTCAAGCTACCAACCTTTCAGTTTTAAGAGAATTTTTAACGTTTTCTTAAGGTTTATTTATTTTTAAACCTGATTTCCTAAGCTAAATAGGCTTAAAAAATCAGTTTGCGTGTGTCTCAAACTACAGTTGCCTTTGACTGGATCTTCTTGAAACTTTGTCTGCCGATTTACTAGCAAGAGTCGATGCTTTGCTTGAATGGTTCTTGTGAATCCTATGGAGAAATTTATTTATTAGGTGTCAATTAACTCCCCCTCATATCAAAACAACGAATTTCTATGGATGTTTAACAAAGATTTTTTTTTTTTTTTTTGGCCAACGCCCGGGCTCTTAGAAGTGAATCTTTTGGCCTCAACAAGGGGCGAGAAATGTGAGCATTTATCCGTCTTAACGTTGCCCAGGGTACGCCATAGGAGCCTCACGCTATACCCGCAGAAACAGACGAAACACAGAAGAAAGAAAGGAAGGAACATCCATGCCGACGCCGGGATTCGAACCCAGGTTCCGACACATTGGCCTCACAGCAGACCGCCGTCTAGACCGCTCGGCCATGCCGGAACGGCTGCTTAACAAAGATGGCAGTTCCTTCTATATTTACGCGTGCTTTAATTTGTTTGACTGATTTAGGTGGCTTAAGGCTAATTTCTGGATTTAATCAATTTTAGCCTTAAGCATCCTAAATCAATTAATCAAATTGGAAGGTGGATTCATTTGGAGTACTTTATAATTTACAAATTCCCATTCTTTTCGTTTTCATTCTTTTTTTTTTCCAGATGTAAAACAATAAAAAAGTCTACACAAATTTTATTTTAAGAAAAATAGATTTAATGTCTATCAGGAACTTTATTTTGTTTTATCCAACACGAACTGACTATCCTTGAGAACAGTCGAATACTATTTAAATAATATTTTCTTTTATTTGAAATCCTTCTGGTAAAAGGCTTCTTCTCCAATCGGAAATTGACGTACAGTATTCCCATTTCTTTTAGACTAATTGGCTGACATTCAATCTTTCAGTTGGATGATTTTTAATTTAATAAAGACATTAGTTGTCATTCAGTCTCTTTTTCGCTCACGAAGACACGAAGGCCTTTAAATTTTAATTGCTGTTATTATTTTTATCTTCGCTTTCGTGAATCAAAAATAGGACCATTTTTTTAATATTAATTTCATGTTAAATCGAAGCACTTCCAAATATTATTCGAAGAAGTAGGAATGTAAAAATTATTCATGTTCAGTTTATGGAAATGATTTTACTCAAACCTACCTTGAACGTTGTGGCACCTTGAAAAAAACTCAGAAATCATTTCTTCCTCATTTTCTTTCATTTTATTTCTTTAAAAATTATTTTCTGATCCTCAGTTTTTCTGTAAATATTTGTTGATTTAAAGCCAGAAGATAAGTATGAAGTCTTCAAAGACTTAATCTTTCATTAAAAAATGAAGGCAAAAATCAAACAGTTTTCAAGTGTCTTTAATTAGTTTTAATTCAGTATTCAATATTAGCTGAAAGCTTTTTTTTCTTACTGTGAAGTCCATTTAACTACCTTGTGTAATTATTGCCCTCATCATAAAAGGAGACAATTGTTAAGCCAAAATAAAGCCATTGATTTTCATTGAATAATTGGCCTGAAGTTATTCAGTGCTTAGTGAGAATGAATCCCACAGCTAATATTAGTAGATTGTTGTTTTTGTTGACGAACTTCGGGAAGGCATCAACTTTGTATGTTGTAATAAACTCCGAGGAAAAAAAAGTGAATAAATATTAAGAAATTTGAAACTTTCAAAGAAACTAAAAAATGTTATGGACAGCATCTAAATCATTCGAGGTTCTTTATCATAATCTCTGATTTAAAAAATGCTGTTTGGATTTAGAATTTTTAGCGAAGCCTTCTGAATCACTGTTTAATGTTGACAAAAAAGTTAATGTATTAGAATTGTATTAAAAACATTATTTTTCGAGTTTTTGTATCATTAGAAATATCTATTTTCATCGTAGATTTTAATTTAGGATAGAAGATTTGTTTCCAAGATTTGCTTAATTTTGATGAAAACTTCGTTATTGACAGAAATCATCACAATTGATCTCAAAACTAGACTTCCAATTAGACTTTGCTTTGATTTTGTTAGGAAATGATGTGTTTCTATTTTTAAAAACAGAATAATGTAAAAAAGGAAAAACTAGACTTCCAATTAGGCTTTGCTTTGATTTTGTTAGGAAATGATGTGTTTCTATTTTTAAAAATAAAATAACGTAAAAAAGAAAACAAAATAAAAATCAAACCTCATAAAATAAAATAAAAAATAAAAATCTTGGGAATTGCAACACATACATGTTTCCTTCTTCATTCACATGATTAGTTCCTTGTCTGTTAAAGTTAATCAGAATTAGAAGTAATGCTCCAATGAGTTTTGTTGGAGATTGAAGTTAAGTCAATTGCTTTCCTTATCAGAGATTGCTTTGGTTTTATTAGATTTATGAAGTATTTAATAGAACATATGAATTTCTATAAGCGAAATCTTGGATCATAAGACTATTGGAAGAGAGATTATTTAGTACTGAAGGAAAAGGAAAACTATTTAAGTCATTGTTTAAACAGCTGCAGTGAAATGCGACATCAAAGAAAATCAAGATATTGAATTCAAAGTCTAAAGAAGTTTTTTTCATACGTTTTATTATTTAGAAATTCTTTGTTTCACTTACGTATATTAAAAAGAAAACAAAAACCCATATTTTATAACCACATTCAACT
The DNA here is from genome assembly GCA_023159025.1 of Thereuonema tuberculata. Classification (NCBI taxonomy): domain Eukaryota; kingdom Metazoa; phylum Arthropoda; class Chilopoda; order Scutigeromorpha; family Scutigeridae; genus Thereuonema; species Thereuonema tuberculata. The sequence goes on from JAFIDM010002131.1 coordinate 6,266,014, forward strand.
GTAACAATGGAAATTTGTGGCAACTGCTTCGTCCTTGTTAGGATTGATCTGGCTGGTGAATCCGTAATAAGACGGAATTCCGTATCAGGTTCCACTCATAAGAAATCGTAGCATGGCTGAGAAAAATAAGCATTTTTTAAAAAATTTTATTCATAATTACGTGCAGCATTTAACTAGCCAGACAATAGACTTTTGCTACCTTAAATTGAGTTATTCTCACAAAAGGAATTCAAATTGGATACAGTCAATGTACTTTTCCAGTCTGGTGAAGTAGATCTAATTTTAGCAGAAAGGAAAGCAGAACTTAGAGGTAAAGGGGAAATTCATTTCTACATTGACATTACTAGTTCCAATGGTATCGCTTCTCTCCTCCCACGCACTCTTGAGATGTTTTCTCAATAATAATTTACCAAATAATGTTGAATTCAAATTTCAGAAAACGATATTCAAATATGAGTATTACTTAAATCTGTTGTAAGTCTCTTACATAAAAGTAACCAAATTAGAGCAAAAACAGAAAAAGTTCAAGGAAACTTAGACTAATTCCGTATCTTTATATTTTGTCTTAGAAACAGAAGAACTTAGATCACTTTTACAAGGATAAATTTCAGCAGTTATAGAGAGAAATATGAAAATAAGTAACATGTTGGCATGAAAATAAGCAATCTAATTATGATATGAATTGGATTTTTTTTTTATAACTGGAGTTCCCTCATTAAAGCTTTACGGAACTCGTTCGAAATAGAATTTTCGAGCAATTATGATAATACCGACTAATTCTGAGCTTATTGGAGCCAAAGCGACGTACGACTAGCATTTTAAATCATATCGTACTGATTGGGCATCTGCATAATAATGTTAACAAGGGAAGGAACACTGTTTTGGTAATTTAGAAGGGAATTGGAAAGAAATAGACACCATTAAAGCGGACTAGGTCGTGATGTTAGGCAATAAAGTTATTAAAATTATATGAAGTCGTAGCCGAAATCATAAAAAAAATCCTCATATTAGCCAAAATAAATTGGAAAAAAATTCCATTATATCGTGGGAAGATAATGAGACTGAACCATTCGACTGCAGGATACTGTTTATAGTTAGGAAATTGGACTAAGAAATTAGTATTGATTTCAAAATTCGATATCTTAATTCTCCGGAAATTGCATGAATTCCTTCTAATTATCTAAACCAAAATACACGTTAATTCAATCTTGTGCAACTGATGCGTTTCAAAAGTCAGCCTATATTTAGGCTTAATTAGCTACATTTGAAAACATTTTTAATGGTTTTTAATAGATTGTATTAAATTTAAAGTACAGGTACACTTTTATTGTAATGTTTAAGCACATTAAAAAAAATAGACATGTTGTAGTTTATTGTCACCGCCACCAAAGTGGAAGGACTAACACAAAATGTGAACTTAAAATAATGAAGCAAAATCTCGCTATTAAAAAACTGATTTTCGTTAAAACTGGATTGAAATATGGTTATGGTAATGTGAAGATGTGAAATATTACCAAAATCAATTCTACAAGTCTTTGTTTTCCACAGACTTTTAAAGTCAATTCTGTAATTGGCAATCATTAGTAGGAAAAAATGTAGGCGGTTGTAAGGGTAATTTTTTTATCTAATTAGTAAATTTTATTATATAGTACGTAGTATTAGAGGTCTAGATATTAGTACTGGGACAATTGTCAACGGGTTTTAAACTGGTCAAAGGATTCAACCAATTCTGTCAAGTAAAGACAATCTGTTGTGGAATCCGTTTAATTTAAGATGTGTTCGTAGCTTTAATGATTAATTCATTGGAACATAAACATTTTAAACACAGGTTCTAGATCGCAAGTTATGGAATTAAAAACATACGTTAAGAATTTTTGATTTTCTATATATATATTTGCTTAAAAGGAATATTGGATGAGAAGACTATTTTTTTCTGAAGGAAAAATATTAAAATATAGAAAGAAGGCCATGAATGAATAAGTCAAGGTGGTTAAGTATTGTTTCGAAACAGAATCTAAAAGGAACGACAACATAGGAAATAGATGAAGATTGACTGATAATTTGTTTGAAAGAGAATTAAATTGGAACTTGGAAGACTTAATCCGTGAAGTGAAGAAGAGGAGTTTGTATAAATTAATTTTATTTATTTGTTTTTAAATGATTGAACTACGTAGATACATTAAAAAGCTGCTAGCACATTATAAGCAAATTCGAAACTATTCACGACTTCTGTAAATATCCTGTAAAAAAAAAAAAAAACAAAAAAAAAAACAACTAGAAATTTTTGAGAAAGTTGTTAATTACAAAGTAAAACAAATTCTAAAATTGCAACATCTGCTTAGCAACTTTAAAATATATTCTTTATAATTTCGAATACAACCATATTTATTCTTTCATTTATTTCAAATACAACCGCATATTCCTGAATACTTGTTATCATCGCCTTTATTTCCTTCATAAAGGTGCATTCGTTTGTATCCATCTGATAGTCGTTCTCTCTGAGTAGCGATAAACGTTTGGCATCTAACGATGATAGTAAACTATACCGTAGACAAACGGTTATCTTTGAAATTAAGCAAATTTAGTATGCTCAAATTCCTCTTTCTGTTGTGAAAACTGTTTGTCTTTTCTGAATCACCTGTTATCATAGTTTGCGAGAAGCTTATCCATTATAGATTAGCTTAATGTGCGGTTTAATTGCACATGGAATCAAGATGTAATCACGACCAAATAATCTGCAGAAACCTGATAAGAGGCAACGGCTACAGTATCTGGAGGTCGTACCTAGGTTAAAGAAGAAATATAAACAATTACTTTCTTTAATTCGTTCCCCGTCGTCAATTTAAGGATTATAAATTCAGATTAAATTTAATGTTGAAGGAAATTATATATGCTTTAGTTGCAGGCAGATGGTTTTTAGAGATAGTTAGCAATTAAGAAAATCTTAGCATTTACTTTTGTTTATCTTGCAGTCTAGCTTAAAGATATAAAAAGATTTTCTTATCTTTAAAAATTGAGGCATTTTTAAGATACGAATAACAGAAGACCATTATTCGTGAAGTTTAATAATATAAATACTAAAAGTTTTTAAATCCATTTCACAACGAATAGGGACATTTCAACAGTGAGCTACACAATCAACATCAGTTAATTACAGGTCAATTTTATTTTTTAAATATATTTATTAAAATACTTTTTTCGAGAACCAATATTTTTTCGAAAACTCACGCTTGATAATAGTAATAAAGAATATTCATTGGAAAAAAGAATGTCTATAGGGTTCTGTTTCTAGACTATTTATTTGGAATCTTATTATGAATGATTTGCTTTATAAATTGTCCCAATTTAGATGTTTTAAAATTATTTTTGCTGATGATTTATTGTTAGTTATATAACATGGAAAATTGTTGAGAGCTTGCACTATGTCACACGATATCTTTAATTTTGCTTTGAATGGTGTGAATTGTTCAAGTTAAAATTTAATTCAGTTAAAAATAAAGTTATGATGGTGCACAAAAAATTAAGAGAAGACTTTAAAATTCAGTTATCCCTTGGCCCTGATCTTATTGAGGACGTTAAACAAATGAGATATTGAGGTGCTACATTGGCTAGTAAATTTCAGTGTAAAAATCGTATTTATTATTTGTCAAATAAGTGTGAAAAATTTAGTTGGTTTGTACAAAGTTTGTAAAAATACCTTTGGGTTACTAATTCTTGCCATAAAGATTAATGGTTTATAAATAGGTAAAATTTCAATTTTTACTTTCATTCAAGAGCGTTGGGATAAGAAAAGTTTAAGTAAGAAAATAAATTGTAAGCAGTTAAGATGAATCCAGAGGAGACTTTTTCCTCAGAATTCTGCATTGTTAGTTATGATGCTTTTTTTGGATTGATACCAATTGATTACAAAATTCTGAATTGTAAAAATACTACGAATATTATATCTAATTCTGTTATCATAAATTCCTTAAATGGTAAACTTCCTTTGTCTTCTCTTCCATATACTTCAGATAGAATTTCAATATCAATAGTATCACACTGAAAGCAATCTTGATGAATATTTCCCTCTGTATTTGACTGATAAAATTAAAAATAAGATTAGACTGGCATTTGTTGTTTATAGAATTGAAGTCAATTTAAACAAAACCGTTTACGAGATAATTTAAAAGAGATGTTTAAATTAACTTTATTCTGTAAGTCTTCCACCTCTAAAAAAAATGTTTGCTGTCCACTGACTCATTATAGATTCTTTAGGATATCAGTAGTGCTAAGAACTTGCTGTGGAAGTTTCTCAAAACTACTCATACTATACTAAACGCAAACTATACTAAAAGCTTTGCAGTGTGATAATATTAGAATTGACTTTGCTTATGTTCGTGGCTATTGTGGAAACATTGTAAATGAAATATATCTTGGCTAAACTTGCAACAAGGCTTGATATTAATTTGGAAATAATTGCACCAGCTTTTTATTGGAAATTGTTGCCGAAGCAGCATATCAGTAAGCATTGGAATATGCAGTTCTTGAAGTCAAATGAGGCTCAATGGAAAATAATTGTTTCAACACTATTTTTCGTAGATTTTAAAATATTGTTATTCTAATTGTAAAATAACTCAGATTTTGACTGGACATGGTAATTTTATTATTATCTATATTTTACTTTGTAATTATTAATTTAATATTGTTTCAGTCAATGTTAGGCATATCATTTTATTCATGGCTAATATAGTATACTTGTGGAACACATGTTTTGTATATAATATATATATACGGTATATTAAAAAACACACCTGTAAAATGCTTCTATTGAATATACTTAAGTGTTCTTATTAAAGAGTATTCTATGTAGTGGATAATTAAAAAAGGAAACTTCCAGTACTTTAAAATTTAGGAAATTACTTTTAGAATTAGTTTATTTTACTAATATGATGTGCTGCAGAGGAAATTACATGATGTTTTTCAATTTTTGTGATCATGATTTTCTGGTCGATCTAGAAATCTTGTATAAAGAAATACTAATGTTCAGCCAAAGGAATAATAATGATTGTTTTCAATAAAAATTTAAAAAAATTTTTAAAAAATTTAAAAATAAGAATGCAGGAAATCTTCTAAGCTCAGTAACAGTCATCTTGCTCAAGGGGTTGTACCTGAATTTTTTAAAAATTGATGTGTTTAAGGGATATTACAAACTAAATAATAAATCAAATATTAAGAGCTAATAATAATTCTAATATTTCAAAAGTAGATGCTTAAAAGGAATTATCAAAAGAAAAGAAAATATGCATTATAATTAAAATCAAAAAGAATAAACTGAGAATTCCAATTAGAAAAAACAAATCTTTTAGATAGTAAAATTTCGATAATATTTACGTAACTAGGATTTTAAATGTAAGAATTAATCATTTTGATATTTCGATATCAAACAAAAGATACTTTAATTAATAATCAAACTGAGAAACCTTTCCTATAATAATGAAGTAAATTGATGTTAGCATTGTGTATATAGTTCACTATTGTGAGCAATATTTGCTTTTTGGATAATAAAAAAAAAATGAAAGAAAAGCAGCCTATAAAAAATTCTTACTCGGATTCAAAAACATTTTAAAACAAGTTATCTATCATTATAGCTTCAGTTAATACAAATATTCATGTATGTTATTTTTAAAAAGAAAAGTTTCAAATGAGTTTTAAATAATAAAATAGCAGAAAGATAAATGACTAGTCAAGGTAAATTAAATATATTGGAATATCTCAGCAGTTGTTGATTAAAAGGATGAAACAGCATAAATTGATGGCATCTGCAATGCAAGATCATTTGATACAGAATCCAACTCAAGTAATATGTACTTTGAAAGAAGTTAAAATTTTTTAAAAGATGCTAACTATTATAGATTGAAAATAAAAGAGGATTGTTAATTCAAAAATATAGGAAACAATTAATTAATAGAAAACATGAGATTCCAGATGTAACAAATTCGTTGAATATTCAATTATTATAAAAATGTGTATGTTTTTAACTTCATTGGAAATTAATTGTTTATTGAATTCAGATTTAAATTTGTGTTGCCAGATTTGAAAATGGATATAAATCACATCCAAAACATGTAAGGATTATATTAACTTATATGAAATTATGTTTATAATCTATCTTTTGAAATATTTTTGGAATAAATGAAACGAACAAATTAATAATAGCCAAAGCTTTTACTCTCTTTACTAATATTCACTGTTTAATTTAATTTTGTATAACTTTTTTTTTCCTTGTTTAATCTCTGGAATTTTTTTGAAAAAGTTTTAAATCGTGCATTACTGCAGGGAATATTGGACAAATAAAGCTTCACCAACGTATAAATCTCTACAAAAATTTCATCATCGAAATTTCAGAATTCATCTCATTATAGCTTGCAGCAAAATTCTATTTGAAAAACTTTCAAAGCATTTACAGCATTATTAAAAAATTAACATTACTAATTATTAACTTTTTAGAAACATTAAATAGCGTTCTGTTTTATTTTCAGCTTGAAAACAATATTGAAAACGAAACTTGCTTCTAGATTTTCATTTCTTAGAAAGCTGCTGACCTAAACAATGCATTCACCATATTCTACTGAACGTATTATATCATTGAAAATATTTAATAAATCTCTGTTAGAGCTGTAATGCTCAGCATTTTGGACAGACCAGGAGAACTAATAAATCTGTATTAAATACAGACTTTGATAGTAAATTAGGTCTCAGAGAGTACATTCCTCGACATGTATAACTACAAATAGTACATTCAAAATAGCCGTACGGGTGAAAAACTCACTTTATTTTTATAGTTGTCTGTATTGTAACAGTACTTCAACTTACAGCTTTAATTTATGAATCCCAATGAAGAACCATTCCGAGTTCTCTGATAGAAATATAAGGTAACGGCATTAATAAGTCTGTCGAATGAATTGCACTTGTTAATGCATGAATTTTTTAATTGAATTGAAGTTAGCGAGTTATTTACTCATAGATGAAATCGATAGATTTCAAATATCCTTTAACTCTTTTTTCACTCTCATTTTTGTAATGTTTCCTAGTTGAAATAATTAACTTTCTGCTGTTTTTTAAACTTCCTCGTTTTTCTAGTTCCATTTTTTTATCTGTTATATTTTTAGCTTGCTTTTCAGCCCAGAGGAATAATGATTATGTAACAGAGATTGATCAATAATGAAATTTAAATATTTCGTTTACAAACCATAACTACTGTTTTGTAAGCCATTAAAAGTTTTGTAGCGATGTCAAATGAAATGTTTCACTTCTTATTATACGGTTGGTTCGTTTTCAATTACATGATATCAATTACGAATTTTATGTGACCTTTCATTCATTTACATAACTACTGATAAACCCTACAAAATAGATATATCTCATGTCACCAATCATTTATATACGACTTTTAATCAAATTTCCTTGAAAGCGAGGCTTATCAAATCAGTCTGTGTGTGTGTTCGTCCCTCTGATAACTTTTGAAGTAACTAATTGTTTCATTAATTTTTTTCATAAAAGAAAAATTTCTTCAGTTTGTATTCATTTGTTCTCATTTCCACGACTTTAAAGAAAACTAACTTTAAGGAAAGTAAGATATAAGTTATTTCAAAACCGCCTCATTATGTTTATAAACCCAATGATGTTATATAATAATGGATAATTGTTAGAATATAAAATTATATTTCTATATTTCATTTCAATGAAGAGCTTACTAAAGAATTCACTAACTTGTATTAACTCGATTATTTTTGTTAGAGATATAACTCAAAGTTTGTAACAAAGTTATTATCACTAAATTTTCTCTGGATCTTAAATATTTTATTTTTCATTAACGTGTTTTCCTATTTAATTCAAGCCTAAAAATAAATCAATGTTTGTTTCTGTGTCTAAGAATTCTAACTACTGGATGGATGTTTTTGATACTTGGCATTTCTACTAATCAATAGAAATTTTGGATTTGAAAACTTCTTTTAACTAGAAGAGTTTTACAAAACCAAAAGTAGTTGAGAAGTTACTGCTTTAAAATGACAAGAGTTCCCACAGAAAAGCATTAAAACCGAGCAAACCTTTTAGTAATCCATTAATTTGCGTATGCTTTGATATACTAAATTAAATATGAAATTCAGATTGAATGAAATTCGGAAGAAAAGAAAAGAAAAAAAATTGCTGTTTATATTCAAGAAATATTGAAATTTAAAATTTAACCGAGAATTTTTCTTTCTATCATTTCTTCGACTTTTTAAAACATTTTCCTGTGTGTATTTAAGTAGTGACAATAGGCTTCAAGTCCTTTCAAGAACTCAGTGAAATCTTTTTCTTTATTTTTAAATATACAATAAAACATTTTTCACTTCTCAAATCATGAAATTTTAGAATATTAATTTCAGACTTTTAAAGTTAGGAGGCGGAAATATACATATATATATATATATATGTATATATATGGCATTTCAGCAAATTGTCTTTCAAAAATAAAATAATCTGACTTAAATTCGGTTTAGGAAAAAAGAATTTTTTTTCACCGCCTTGAAATAAAGAGTGAAGATAAATCACTAAAATTTAAAAACTTGAAATATTCAAACTTAAAATTTGAAACATCATTTAACAAAAAAATACTGATAACAAATGAAAAAACAAAAAAAAAAAACAATCAATCGACTAATCAAGAATTAATTCAATGAAAAAGAAATTGCAAAGCTAATAATGGACATTTGAAATCCTCGACCTGTTTATTTACTATCTTCTATAAACAAAGAGTTATTCAAATTTCCAAAATCATTAATCCCGAAATTATAAAATTAGCTTCCGCTTACAAGTTAATTATGTATCCGATTTGTTTCACTTTAATTACCCACATCATTTCAAGTTAACGATAAAATATTAATTATGTATCTCAAATTACTGAAATAAATACTTTCATTTTTATGAAGTTACAATTTCTAATGATTTTCTTAAAACCCCCAATTTATTTTTTTGTAAATTTACTTTATAAGATACAATATTCTTCAATTATGTAACTCAAAAACTGTTTATGTTTTGATGAATTTTATTCAAAATGGTAAATAAGCTTTACCAGTGGCTGACGATTAACTAGTTTTAAAAAGGAAAATAAGTTGATAGACTTACGTGATTTACTGTCATGTATTTATTGTTAATGAAATTTTATTGAAGCAATAAAACAGTAGACATGGATTCTATCTTCAGTTTCATTCTCCAACTTCAATATCAGTGGCCATTGGTTGCATTCCTGTTGCGAATGTTATATTTACAGAAATACAAAAGTTTGTTATAAAATTTTTAGAAAAGGTGGTTCAAGACAGACGCAATCATTAAACAACTTAACAAATTGTAGTTTCAGAAAGGCTTTAACGTTATGGGTCCGTTAACATTCTATTTTATCCCTCTTTATAAAATGTCTTGCTTTTCTTTTTCTTGTTTTTCTTTTATAGAATTCTTATTTTTTGTTAATATTTTCCTGTAAAGAAAAATTGGGAAACCCATTCAAGCATTGAATCAGTAACAACAGCGACTAAATCCATCAAGAAATTAATAATTTTAATCTTTTCTTCAGTGTTTAAATGTTTTTTTTTTTTAGTTGTTTATGAATTACTGATTTAGTCTTCGTGAGTTAGTCAATATAACTCATCCAATCTTTGAATAAATGATTTTAACAAGGAATATTACGTGGATATTTGTTTGAAATCGTATAGTTTATAATTCTTCCTAATCAATTATATACATTATGTCAAATTCGAATTTGCTTTCCTTGATCCAATTATTTTTTTTATTGTATTAAATAAAATCCATAAATCTTTTTTTCGAAGTTTTGATTTCATAAAAAATTTATTCGGAAATGTTATTAATTTTCCTGGAAATCATTGGGAGTTTTTATCATTGGCTAAGACTTCTCTCGTCTTATTGACATCCATGGAAATTTCTTTATCTCTTGTGTCTGAATCAAATAAAGTCTTTTGCATTTTCACCATCAATCAAATGACAAATGGACTGGTTTAAGTTTTCCGTGCTTTTTTTTTTTTCCTCTTCCTTTTTCTTTGTTTCGATCTCAGCATGAGAGAGAAAATCTCGAATATCAATCAAATATCGGAAACGAATTCGTTGCTTTTTGTTAGATGCCTGTAATCAGAAATGCAATATCCAAAGCCGAATAACAAAAGGATGGAGAGAAGGGTAAGTTGAATCAATAGCCATTACGTTCATCAGAAAACAGCTGGGAAGGATAGAAAGAAAGAATAAAATAGAAAAAAAAAATTGGCTATCTATCAGTGTCGCTACTTATCTCTCTAGGTGCTCGATTAAGTTGGTCCAATTGCAATAATGATTTCCACCCTCGCACACCTACAAATAGCTAAGTGCAAAAGTCAAAAACGCCGTCACAGCAACCATCACGTGAAGTGACTTTACACAATAACTTCAGTATTGATTTCATTAGTGTTCGTGTCACGCGAAATATTAGCTATCCCTTGGACTTCTTTCGACTCGTTTCTTTTTTTTAATGTAGAGCTTTTTTTTCCCCCTGAGAGTTAATGGAAAAATCTATGATCAGGTTTCTAATATATTTTTCCCAATTCTTGGAAGTGTTTGATTCAATTGATTCTTGATTGCTCGTTACCTTCACCTTTACGATATCTTGATTTATTATGAGATTAAAAAATAAGCGTACTTATTACGAAATAAAAAGTATATATATATAAATGTTAGATAGATAGATAGATTACAAGTTAGTCAATAAAAATATAATAGTCAAAATGCTTTAGAATCTTTTTCAAATCTTTAATTATTTTATTAAAAATTCAAATTGACAGATGGTTTGCGAACTTTTGAACTTGTGTTTTTTCAGCTTTATTGTGCAGTAGTTGCTGTAGTACCAAATTAAATTAAGAATAACAAGGACTATTCCGAATCCTACCAATAAGGTTTCTTCATCCTAGAAAAATAGATTATTTATCGAGATTTGGGCGTTTAATGAGAAAGCTAAGATAATAAATTTTTTGCTTTCTGAATATCAGCAGGAATTCCTTTTTTTTATGATGTCCTCGATCGACGGCTCGAATGTATTATTCAATTTCGTTTCAGAAGAAGGAAGAACATATTGACCCAATGTAGTATTTGATATCATTACAATTTGTTTTCTTATTTAAAGCCTTTTTTTTAAGTTATAACTCCATTCTAATTATTTTCCTCAAACAATTACATGATTCAAAAAATTGGAATTTATATAATATTTATTCCTAATCTAATTTCTCCAAACGATACTTTTTGGGTAGATTAAGTGTTATCTTTATACAGTAAATCACATTTTCATGTAGATAGGTTAACTTAATTCAAGTTTAAAGTTAGGATCAAATACTTTCACCTGATATATTTCTTTTGGTTCTTTGTTTGTATTCAGTCATGGATCCCATGAAGTTCATCTGTTGCTCCATCGTTCTTTGTAAAGTTAGAACTCTGATACGGATGGAACTCTGGCTCTGTTCCCATCTTCCTTTCAGTTAAATTCCGACGCCTTAAGTCTTAAAGGGATTTGACCATCTCTAGTTTGCTTCTCATTCTCATTACTTTTGTTCGTTTTTGATTTCATTCAGTTGAGGATTAAGTAATTCACAGAAATTCCCTAAATAATGAAATGTTAGATTGAATTATGTTTAAAATCGTTTAGTCCTTCATTCTGTGATTTTATACCAAATGAAGTAATCTTCTACTACTTCTCGTATTTTTTTTTTCATAAAAGAGTAAGGAATGCTTTTTTTTCAATTTTCTATCCTGTTCTGATGTAAACATAAACATAATTGATTAGAAAGTAACTTACAATTGCACAACAATAACTACAATAATACTTTCAAAACCAAAATAGTACAAAAATACGTTTATTTTGATTTTTCTTCAAATGAAAATTTACACGGAAAGCAAAAATTAAGTTACAACGAAAGAAATTTAGGCTTAAAAAAAATCAAAATGATTTGAATTAAACTTCATGGGCTTGAACATTAATACTATGCAAATATTTACACGTAGACGAAAAAGTTTCAAAAAATTCAAGAATTAAATTTCAATGATGAAAATGGTGAAAGTGATGAATTCGGGAAATTTATGATGAATAATCTTAATAAAGAATATGACAAACGCGACTGGCACTGAAGTTCTCACAACATCTCTTCTAATTGGCCACAAGGTTGTCAACAATTCCGATATTACTGACTATTCACCCAGAAGCGTAACCTTACTCTTAGCAAGGCTTCTGGAATGAGAACAAGAGCAGACAGTCTAATAGCATCCCAAACATGGTCAATCCGATTCAGGTCAAGAAAATTTAGTCAATTCCCTGTTCATCATGGACCCACAGACGATTCTTGTCTGGGCGGGCATCTTCATCCATCAAACCGGGTTGAATTCACCTGGAAATGAAAGAATATATTGTTAAAGGTTCTTATCTCTACAACATTGTCATTCAAAGTGCCGCTCGCAAAAAGTGATGTGTATGATCATTGATCAAGATCCGTATGCGCAAGAAGAAATGTTCACGTCTGAAGATAATTGATGTGTTCTACCACGCTCTCTCAAGATGAAAGATCCTTTTGGAATGAATCTGACTAATGTGCTATCTTTGCTCTGTATGGTATTTTTTAAGTTACCTGATGATTTGAAAACCATTGTCACATTAAATGTCTCATTAAAGGATATTACTTTTCACTAGATGACGAGAGTGAAACCTTGAATTGACTTTATTTAAAATGCTTTAGATTCCTTAGAATGAGAAAAAAATTGAGAAAGGAATTATTAGAGAAAATGCGTGATGAAATGAATTGAAAGTATTTATAAACAGCGTTAACAGAAAATATTATTCCGTGAATTTTTTTGGTTAATTTTAAATTTGCTCCTTATCAAAATCGGACAGTAATAAGAATATTTTGCAGAAGCCACTTTCATTTTTCAAATAAATAAATAAATAAAACTCCCGAACTCCCAAAATTGTTCGGAATCTTTATTTCGTAAAATTTATCGGCTAATACCGGTAAAAAGACCTATCAATAAATATGATAATCTGAATTTGTTTTGGCAACATTTTGCAGAATCATTGAATCGTAACATAATTTATGAAACCCTAAAAAAATTCTATTGTCAACAAATGTACATAATTTGTTTTTATCTCCTGAAAGTGGTTGTGATTGTAATCTACGTCAATTTTGGGTGCAATGGCTTTTGCTTAACAGTTTCTATGTTATGTATTTCAAATATTATTATTAGTAATATCATATAGCGTGTTTATCCCAGTGACTGTACCGAAACATAGTTCCTAGTTAAATTAATCATTAACTGTCTTATGTTTCTCTTTCAGACATAATTCAAAGTGTGTATTTCTGTTATTCGACCTGTTTACTGTTAACTAACTTGGAAGCGGAGAGAAACCACGGCATAAGGATATCATTAAAATACTAAATGGATGATTTTTAGGCTTTCTATAATCCTCACATGACAGTTGGGCGTTACTGCAGTTAGTTTAAAAAAATAATTTCCATCGATAAATGAGTAGTTGCTTAGAAGCAATAATTAAAACAACCAGGAAACTTTACACCTGCTGTTATTTTTCTCGAGCTTTGCAGTGAAATTCAATGCTTATGATCTTTTTTTTACTTAATGTTATATTGTCTTACAAAAATTATTATTGTTTACTTTGAAAATTTTAGGTTGAAAGTTGAAAATAGAGAGAACTTGTGTCTACAGCAGCAGCCTTCAATTTTTGACCTTACCTTTTTGTTATCTAATATTTTGAAAGTATTTTTTATTTGCAGCTGTTTCCAGCGCTTAAGCTCTGGTGAGCTTTAGAAAATAATAAATCTGAAAATGATTTCCGATGATAAGTCTTTAATATTTGGCCTACAGTTTTGTTTAAATTATATCTCTTAAAAAATCTAGTAATTCATTATTTACTCATTTCTTGTCGATCAAATTAGGATCAAATTGATAATAATGTAATGTAAGTAACACTTTAATATATTCAGGTGAATCATTCAGGTTTCAGAGCAAAGTCACCGAAATTTATATCTTAAATTTCCTTTTTCATGCTATAAGTTCAGAGACGGTTAGTTTATTTTTCTTTTGAAAAAAAAAACCAAACTAATGAACTGTGAAGAACAAGAATAAATACACTCATTAACAAAAAAAAACGACGACCTAGGAGGAGTTGTCCGATTGTAATGAAATTTCGTATGCAAAGACAATAGGACCACCCATGCAAATGATTAAACTTTGGTGTCCAATGAATGAATAGCGAGAGCTACAGCGCATCGAAACTGCGCATTCAGCAGGTGTATATAATAAGCGATTCTCAATCTGATGGTCAAAATTTCTGTTGCATTGCGAGTTAGGATATCTTTCAACGACTGAAAAAATGCCTAGCCGCAGGATTCGAGCTCATTACGTGCAACTGTCAGAGTTTGAAAAAGGTCGTATCATTGGATTGAAAGAGGCAGGTTGGGCAAATCGGATAATCGCTCGTCATATGGGTCGAAGTGATGCGACGATTAGAAGATACTGGCAGGAATGGGTGGACAATGGCAGATTTAGCGTCATGAAGGTAGCGGTCGACCTAGGGCCACAGCAGAGCGGGAGGATAGAGCGATTGTCAGATCAGCTGTCACAACGCCTGAATCATCGTTATCAATCATCAGACGTGCGACCCGCACACGAGTGTCCACCATGACCATTCACAGAAGGCTGAGAGAGCGACATCTACGCTCGTACCGACCGCTATGCCATCTGTCACTCATGTCTGCACACCGTCGGGCAGACATTACAGTGATGCTTGGCGCGATCCGGTTGGAATGATACTGACTGGGGACGTATAGTGTTTAGCGACGAATCCCGCTTCCAACTGTGTCCTGACGATCGTCGCAGACGTGTCTGGAGACGCCTAGGGCAGCGTGCCGATCCTGCTTTCACTACTGCACGCCACACAGGCCCTCAACCAGGAGTTATGGTCTGGGGTGGCATTTCCCTTGATAGCCGGACCCCTATGGTCGTCATTAGCGGCACACTTACAGCACAGAGGTACGTCGACGACATTCTGAGTTCTGTTTTGCTACCCTTCCTTTTGCAGTACCCTGGCCTTATTTTTCAGCAAGATAATGCCAGACCACATACGGCACGTGTTGCTATGACCTGTCTTGCGGCTTGTGAAACACTTCCTTGGCCAGCCAGATCCCCAGATCTCTCTCCAATCAAGCATGTCTGGGATATGATGGGAAGGCGACTGCATCCACCAGGGAATGTGGATGGCCTAGCCCGACAATTGGAGCAAATTTGGCAAGAAATACCGCAGGAGATCATCAGGGAGCTTTATCACTCTATGCCACGTCGTGTGGCAGCTTGCATTCAGGGTAGAGGTGGGTCAACACCTTATTGAGCTCGTTACTTTGTAACTCTGTAACTCTGAAATAAATCATTCAATTTGTCTGAAATTGTAATCATTTTCTATTCTGTACATAATCTTCCTCTCCACCAATTTTTGTCTCCATCGGACAACTCCTTCTAGGTGCGTCGTTTTTTTTGTTAATGAGTGTAAGTGCTAAAAATCTGTTGTGACAAACTCTTGAAAATTGTGCTTAAGTTTAACGAAAGATATCTGCGGTATTGTTGCTGACAACAAACCATGTAGTGTTACTTTCATTCGAAACGTTGATTATGTGTATTCATACGAAAAATACTGGATAAAGTTTGGAAATCTTATTCAACATAAATAATTGTTGGTTATTGAAATAAATGTTATTGTTTTGAAAATCTTCAAAAACAAAATTATTATTCAAGCACTAATAGGTTCATTCTTCAAAATGTGCAAATAAAGTGTTGCTACATTCCAGAAACTAAGTTTGTTGAACTTGGTCCAAGTTGTAAACATACCGCTTGACTGGTTGACCAAGAAACTGACCACTGATTCGGATTCGCTCTCTGATGGCTATTTGGATTCGGGTCATGAACACGGGGATCTTTCTTTTATTACGCTTGTCTCTTTGATGTGTTTTTTTCCCAGGCAATAACATTTGTCAAATCATTCCTTGGATCTAAGCTGTCATAAAAGACATTCTGAAAGTGCTATCCTAAAAATTAGTAGATTCAAAAAAAAAATTGTGATTCTTACCATAGAATGGATTTGCATTTTGTTTACATCGACTTGACGTATCAATGTTTCTTATCATTGCACGACATAAATTAATGGCATCTTGAGTGCAGTAACTTATTGTTTGTTTCAAGATAAACAATATATCAAATATCAATATTGCAATAATCTGTGTTGTTCCTATTGCATTTCCTTAAATTCGAATGGCGATCTACAAAATTCATTGAGTTAAGGATGTAACAAAGTGAAACAAAACAGATATACTAACACAAACTTCCAGTATTTCTTAGATAGCTCTATTTTGTTAGATGGGGATTAGTAAAGTGGTATTAGTCCAAAACTAATAAAGCAATATTAGGTCCAAAAGTTTAGTTACTAGTAAGTCCAAAACACTAAACTTCGCTAAGTCCAAATAATTATAATTAATTAATACATCCAGAAGTTTCATAAAATTTTCTTTGTATAATAATGGGATAAAAATAAGCAATTCGGAAATCTTTTTTATATTTACTTTAAAAAAACAAGCACATTTAAAAAAAAAAGTTTTAAAAAATTAAAAAAATAGAAAACAGTTTTGACCTGCTTTCACCTCATGGTCATCCCTCTTTGAGCTGAGTTTAAATTTTTAAAAATATTTTTAAATACAGTAGAACCTCATTATAACGGAATAATAGGGGCTGAAGGTTATCCGTTTTAATGAAAGTCCGACTTATAACAAATAATTCTTATTATTGGGGTTGTAATGCGGCAGGGTACACATCAATGAAAGTACAATAGTTAGCTATAAAAAGTGATTATTATGTAAAAAATAAAAATTAGCCTTCAACGTAGTAGGCTGAATTGAAAAAGATGTGTATGTATACATGCATTAATCTTTAGAACAAGAAAGTCCAGGTACATGTTGAATGCTTACATTCATTGGTTTGGAAAATTATTTTTTTTTTCTGCTGGTTTTGTTTGCTTCTTATTTCTTCATTTAATAACTAACGGAGGTGCCGTAAGTGCTCATAATATGCAAACACATTTTCAAACACATACGGTTGGAAATGTTAAACTCGTCAGATAAAAATAAGCATCCTTTATTATTATTACAATTTTTTTTAAAACTGTCCGATATAAGCGACGTCCGTTATAATAGGGTCCGTTATAATGAGGTTCTACTGTATGTTCTTTTCTAAAGTACAAATGTAAAAAGGAATTTTTTTTCCAACATTAAATGACGATCTAAATTAAGAAATCAAAAATATTTATGAATATAGTTGACATATATAAAGAAAACTTAATGCTCTTATACCATATTTATAATCAAAAGTGTAATTATGCTTTCTTTGGGACTATTTTATAAATAACGAATTGTTAGGAAGTTCCTTTAAAACCAGAATAATAATCATTCTATGTTAATTATACTTAATTACTATACTTTCTACATAATTAGGGGGAAGGGTTTCTTTTTTTTTCAGATCCACTCCCAATAATGTGCAGTACTTAATGCGGGATGCAGTAAAAAGATAGAAAATCCAGGAAAATACTTACTATTAAATAAATGATACATCTTGAAGAAACTCCTAAAACATCCATTTAATCATAATATTTCGCCTTTCCTTCGCGAAAGACTTCTTCAGATGAAATGGCACAGGAAAACTATATTCCTCATCCACAGAATTCGTATGTCTTTAATTATAAATTAATTAATTATAATGAAATTTTGCTTATTCTTATACTCTGGAGTATATATAAAGTCCAAGTTAATCTTTTGTTATATTATTAACCAATAACAGAAGAGTAACAAAAGAATAACTTGGCCTTTATATATAATATTTTTTATATTATTATTAACCAATATCAGAAGAGCATATAAAAAATATTACATATAAAGGTCAAGTTATTCTTTGGTTACTCTTCTGTTATTGGTTAATAATGCCTATAAAAAATATTACATTTTAAGACAAAAGCAATCATTTTTCTGTTTGTTTTAAGATTTTCTGTAGACAACTTCTATGGCCGTTGATAAGCAAACAAAAGTAAATTCATAATTGTTATATATTATTACTGACCATAACAAAAACCTTTCATGACAGTCGGGACTTGTTCTATCCATGCGTATTGACTAAGTTTGTCCTTTGCTAACAGGAAAATATATAAAAATAAGAAGATAATTTCGTTTCATATTTCTCAAGCGATCTGTCAATATAAAATTCACATTAAAGATGTTAATATAAAGACATTTTAATAATCTAAGAAGATAAATTTACCAAGTATGAAATCAATGAGATCAACATCATTTTAAATTCTACCATATCATCAATGGTTGGTTGGTTGGTGTTTTATGGCGCAAAAGCAGCTGCGGCTAAGCTGCGCCAAATATCATCAATTAAAATAAATCTTAGTATTAAGCGTAAGCCAATTTTAACAGCATAATAGCCGTGCACGGTACTTGAATTACGTAAATCTTAACGGAATCCCAATTCTAAATGCCATCTGTGGCTCTATTTGTTTAATTCCTAATTAATATTTCCTAAGCTAAATTCATTTCCTTAATGCTTGTAATCTTCAATATTTTTTTTACCGACACTGTACGAATGAGCTAATAGAATTCCCTCGTGTCTATGTAATGCCTTCGCAGCAAAGACCTGGATTCGAAGCCCCATGAATCATACCCTCGTTGGATTCCCCACGGATTGGAGGACTGGGTTCCTCACAATGACCAGTGAATGCACTTGACCTATTAAGTACAGATAGAATATGATTGAAAACCCCCACAGTGCTATAATTATTGTTGATCTGATCATCTACGTTCAAAAGACATAGAATACCATCTTGAAAGATGACATCAGAGCTAATTCTCGATTACAAACGCATTGAACAATGGTATTAATTTCGAGGTGAACGCACGTACGAAGAAATAGATATGAAGGATCTATTCTAGAATTGTAATAACTTCATGATTTATCCTTGTACAACGGAGGAATTCAGTCTGAATCCGATAATTTGAGTTGATTTAATATTATAATTTCAATTGATGTAAAGTTAAATGTAAGACGTAGATATCGCGATCTTATGTAAAAGTGATAACCTAAGAAATATAAAAAAAATAAGTGACTTATAGCTCCTGTTTACACCAATCTAATAATGAAATGAAAAGAACTTTTGTGAAAAGTAAAATGAGTTATTTGTAGCATAGCAAGGAATTTTTCAAGTTCGTACATAAGAGATTAAATTCTTCTGCTATTTTTTTAGGTAGGAAATTTGAATACTTTGGACGACTTCAAAAAAAATCTTAGTAAGATTCATTTGAAATGTGGAATCGGAGTTATCTATTCAAAAGAGAAAAGCTTAATGGTATCTTTCTGCATAAAATATTCTTTTTTTTTATTATTTTTGTCAGCTTGAAATGCATCACATCTAACATCGTTTCATATTTTATCAATAAAAGCGTTTTTCTTTTTTTCAATTTTTCCGTCCATTCAGAACATCCCAGTTTAACGATCAAGATTTACTTTGCAGACAGAAAGTCAATGTTACAAATTTAAAAGAAATAATAATAAAAAAAAAAGTTTCTCTTTCTTAAAAGGAATTTATACACCGTTCAAAAAGAGAAGGGGAAAAAATAAGTAAAGAAAAATGAGAAGAAAAAAAAATATACCAGACAACGAAATATCATACGCTCAATAATCATGTACGTATCGCATGAATAATTTCCCAGGACTGAAATGTAAATACGAAGGAAAAAAACTAAACAGCTTTTACGTTTTCTTCTTTTTGACGTGGGGTTGGCTGGGATTTCAAAGATGGTTCTTATCTTTGCTGTAACGAAGACATGATTAGAGTTGCCTTATTCGAATCCCAGGGTATCAGAGGAACAGAGCAGGTCGCTCTCCAGACCTAATTGGAAAAGAGATTACTTTGGAAGCCTACATCCAGACCCAAGCAGCGAATTAACCCTTTCCTAGCAAATGAGACACACACAAGTGCGCACTTCTTAAAAATCACAAAGTAGTTCATGTCTATTAATAAAAATGAGTTCAGTATTTTGTAAACAAGATTGTTTTTAAGAAAAGGAGAAAATAAAAATATCTTCTCTAGTTAATATTAACATATGTAAAATTAATAAATATAATAACACTTCTTTATATTGAAATTTATACTAGAATATAATCTGCAGATAATTCTTTTTGTATCTCGTAGGATATTTGACCAACACGTAAATAAAAAAATTAAACAAAAATAAATTGCAGCATCTTTTCAAAGTCATTCTGTCTCTTCTTTGACAAATGAACAACCGAAGAAAATATATCCACCATATACTGAAAAAAAATTCTAAAGGAATAAAACAGTATTTGAATTCTACAATATGGTGTAAGTTACAACAAATAATTATTAAGCAATAAAAATAATATCCATTGGCTAATAATTAAAGGACATTTAATCATATCGATAACTTTGCTTCAGTCGTTTGGGTATTATTTTTTTTGTGTAAAATATTTATTACTTTGCAATTGAAATTCTTTTTGCTATTTAAATTAAATTAGGAATTATTAATGGAAAAAAAAATCCTCTTTCAATTTTCTAAATGTGGAATTATTAGAAAATACTTACAAATCTGTAGTATTATAATTACAATATATTTTCACTATGAAAACGGGTGTTGTCATTTATGAAAATGATATTTTAGTTCTGGCTGTTTTCTTGTAAGTTCCTAAGAAAATTTCTCCACTTTGGGATTCAAAACAGTTGGATTAATTTAAAGAAAATTAAGAAAGAAAACAAAAAATTAAAGGAAATGGATTTATTTTACATATTTTGTCTGTCCGTCTGTTATCATTTAAGCATTGTCTTGACAATAGCGCATTCAAAGTTTCCAAGAAGATTCTGCAGCGAGTTTAGAAAAACTAACGAAGGTTCATCTTCTTAATCTCTAATTAGTAATTCGCTTGTTTAAAGGTATATTTGTACTTTCTACAGGCCACTTTTTCAAGACAAAAATATTTTAAAAACGATACATAATTTTCACTTTTACCTAATTCCCTCTGAAATTCAGAATTTGTAGACAAACTTTTACAAAATTCACTTGTCTGTTTCTTAAAAATCCAAAACCTGTAAAAAAGACGCTCGTGTAAATCATAATGTTTTTTTATAACCAAAAGAATAGAAAATTCCTATAAGGTGAACTCAAGTTAAAGTGAAATCGTAGGAAGACAAATAACTGCGAGACTAATGTGCAACAATTAAAATTAAAGAAAAACGAAAAGTATTATTTCTGAGGAATGCATAATTTATTAAGATACGATAAAAAATTAGAGTAATATTCTACAGCATTATAACAAAATCAGAATATAATTATATTTAATTTAAATCTTTCGTTATCTGAAGTAAAACATTTAAGGATATTTCGGAAGCCAAAAGATTACCATGGAAGGCGAAGTAACTCTCTCTTTAAAATGAAGGATCAAACACCCAAAACATAAGAAATCAGTTTCATTACATGTTGCAAGATACCTCGCAACATGTAATGAAGCTGATTTTGTGTGTTTGGTTCTTCATTTTAATCGATTTTCACACAATAAGGGTATGAATAACTCACTCTTTTTTTAGTGTTTTATCTTTTCATTATAAGATCTACGAAAATTACTCGCATAGCCACATATTATCTGCAGTCTGGCCACAAACTCTGAACACAGGCAAAAGCCAAAGAAGCGCATAATTATAATAATTTTATATTCTTGATAATGACAATAATAAATCATAATAATATTGAACAATGGATCAATTATAAGGTTGGACTGTAAAGTTATTGCTTTTAGAAGCCTTCGCAAAGTTTATTGGGGATTCAGAGCCAATGAACATAGATCACTATCATTTTGTTCACCGTGCTGAACTTTGCATTGTCATTAGAGACATACATTGAACATGTCATGTAATGACTTTTACTTAATTCTAGCCGGATGGAAATTGTCTAAATCAGGAATAATGATGAATTCAAAATAAAATAATGTGAAATACAACAATATGTTATCATATACAACAATGATATAAATGAAAGCCATCATTAAAAGAAAGGACGGATAAACTGTCATCTAGAAAATTTTACAAGAAGTACGAAAGGGAATTCTGAATTAAAGAAATTATTTCCAAATGAATGAACAGGAGGATGAAAATACAAAAGGTTTAATAACTTCAGAAAATTCATTGCAAATATTTATTAGTGAGAATGAGTAAGGGTTCTTCGAACGAACTCTTTGTTGTAAGTTACCACTCCTCATCTGTGCATGTCTAATTACAGGTATTAATGTTTTTTAGCATATACATTGTAATTGTGTATATTATAATGTGCACGTTATTGTTATTATGATTGCCATTTAGATGATCTTTCACTTCGAGAAACATAAATTTTATTACATAAAGATAAAGGAACTGATCTTGAATTGAATTGATATTCATATTGTGTGGATATATTGAAAGAAGGACCATATATACAAAACCTTCAAAAATAAAGATGTATTCGTCTTCACATAGCATGTTTCGAGGTTCAACCTCATCATCAGATGTAACATGAATAAAAAACGTACTAAACTAAACGTCGAAACGGCCATGAACCTTCTTATGACCAAGAATAACAACAATCAACAACAAAGATTAAAGTAGGTCAAAGATTATCAAAAGGCTTTATAACAGATAAAGGACTCAGACAGGGATGTTGTATCTCCCCAACACTTTTTAAAATTTATGTTGAAGCAGCATTAAAAGTTTGGAAAGAAAACTGCAGAGGATTGGGACTTAATGTGAAAGGAACGTCAATGTTTACTCTGCAGTTCGCAGATGACCAAGTCATAATTGCAAAGAGTAAAAATGATTTAGAGAGAATGACGATAACAATTAAGGAAGAATATGAGAAATGGGGACTATACATGAACGTTAGCAAGACCAAATATCTATGTATAGGAGGAAATGATACGGACCTAAATCTAAATAATAACATGAAAATAGAAAGCTGTGAGCATTATAGGTATCTCGGAGTAGACATTAATAGAGAAGGCAGAGACTCACAAGAAATTAAAAACAGAATTTGTCAAGGAAGGAAGGCTATAAAACTATTAAATTCTATTTGGTGGAGTGAAGAGATCTCTAGGAAAAGGAAGTATAATATATACAATTCTATTGTAAAGAGCATCTTGTTATATGGGGCAGAGGGATGGAGAATTACGGAGACAGAAAAAAAGAAATTAGCGGCAGTGGAAATGGATGCCCTAAGAAGATCATGCAGGATATCAAGAATAGAAAGAACAAGAAATGAAAGAATCAAAGAAATGATGAAATTAAAAGGAAACATTTTGGACGATCTTCAAAGAAAACAATTAATTTGGTTTGGTCATGTTAAAAGAATGATTGACGAAAGACTGCCCAAAATCGCTTTTGATTACAAAACTAATCAAAAAAAGAAACGAGGAAGACCACGAAAGGCTTGGATGGACGATATTAAAAAAGCAATGAGGATTAGAAGTCTGGAAGAGGAATGGACCCTTGACCGGAAGACCTGGAATAGACTTCTTGCAGATTCTTTCGGAAGGCGGCACCTGACGCCATGAACCGAGTTTATATAACAACAATACCAGGAATGTCATAAATTAATATTATCAAGACATTATTACAGTAAAGATACAACAGTAATAATCAGCTTACTTTAGATCATAAACTAATGCATTTTATATTGACACGTCCGTGTTACAACATTTTTGCAACCTAATAATTAGTGGTTCATGAGACTTTCTAAGATAACAATCCTGCTCCATAGCATAAAGTGATCTTATTTAATTTCGAATTTATTATTTAAACCACATTGGATTTAAGAGCCGAAACCGTAGCAATCATAAGCAGAAAGATGTTGTTTAATTACAAGTAAACAAAGTTACACTAAAAAGATTTCTAATTATATTTTCTAATGTTGTGTAGTGATTTGTATTGAATTCCATATTATAATATAAAAAGTAATCCTCAAAGTATGGAATAAGACAGATTTACATCCCATGAAACATTGAAGTAATCTTTAAAAAAGTAATAAGATTTAAAATTTACTGCTAATAGTTTACAAACACGATATTTTGAATTCATTTTATTCAAATTCTATTTAAATGATTCTAATCATTTACAATCGAATTCATTGTTGCACATTTCTTTTTCAGCTTTAAAAAAAAGAAATTGATTCCCAGTATTACAACATCTGAAGCTTCTCAGAAACTTTGAAATAATCTCTCTTGTAAGCATCTGAATTCAAATATATTTGAGATATTGATTTGGTCTATTTATAGATTTCTAAATGTTGTTCTTTACCTCAGAGACATTTTCTGTGAATATTAAATGCTTCTGACATTCTGGAACCTTATTGAATTTAAACACGATATTTACCTACACGAATTTCTGAAAAATGCTAGAAGAGTGACAAGAAATACAGATACCATCTAAGACACCATCTGTGAATCGATAAAATACATGCAGTAACTGAACGATTCCTAATTATCCTCAGATTCATGTTAATTGGATATTAACAAACTAATTCTTTGGTAAACTTTTCTTAACTTTCTGGGATATTAGTAGTTTTCACAGAATAGGTTCAAGATGTTACTTCTCGTTAGCACATCTGCTTAGGAACTGAAATTCCTAGTGCTTCTCGGTAAAAGTGAGAAAATTCGTCCTAACAATTTGAAAATTATTTAATTATTCATTTTAACCATTATTTTTGAAACTTCCAGTAGTATTTAGATGTTTCTAAATAAAACAGTCCGTGAATGAAAACTTCATAGCCCTGGAAGTTAATAAGATACTTTATTTTATTTGGATAGCTTTTTTCCCTTCCAGTGAACATTATCCCCATCTCATTTCCACTTCCCCGCCCTCCACCTAATTTACTGATATTGTCTTTCAGAATCTCAGGGTATTTTAATGAAATCCAAAAGCGGTATTTCAAAGAACTAACATAAATTTTTAAATACAATTCCATTGGCAAAATAAGGATGTTAGGATGAAAGCAGCTTTCCTTAAGTAAATAAGCATTAAATTACTTCAAAAGATATGAGTTAATTGCATTATTTCCGGTTTCTGAAGTTAAGCATATATTTGAGGAAAACAAATCCAGATTTGTGGTCCTCTGTAATGAACTTCAGAGTTAGAATGGGATCAGTAAGGCTTGTCTTGGGAGCAACATGGAACGAGCAACTAGAGGTCGGCTTCTTTCTACTTCGAATCGAACATTGTTGATTATTTCAAGGACTTTATGTTCGTAGTTTTTTCTCAGTAGTGAAATCCAACCGTTGTCTAAGGAAATAATTAATGGAGTTTTTGAAAGCATATTGCTGTAGAAACATTGTTTTTTCTTATACCATCCTTCCTTTTCGAAGAGATCATGAATAAGTTCAGGATTTCATATCCAGTGTTAATGGAACAAAATTTTAGCATTGAATGTACCTCAAAAGTCCGAATTTTATTATATTACCATTGATTTAAATTAAGAATTGTTTATGATTGTTTTTCACCGTTATTTACTTAACATGTTAAGAGAGGAAATTTTATGTTCATCTCTAAGGGTACGAAATTTCGAATTTTTACCTTTTTTTTTTTGAAAACATTATTGATTTTTTCATTATGCACAGAAGAAAGTTAATAGCTTTTGAATAGAAACATGAAACTAATTTCCTGATTTTCCTACTTATCTGTAAAGTTCTTAGGATCAGCAATTGAATTTGGTTTGTGACTCTCGGACGAATCGTAACCTTAAGTAGATCGTGTTATTAGGCGAAAAGAATTAAAGATGACTTTGAATTTTTAACTATTAAATATTTTATATTGTCATTCTTTTTTAAGGAATCAAGTAGTACAGAATGTCATTACAAATTGAAGTAACTGGATTGAATATCCGTTTGTTGTGGGTAGAACTCCTAATAAAAGAAAGGAATCTTCATGATTTCGGATATCGCTTTAGATAATATAAAGTTAAAATATTACTTTGTGCTTTATTACAGCAAATTATTTTTCTATTTTTAGGTAAGTGTCGCCAATTTTGACTGATTTTAATGAAGAGTAATTGGTGAGTAATTGATTTTTATTATCAAGTACTGTTTTGAAAGAGAAGCAAAGAAATCTTAAAAGATATACAATGAAACAATTATTTTAAAATGTTTGAGGAGCATAAATACACTGCCTACTCAATTGATTTGACACCTGTGGTATGGAACAGACAATTTATTTACAGCGTGTCTAATAGCGCGTTCTGTGGCCTTTTGCCCTAAGCACAGCATAGCATCCACACGCCGTGGCATGCTCTCCACCAGTTTCTGATAGCAAGCAAACCGGTATTTTTGCCCACTTCTTCAAAGCCCGCCCAAGTTGGATGCGTGTTTGGACGCGCACGAATCCGGCGCTCCAATTCATCCCATAGATGTTCAATAGGGTTTTGAGGTCCGGACTCGGGGCGGGCCGCTGAAGTTCATGAACATTATTTTCCGGAAACCAGGCGCTGACAACACGGGCCTTACGGAAAGGCGCATTGTCGTGTTGAAACACAAATGGCCCTTCAACGAACTGCGACCACAACGTAGAAAGCATAGAATTGTCTAGAACATCCAGATACTGTGTGGATGCCATGTTTCCCTCGATCACAACCAACGGACCACGTCCAAACCGGAAAAGACGACCACCGCCAAACTTCATTGTTGGGATGACACACTCAGGTAGCAGCCGCTCCCGTGGCAAACGCCACACCCAGGTGCGCCCATCCAATCGTTAGTGTGTGAAGTGTGATTCGTCGCTCCACATAATGCTCTTTCAGCGGTCCATCGACCAAGACCGTCGCTCTTTACACCAGGCTATACGACGCTAGGCGTTTACAGGAGTGATGTTAGGCTTGTGGGCAGCAGCCCGACCGGTGTACCTAAAGCAAGGAGCTCCCGACGAATCGTCATGGTACTGACAGTTATTCCCGTTGCCTGCTGGACGTCCTGTCGCCGTTGTTCTGCTGCAACAGCTTTGTTCTACCATACCAACCGCTTCATGGTCCTCCGGTCTATATCGGACAGGATGCGAGCTCGGCCACCTCCATGATGTTGTGTTTGCACTTCGTGATACTAGCACCCGTGATCGACTTTGGCAGGTTCAGTGTCGCTTCTATGGCTCGCACACTCTGGCCACTAATGTGGCAGTCTATGAAAATCCACTTTGAAAATCTTTTGATGTTGGCATTTTACCTCAGCACGTGTTTAGACACCAAATGACTCCAACTATATATGATAGTGTTGTTTAAAAACGAATATATTCAAATTATTGCCTGAATTTTTGTTCCATTACGGCAGGTGTCCACTTTCAATTGAGCAGTCACTATATAACTACTTTCGTAAAATTGAATGCCAATAAAATAAAATAATTTGTATGAAATAGTGATTGAATGATTAGTTTTATTGGATTCCAAACATGGCGGATGTTATTTCACAAGAAATTGTGTAACAAATATTCTTTTAATAAAAGGATATTAAGAATAATATTAAACAAATGAAAGCTGTTTATACTAATTATAATTCAAACAACGAAAGATCTTTCGAAAGTCATACTTGGTTTGCAGAGTAAATCGGATGAATGTAAAATTTCTTTTTCTTTGAAGAAATTCTTTTACCTTTGTGCAACTTCTCAAGAGCTACAATTTTTAAACAGTAAAATAATGAATAGTATTATTTTGAACAATAAAAACTGAAATTCTTTATTATTAATTTAATACCAACAGTTTACTGCAGTCTTTTCTAAATATTTTTTTTTAAAATGTAAAAAAAGTTTTTTTTTTTTTTTGGTATTTCAGAAGAGTTTTATAAAACAGTTAAATGTCTTCAATAATGTTATTGCATTGAATAATAAAATAATAAATGATTTGGGGAGAAATAAATGTTTCATTTAAAAAAATACACTTCCTTATGATGGATATTACTTTCTCAAAATCAGTTTCTTACGAAGATGAAACCTGGTTAAGACAAAAGTAAAGTAAAAGAAAAGAATGAATTTCAATGTGAGATCATGTAGATTTATGATAAAAGTAAAGAAATATATTAGTTTCCAACAATTTATTAGGGAAAATAAATCTTTTCGAATTAGTTTTTTCAATATTTTTTTAAAAAAAAATTAACTTCTACTATTATTAGATTTTTTTTGTAAAGTCTGCACCTAAATGAAATTATTGGTTTTCAAAGAAATCGATAACTTCTTCCTAAACAGAAATTGCCAATTAGTAACGTTCTACTGATCCATTTAATTTTCTTTTATCCCTCCTTTGATAATTTCCTGTTTCTTTGATAGGTTTTTAAACAGTATAGTTAATTAGACTACTTTTCAATTTCAAATGAAACATCTGCTTATAGAATTCCTGCCAGTAATACATTCTTTTCCTTTTTTTATTCCATTTGGTCTCTCGATATCCATCGTAAAAAAGGACTTTCTTGCTACCACCTCGTTCGTCCAACTGGAGGGCAAAATTCCTAGCACACCGGCAAGCCACCATCATTATCCACACGGACGGAGATGGTCTAATACCTCCTTTTGCCATGACTGAAGCCGGAGGGCTGTAACAGCAATCGTTGAGTTTTTTTCTCTTGCACCATCATCCAGGAAGGTATTTCTGCCAGTCAATCATACAAACACACTTGTTATTCGGGCTGCGCACTGCTATCCAAACGTTGCTTTCTGACTAGTGGTGCATTTGCTACGCTTCTCTTGCAGAAAAGGCTTAAAGAAGAAGTTTTATCTGGAAGAGAATATGAAATTCAGCAGCTACAACCGAATTCCACAATTCTGGCCTTTACATATTCATATCACAGATGAATAAATTTCTTATCTTTTTAAAAAATTCGACTTTCTTTACACTTCGTATAGAATATATAACTATATTAAATTTGAAAGTAAATCATCCAGTTTTCAAGTGTAAGATGGAAAATTCCGGAAATGACTAGAAAGTTTTACGTTCTTATACTGTATAAAGTAATTAAATTTTTACTCTAAAATTAGGAAATGATAATATCGTCTAATGTCGTTTGTTATATTTCAATCAAAGAATGACAGTTTTCTTGACACTTCAGTCTGGAAGTTAATACAGTTCTTTATTTTTGAATCAAATGTTTGGAAATTTTTTGGCAAGAAAATATAGTACACAAAATATTATTATCGTAATAATATTGAATAAAAAATATAGCTTTCAAATTTGTAAAATAGTTGCTTTATTTTTCAGAATCTCTACAGAAAAATTACATCAAATAGGCCTAGGCAGTAATTAAATTAGTTAAGAATCTTATTCATTTTACATTTTTCGAATTGGTCTCGAAAACATGTATTACTATCTATGTTTGTTTGCCTGTATATCGAAATTTTATTTATTCATGTATTAGACCGTAAATTATTTATTAACTTTCATAATTAAAATTAAGACATTCATTTGTTTCAAATTGAATGAGAATTTAGTTGATATTATAGTATGCACAGAGAAAGAAGAATTACCATAAAAGGAAAAAAACTGATTACTTAGTTGATCACGGAACTCATTTAAGCAGCAAACAACATGGCGGCTCATAAGAATAGATTATCGTAAGACCTGCACAGCCAAGCTAGAAGTATAATTTGCAACTATTTTAAGAGTCAAGGTGATGGAATATGTATTTTTGAATGACTAGAAAAACCGGCTATTCCCAGAAATTTGTCCCATTCGACGGTTCATTTCCTCGAAAGGGACATTCCCTTTTTACTCGTTCGAAGCCATTTTTGGATATGGATGCTATTTATAAAAAACGTGAATAATATAAAAATAATAATAGCAGAATATCGGTAGGTTAAAGATGCAAATACTAAAAAAAAATCGATAATCTTATTCTCTTCTACTTAGCAGAAAAATAGAAATTATTTACGATGCTTTGCGATAGATGTCTCGGAAAATACATGGAAGTACTAATGCATAAACTATGGTTTTCTTCTTTTCCCAACCGTTGCGTTGTGTAGATAAAAATTTCTTCCTCCTCTATATATTACAATATAGAGCTAATAATCACAATTTATATAAATGCACAATTGAGAGGTGCTTTGATATCAAATTTCCCGGTAATAATAACAAATAAATAAATGATAAAATGCATATAAATAAATAATTTCAAATAAATAGCATTGTTTCAGAAGATTAATGAAATAATCTTACAAATCTGTTCAGAAAGAGATAGTTAACCCCCTTATCTATCGCAAATACAACTGCCAAATGGTGTCACAGTTTTAAGTGATAGTTGATTCACCCTTAGAGAAATATAGGAGTAGAACACGAGAAAATGCAATTATTTTAAATATTAATTTATTTTATAAATCTATTCGAAGGATTCAAGATAAATAATATTTTTTTCTCATCTATGTGGAATTTGTAGTTCTTGAAAAAACTTAAAGCCTACTTCTCTTAAACTTTCTCTCTTTTTTTTTTCTTTTCTTTTTAAAATCCTGAAACTCCCAAAAAAGAAAAAATCTTGGTTTCATTTTAAATATACATACTGCTTTGAATCGAAAGTTCGTTCGGTTTTCATTCGTACAAATCCAATCGCCTAAAGAACTGATTCAACCCTCAGTTCTGAATAAAAATAGCACAAGTTTTTCATTAAAAAACTAGATCCCTTTTACGTCCTAAAATTCCTATTTGCGATCCAATCAAATTAGGCGAAATTCGGGGCTTATCTAAAAGAAATAATATCCATTCTAAAAATTGATTGTTTCGATTCTAATGTTGTTTAATGGGAACTTTTGTCAACTCCAATCACTGATTTCTTAATGATCAAAAAATTTAAAATCGTCTTCTGTCTATTTTAATAAAATATGAAAAAGTTTCAAAAAAGTATTTTCAGGGATTCAAAAGAACAGGAAGGCGAGATATACACTCGTGCATAATCAGACTGAATGTTTGATGAGCCCCACTTTCTTAGAATAAAAAAACAAAGCAAAACACAAATGTCTTTTGATTTTTTAATGTAATTTCCTATAGAAGAGCAAGGCTCCATCAAATTAGTGAGTGGGTGTTATTTTTTCCTCCTCCTAGTAACTTTGTACCGCTGGGTGGATCTTCCTGGAACTTGGTTTGCTTATTGAAAGGCAAACAACGATCTCATTTTAAATAATGTTTATTGAAATGCAATTCCTGTATCTCCAGGTGTAGATCTCGAGATCAAATGCCAAGAGCTGCTTCAAAATCGTTGTTATAATAAATAAGTATCAATGTCATAGATATCTTCAGTTTATTGGTTACATTACACTAATCTCCCATTTGAACAGCTATTGTTATTTTCGAAATAAAGATAACCGAAAGTTCCTACACCTTAACTGTTTTTAGCTTATTTCCTAGGCTTATCAGAGCAGTATGCATAGATGTATGTTTTAAAACTTTGACAAAAAAAAAACAACGAAGCACCCGTAAGAAATCATCTAATCAAGATGCCAGTTGGTTGATGCAGTGTAAATGTATAGGAAAGGAAATCACTACAATTCCAGAGCAGTTGTGCCATTTATTCTGATGATTCAATTATTTTAAGTCAGTACGTTGTAACGCCATCTTTGGCTGAAATACATGTGGTTAGCTGGGGTGTAATAGACGCATACAGTTCACGGATAGCATAATGATGTATATCTTGTCAGATGGTGTCCAATTGATGGACCAGTTCGGCGGTATTCCGGGATAGATGTAGGTGGCATTCCATTCCATGTCTGGCAAGGCGTTATATTTTTTCAATAACTTTAACTGTTACATGGACGTTAACAGTTAACTGTTCCATGGGAAAAAATGAGAAATTAGCACGAGGTGACAAAAATAGAAAATCAGGAGAAGAGAAACAGTAATGTAAATCTTTACATCTAATATGTCTATCTATGTCTTAAGCAGTTACTCCGCTTATTAATCTTCTTAATGTATGCTTGAACTGTAAAAGGATTTCAATTAATCGGCTGTAAAGCAACTTAGTGTGTATTTGTAGATTTAATTAACTTTTCCAAAAATAGAGAACTTCTGCAGTTTGTATTGAGCAATTATTCTAATTAAAAAAAATAAAAAATAAAAATAAATTATGGAAAAAGTTAAAGAAAGTAACTTTGAGTTGTTTTTATTTTAATCCAATTAAATGGATTGGACCATTTTACTTTTTTTTTAGTACACAGAAATAGAGAAATTCAAAACACACATTACATTCAGATTTGAGTAATTTAGCAAATTAAAATGTTGATCATTTGAAGCGTGCTTTTTGAGGTAATATTAATAGATTATCCAAAATGTGATAATAAATTGAAATTAAAATTGAGAAATTATCCACAAAACGAAAAGTGATTTACGAAAGTGATTTTCTTTGCAAGAGTCCTCGTTGTGTAATCGTAGATAATAAAACCAGAATATAATACATTGATGATTGCCCAGATTACAGTTGATCGCTTTGCAAGCAATAATTGGAAATATAAATCATCAACTAGTTCTTCGACTGCACGAATGGATTGGACCATTTTATGTAGCCGGGGGACAAGTAAAATCACTTCAAACAGATCAACTTTCATTACAATACCTACTATACGTTTAGATGCATCAGCATTTAATAGGTTTAATGATAGATAAAATGGATTCTTCTAATTTATCTGATTTCAAATAAACCATGATATTTATAAGAGCGAATGTTATCTGGAGAATCTTTCAATTGCCGTTGATTTATAACTATATAATCATTACGATTTACTGCAAGCTAGCTTAATCGTGTGTCCGGGAAATGCATTCTCATAAATGATGAAATTCTGTCACTAATGCAGGTTGCTTGTAAATTGTGAGCAGAACAGTGGGAAAAGAGATGTCCGTGAAACAGTGAAGACTTATTACCTACGAATATATATGAAAAAGTAATTTGAGATATTTTCTGTGTAAATATAGTTCAGATAAAAATATGCAGATCGAACTAACGTTTATTTACCCAACTAATGTTCATTGAAATATTTTTACTAGGAAATTAATGCTGTTACTGCTTTGATATTCTCAGATTATTTGAATCAATAAAATTCATTTTGAATGATATTTACGAACTAAATAAAACATAATTCTTACAAAGGCTTTAAGATTAAATGCAATGGGAGTAGTATACAGGATTGATTGTAAAACACGTGGAGATTTCCTTATTGGAGAGACCAAAAGGACTTTGTCTGAACGTCTTCAGGAACACGCTAGGGCTTTAAAGAACAAAAATTTCGATGCTTCGAACATTGCAAACCATTGTATAAAAAAGGGACACGTTATGAATAGTGATATAAAATTTTTATGTGAAGAAACGGATTTAAAGATGAGAAAAATCATAGAAAGTTTTGTATAATAAAAAAATACTAAAGAAAGTAATTTTAATAGGTACGAGGGAACTAACATAGACCCTGCTACTATTTTATTAGTTAGATTTATTAAAAATTGGTAACAATATTTTTAATTATTGATGTTAGCGTATTTTTATTACAATAAATAATCACCGAAATTGTTTAAAATAATGAATTGTATTAAGTGGAAGACCCTTTGTAACAACAATCTAATCTTTGCTTTCATGTGTTTAATTTGTTTTTGTGTTCAAGACAATTTTTGTTGTTTGTAGTTATTCCATATATTTTAATTTTTCGCTTAAGAAAGGGAAGGCGTAAAATTCCCGAAAATTCGCCAAAGTATTTAATAAAGTAATGTTAAATACTAAATTATGCTGTGTGCGGAGTTTTTGTGTTAGGAATTACATTAGGAATAACGAAAAGAAAGGAATTGAAAGAAGAATACGGAACAGTTCCCTATTAATATGAAACTGTTGATTTTATTTTTATTTTTATTTAATATATTTTAGTTGATTTTCATTTTTAATTTTATTTTTATGTTTAGTTTTAACTTCTTCTAAGTAAAAGTCATTCTGTCAACGAAAGAAGATACTTCTTTCCTTACTTCTCAAAAAAATACTTACCTTCAAAATAAAAACAAGCATAAGAAGCAATTTCGTCATTTACAAATAAAATAATTTATCAACTACTACTTCATTATATTTTAATTTATTTTTTTCGAAAAAGTATTTCAAGCATTATTTTCTATTTTACTGAATAAACACTGACGATTGAATACATACCGTACACATTTAGTTTTACTGACTAGATATACGATGCTATTATGTTTGTTCTGTGATATGAAGACACTTTACCATTGTGGGTTAATATAGTGAGAAATGTTGAAAATTTAAGTTAAATAGTGTAATCTCATAGCAAAAATTTAGAATTTGATAAATTGCCTTTTTTTTAATTCCCATTCCTGTTCAAATGCACACAACAACAATTTATCAAAACTGAATACCTCTCTTATAATCTTAATTTAGATCGGAAATACAATAATAAAGCTAAAGTTTTTCAGTTTTTCAAAACTTTTTTATTCCAACTGTGCTTTTTTTTTATTATTCCCTGCGCCCCCTACAATTCAATGTTTAGACCACGACGTTCGCAGTGACCTAACCTTTCTTCTTAGGACCTTGTATCTTGCTAATTACACGAAATTACATGCGAAGTTAAACCTAAGGCCGACTTGCATGTCTTCACGAGTTCTGGCATCGTTAATTGCACGGATTAAACGCCTCTTTTCCCCGTTAAAGATTTGCCGAAATGCAGTCTCACGAGGCCTATTGTTGATTTAAAACCCATTCAAGGTATTATTAATTACTAATTGCTATCGTCAATGTTCAATCTTTCCGATACAATGAGAACAAGTACAGGCTGGCTAATCAAGGAAATTCTTCTCTTTTTATTTTTGATGAAGTTTCTGCTCAAATTTTGAAGAAAACGGAGTCCATATTTTATTTCTTTGAAATTTTGTTTCATTAGTGTTATTTTGTTGATATTCGCCTTACTGCTTTTAAGATTAAAGATAATTTAAAATATCTTAACTATTTCCAGGTTAATTAACTTTATCAGAAATTTTTACAATTATTGTAATCAAGCTACATTATTAATATCATTATTGTTAAATTTACTACAAATACTTCCTTATTTTCCAGCCCTTATTGTATCAATTCGGTTCATTAAAACTTCTTCTCATTTAAAAAATCTCTGATCTTCTTTCTCCTGAAATTGTATGAAAACATCTTCAATAGAAATATTTGATCCTAATCATCACCACAAGAAATTCCTCTGCTAATAACAACGATTATCCCTGACAACAGTGAAAGATACGAAATTTTTATAATAAAGATTTTAATGTAATTACAATTCGAAATTTAAAAATTAGAAAACTTCCCCAAAAAATATTAATACGATATTTTTTGAAGCGTCATTGAAATAATAAAATTAAAGCAATTTCCTTGTAATTCAACAGTTAAAAGTCGATTAGGAAGAAGCCATTCAAATCCCTGTCTCCTTGTTTAGCAAAGAGACATCTCTAAATTGCACTGGAAATATTTATCTTTCGATGTTGAAGTGCTATGAGTTTTTATTTTCCTGCTTCTATGTTATGTGGAACTTTAAACTACATCTAAATCTCCTATCGATTTAATGAGGATTAGGACTGAGGTTGCGTCATCCATTGTCCTAATTGACAAATGACAAATCTATAACGAAGAAGAAATTTAAATCATCAGAAGAAATTTAATTTATCATTAAATGAAACTCACAAAATAAAAATATTCTTACCAAATATTTCAATTCATTAACACTCTGATCTCAAATTAACTTTTTTGTTTAGCATCTACAAGAATCATTTTCTTTAAATTATCAATAATAAAATTTAAAAAAGGATTTTTTTCTGCTTACTTTCTTGATAAATGAACAATATGTAGAAAAACCACATCACATTTCAACTATTTTACCATTCTGTCAAGTAGATTCTGAATCATAACTAATAAATAAGTGCATTACACTTATTTAATATCTTTCTCCTAAAATTAGATAAACTAATCTTAGATTTGAAGATTAGAGACTAAATGTTGAAGAATTTGAGTAATATTAAAGGAAACAAAAAACTAACTCCATAAAACAAAGTTTTATTTTGTTAATTATTAATTTTTTTTAATTGCTTTTTACTCTTTCTTTATTTCTCGTATTTTTTGAAAGTTTACTGTAAATTATTCAAAATAAATAGTAGTTTGTTGCCGTTTGCGCTTTAGACCCAATTCCACTGAAAGTCTTCCCTCATGGCTAAATAATTTATAATTCCAAGAAATAAAGTAGAGAAACAAACTTGGAAGAAAATTCAATATAAGATGACAATTTTTGGCTCAGCCTCAACTTGAGTAAATTCAAAGATGTATTTCTCTGATTTTTGACTTTGTTATCTGAAGAGAATTGCTTGCTATTATTAAGATAAATAGAAGTACTATTGATTTAATTCTTAGAAAACCTCACATAAATTTAAATTTGGAATTGTAAAGAAACCTTCAAAGTACAGTTAATCCAGTTCTTCATTTGGAATATCTTTAAATTATTGTAACTTCTCTGAGAATACAGTAAAATGTAAGAACCTCCATCGGAAATAGAAATCAGAGATAAAAATCGAACAGAATTATGAATTTCTCTCTCTAAGAAAGAAAATAAAAAGAATATGAAATGCCTAAACAATAGACTTCAGTAACAAAAAATAAATCAATACAACTTACCAGAGAGAGTGAAGAAAGAAACTACTTGAAGAAAACCACAGAAAGTAATGAATAGTTTTAAAGTTCTGTAAGAATGTATATGTAAAATTGAAGTATTAAATTTACAAATTTATATTTGCAAACAGTGTTATAATTTTGGAACTTTCCTTTTCAACATGCTCTTTTGAAAGACATTATACGTTTTTATCTAAAACCACTGGAGCAAAGTTTCGTTACAGCGTTACAATGGTACATTTTTTTTAATATTTTTATTTTATAGTAATTATTTCAATTACTAAAAAATTACTTATATAACAAGCAAATTCCGCATTTTTGGTTCGTATTTTAAAAGCTGTCCTTAAGAGACGTCCCAGCTGATTTAAGAGTGGAATTATTTCTGATTCTATAGTTTCGAATAGAAAGATGTTAGTTTTTTATAATGTTACTAAGGGCCGAGTGCCCCAACCAACAAACGAAGCAGTTATTAGTTGTGGAACCGTTGGTGCATAACCGGCCGTCAAATAGAAATTGCAGTGCACCAACGACGAATTGTCAATCATTTACTGATGATCGCTAAACAACTAGCATGTTTATAAAAGTGGCTGCGATTGGTTAATAACATTGAACATCACTTCCGGATGTCTGTGCATAGGCGCAGTATGTTACAAAATGGCAGCCTCCACGGAGTAGAAATACATAAACGTGGACAGAATTTTTTTATTGCCGATACGAAATGTCCGGATAAGAATCTTCACAGGAAGTGAACTTATTCAACATTATTTTCAGAATATTTAATAGGCATAAATACAGCTACTTCATCGTCAAAATCACAGGAGTCGGTTTCAATCGAGGCCGACGCCAGCCATCTTTCAAAGTTGAACAGCGGGGGGCTGATGGAGTTTTCAATTGAATGCCGCAATTTTAACTCGCCAGTTTCCGAGCTGCTAAAATTTGGCGGCTGATCAGCGATTTACCGACTGTTAAACTCCTAATGAACGTTTGTGCACAGTAAATGTCACTTGATCGTTGATTTAGCAGCCATCAAAGTAAATGGAGGTTTGGTGCACTCGGCCCTAAATCTGTTAAATTTAATACTGAGGTTTTTTTAGATCATTCATATTTATTATTGTAATTGTTTAACTTTTTTTTGATAAAGAATTCCTTTGACTATTTGATGTTAAACATGGAATACTTGTAAAAAAAAAATACAACAACCAATTGAAGTTGTATTTCTGTATTTATATAACACTAAATTAATTATTAAGAACAAACAAACATTGAAATGGGCATAGAATTCGAAAGACTTGCAGGTTTGCTAATAAATAATCAATATTTAACGGATTATGAATTATGTTAATTTATATCTTTTTTATGAATTATTAATTCATGAAAACACGTCAGTCAAAAATATGGTGCTTTTTTGATATTTCCAAAAAAAGAAGAAAAAATAAACCTAAGAATTATAATTTAATTTGAACTAAAAGATAAAGAAGATGGACATGACAGCATTAAGCAACGTCAATTGGTTAGATGACAGAAACGGTTTTTCCTAGAACGTTAATAAAATTGATTCGTCGCGGAAAGTTCCCTGGAACACTTACCTGAAAAAACCAAATCATCATTCCACTGAAGCTAAAATAGAATAAGCATGAAAAGAAGTGCTATATATTAGAAGAAATACATCTTAAATACTACACTATTTCTTTAGTTTTTTTTTTACTATGGAAACTACACCCTTACACTATTAAACTATTTGAAAAAGTATTGTTAGTGAATTAATTTATCAATACTTGTAGATAAAATCCAAAAATAATTGTTTATATAATCAGTGGACTATTTAAACTTCTTGGTTTAAGTTTAGTTTTTCTGTGATATATGATAAGATCAGTGTTGTAGATTTGTGTATTGGTGATGTTTTGGCCCCGATTATTTTCTTCTTCATGTTCATTCAGTATGAAGATTGCATCCAATTACTTTCATATGGCATTACAGTTTCAGGTCTTTAAAAAAAAAGTAGCTATTCTGAGATCGTGATTTTTTTTTTTTTTATTTATAGTACAACAAGTTTCAGTAACTATTAGCTCTTATCTTTTTACCAACAGGTTTTATTTTACTAAGAAAATTTCTAAGATTTTTATTATACTAATCTAAAGATACGGGTAAAATTTTAGCCTTTCGAAATCAACATGTTTTCATTTTAATTTGATCTCAACCAATGACAGGATTCCAAATGAAAATACATTCTAAAGCTTTCTTTATTGAGTTTTTTTTTTTTTTTTTTTTTTTTTTTTTTTTTTACTTCTAAAAGGGAAGTTTTTGCCACATTCTGTGACCGTAGCGATATTAGTATTTATTAAGACATTTGAACAAATGGCATTTTGGAGCAGCATAATCAATATAACGTAGATGAAAGGCAGATGCAACAATAAATTAAAAGGAAATTTTCACAAATAATAAAATGATAAATGATATGTTTATTATAAATTTTTTTGTTAAATCTGCTGTATTGAAGCTGGATTTGTTTTTCAATTCAGAAATGAGCAAAACATTAGGTTATTGAAGTTGTCAAACCACACTTCTGCTTTACTTCTCTATTTTTTACAGTGCTTTAAAATTCAGAATTCTAATCTGACACGAAGTTGAAGCGCAAGTCTGTCTATTGTACCCAGTATTCATCTCAGCATTTGACAGAAGCACTAATGAAAGCACTTCGAAATGTTTCCAATACTTTGCTGCCGATTTGGGAACTGTCGCAGAATCATAAACTCTAGTGAGAATAGAGTGAAAATTCTAAATCTTCATCGCTGAACATACCTAGGAGAAATAAAGTTCTCCTCTGATTTCTGTTACTGCAGTAAACAATTGTTAGATTGATAAATTACAGACATGTGCTTTCTTTCGGTTAGTTTGAGCATAAATGGATAATGCTAAATAAAATTACCAATTGGT
Organism: Thereuonema tuberculata; assembly: GCA_023159025.1. Taxonomy (NCBI): domain Eukaryota; kingdom Metazoa; phylum Arthropoda; class Chilopoda; order Scutigeromorpha; family Scutigeridae; genus Thereuonema; species Thereuonema tuberculata. The sequence continues at coordinate 6,305,752 of JAFIDM010002131.1, forward strand.
AAACGGATAGAGTAAAGCATCCTTGGGATCCACAAAAATCTGAGACGGAATACATTAGCATAAAGGTTGTGAATCAAGAAGGCAGAAAACTTGAATATTATTAGTTGCTAATAACAACTGATTTGTTATTTCAATTTGAATTGTTAACTCAGCAAATGTACCTTGCAAATGATGAAGAGCAAATGGAAGGTTTTTTTTGTTGTTTGTTTGAATTAAAAGTAAATTCATATTTCCATTTCACGTTGACAAAACACGAAACGAAGGAAGGAGTAAGAAACAACGAAACCCTGAATAGATTTGAAAACCTCGAGTAATTGGTTGCTGAGCAAATATTCGATTTGTATGCAAAGACAAGAGTAGATCGATTCCCATTTTCCCAATGACACTGCGATTGCAGATGCGACTTCCTCCAGACTCGAGCTGTCTTTGTTCCAGTAAACTTTTAATACCGTTGATACCTACGAAGAAGAATGAGAAATTCAGAAGGAATGTCCACTTTTCTAATTAAATACTGGTGCTGTTACCTGAACACTATGAAGGGTACAATTGCTAAAGCCGACAGAGACACAACGCTTGGCCATTTACTAATGAAATCTGCTTCATTTCAAGGTGAGAGCAGGATTTAAGGTGTTAACTTTCGCTAGGATATCATTTCTTCCGTATTTAATCAACTAAATTTAAAGAGCTTGTGGTATCCTTAATAAAAGGCTTAATTCAATGTAATTACTATTTAAATGAGCAAATCTGCTGGGCTTTTTTTGTGTTGACGTAAAATTGTCAGTTTTAAATCGTAAAGAACAGAACCCTACTGGAAAAATATTTAATTACACATTTAAAGAAGAAAAGATTGTTAAATTTAAAAAACTTTTAACATTCCAGACATATGATAGAGCGTTTGGATTACATAATAATTTGTTTTGAAAATGTTTATTTAACTCTCTTGAAATTCAAAAATGTGAAAATGTACAGTATTCAACCGAAAAATACTTTTAACATAACTTCAGATATGATCACATGAACATTCTAAAATCGTTATAAGATCTTCCATTTTTCATTTTTGAACGAAGGAGGTAAGTTGATTTTGGTTGTCTGTTGAAGACTTCGAGACATAAATAATAAATAATAAGTATTTTTAAAATGCTCTATTTTGAAAAATCAGCTGTCTAAATGATTTATTATGAAAATTGAATATTCTTATTTTTTTTATAGCAAACCTGACAAGGAAAATTTTTAGTGATCACGTTAAACGTGGATTCTGAGGTAATTTTGGCAGTCGCGTGACCTTTGATCGCGACTGGACTAATTGTAGAAAGTTCATCTCAATGGGTGGAATAACTTGTCTTTACATTTTAGTCACCTAAAATGAACGGTTTAGAAGTTGATCTTACGTCACGTGACTTACGGTTGACCCACGTCGATGAAAAATAAAATTTAGGTGTCCTCCATATTACGCCTAACACTTGACACCTTATTTGTCTTTCTGTATCTCATTGTTTCGGAGGAGCTAGGGCCAGAAAAAAACAAAAACAAACCAATGTCTTATGTATATATATATTGCACAGAATTTTAATACAGGAAAAAAGGAAACAAGATAAAAATAGCCTTTGTAATGTTTCTCGGAAACCTCTTACGTAATTCTCAAATGTTTGAATGTGTTACGAATATTGAAAGTTTTACATTAATTCTTTTAAGTTAGAATGTGTTTTGATTTCTGCACAACTGTTTATATTATCTTTTGTTTGGGTTGAGAGCGAGAAAACATCATGAACTCTTTTATCTTATGTTGTTCTGTGAAGCAATTCAGAGGAAATCAATTGAAGTGACGTGAGTTCCAATTACGTATAAAATATAACTGTAAAGGTTTCATAACTAACTTGTTAATTATTATAGGTTAAAAGAACAAATAAAATAACTATGACTTAATTTAGATCTTAAAAAATAATAATATATTATTGACATAAATCTCTAACAAGTCAGAATTAATAATATTCTTCCTTAAAATTTGTTTTTTTTTTTCTTTTTAAAGCCGATACAAATTAATATAAAAATACTATCGGTCCAATCTAATCTTCTAATTTTTAATTTAAGAGGGTTCAAGTTAACTTTGATCATCCTAACAAATGACAAATTAAAATTATAAAATATTGATAGAAATGCATCGTTTACCATCGTGAGATTTGTTTCACTTTTCTAATCTTTTTTTAATTTCAATCACAAATTTCATTAAAAAATAGATAGAATCTTTCAAAAAGTGAACATCATTTTCGAAGACATTGAATACGAAATGATTTTATCACTTAAAATTGGAAACAGAGCAGCTATTTTATCCTTTGAAAAGGTTTGTAGATAATTTTATTCAGATGAAAAAAAAACAAAAAACTTGCATTCGCAGATGAGTATGTCTGTATGTCTGTACATGAGATTTCCTTAAAATTTGATGAGTTTAATGACAGAAAAGAGACGATCTCTAAGAAAATTACAGAAAAGAATATTTCCATGTAGATCTTTTGACAGATATTTGAGATTGAAACTGACAAGAATTCTTTAGAAAAGTACAAGAATCGAAACAAATCTCAGTCAATGTTTCATAATTTTAAATTTGCATTTGATTGAAATGCTCGAAGTGAACTTGATCCGTCTGAAATTATACATTGTACAGAAAATGAAGATTAGATTCGACAGATAGTATCTTTATATTAATTTAGGTTGGCTTTAAGGAATTAATAATTAAGAAAACAAATAAGACCATATTTGAAGAAAAAGAAGCCTAGTAAATTCTAGCTTTTTAAAGATTTCTGTTATCAATATATTGTTATCTTTAATATCTAAATAATTCATTACTTCATCAAAAATTCTTATTTGAAGCAAAACGAAATAAAACAAACTTCAAACAAGATTTGCTGCCTTATTCAATTTTAATCAAACGTAAAATCTCATTTAAAATGTAAAAAGAACAAAATAAACCATATGCAGTATATGTTTATTATTGAATAAAAATATTATTTTTGAAGTCTTGATTCGAAAAATATTAATTTTACTTCAGTTTTGTTTCAGTACAAACAAGATAAAACGGAAGTAAGGTTTCATAATTATTATATAACGACTCCGTGTACGTTTCATTTTCGGTCACTTCCTATGAGAGAGGAAAAGACCGGAACTAAACAACCCACGTCACAAGGGTTCCAGTAAGGTATCACTCGTGTCTGTCCAACTTGTAGTACGGGTTGTAGAGCTGGTGTCAGATCTTGATCCTTTACACTTTCGTGCGCTAAAAACGATTAAAAACTTTTACGAAAAAACTAAAACTGAAAAAATTGGAAAAATGAATATTTATGATTTTGGTCATTCTGTCTCATACGAACATCGAACACAATTACGAAATTATGATTTATATTTATTTTTTTTTTTTTTTTTTTTTTATTTATTTCTAAATTTAAAATTACAGTCTTGCTAGGTTTTCAAAATGAAATCCTGTGATGCAGGTGCTGAAAGTATAAATAATTTATATTTGTAATTTAAAAAGTATTAATCATATAAAATCATATAAAAATTATATAATTACGCAATTATACGAATTATATTTAAATTAGATTCAATTATATAATTATATAAAAATCAATATATCACAGAAATATAAAAAGAAAATCAAATACAAAAAGAAAATTATTATAAATATCATTCATTACAATCAAATTTAAGGTTCCCAAATTATTTTTTACTTATTATTCTAATTACAATTTCTTTCTTTCAATGTTTATACTGTATAACATTACTATATAACATAATGCTCATACTGTATAACATTAAAAATTTCTAAATCTAATTGTGAAAATAAAACTTTAAATAACAATCTCTCATGCCAAAATTATTCAACTAAAAATATATAAACAAAATATCAATACACAAGACCAAAAACACACAAAATATAAATATAGTATATGTAATCAAAAATACCTAAATATTCCAGATAATTTCGCCAAATATTATTTTTTTCAGTATTTGCCTTTTTAATATACTTATTTTATTAAATTTATTTTGTTTTAATTCATTTGTAATTTGCATAAAAATCTTTAATAGAATTCTATTTTTATTTCTTAATCCAAAGTTGTTCTTAGGATTTTCATAATATAAAATCTTTATTAATGTATTTCTAGTAATATTTTCTAAGTTATAATTTCTAATTTGATTTCTAATTTTATAAAAGTTATTTATTATTAAAGAATATAATATTTTTTCTTTTGGCATTAAAATTTTATATTTTATTCTTATCTGTATTTTTTCATTCTTTGTTAATATACAATAATCTTGTATTATGTAATTCATTATTTTATTTAATATTCTATTTATGTTATTAGTGTCTGTATTACCTAAATGTACCCAACAACATAATCCATAATTTATTAATGAATCTATAAATGATTTATATATTAACATCTTGTATCTTATAGAAAAGATACCCTTTATATGTTGAAACATATATATTAATGAATTAAGTTTATTTAATATATATAAATAATGTGTTTTCCAAGAGAATTGATCATTAATATATAAACCTAGATATCTAATTGTTTTAATAATTTCAATATTTTTACAATTACAACTTTGGAAGTTTATGTCATCATCGAATAAACAATTATAATCATGATATTTTATTACTGGATTTGTATGTAAAAATTTATTTTTTGTTTTCAATATCATTAGTTTTGTTTTTTCACTATTTATTTTCATTTTATTATTGTGTGTCCAAATAATTAGTTTATTAAAGTCTTTTTGTATATTGTATTCTGCAGTTTCATAATTTTCATTTATATTTATCAATATGATGTCATCAGCATAAGCAAAAATTTTTGATGTTGATATTGTACTATATAATGTATTTAAGTATAAAATAAATAAAAGTGGTCCTAAGTTTGAACCTTGAGGAATTCCTGTTTTTAATTTATATGTTTTACCTAATTTTGAATTTAAATTAATTCTTATTTTTCTATTTTTTAAATAGTTTTTTAATATTTCTATCATATTGCCTCTTATTCCAATATGAAATAATTTTTCTATCAATATCTTATGATTAATACTATCAAATGCTTTCTCAAAATCTATAAAAATAATATATATATAATAACCGTTATTTAATGCACAATTTATGATTTTTTGGAAATCTTGAAAGAGTTTATCAGTACTTAAATTTTTTTGATATGCAAATTGTTCTTTTTTTAGTAATTTATATTTATACAGAAAGTTATATATTGAATTAGTTAAGCATGTTTCTATGTTTCTATAATTTTTGACATATTGGAAAGAACAGAAATTGGCCTATAATTTTTTATATCATCAATTTTTCCTTTTTTATATACTGGAGTTATTTTCGCAGTTTTCCAAATACTTGGGTAAGTTCCATATTCAAACATGGCTTTTATAAGTTCATGCAATATTGCTGCAAATATATCCATATACTTTTTTATATCTTTTACAGCAATATTATCAATACCAACAGTATTTTTATTTTTCATTAATGTAATTATATTTATTATATTTTCAATACTAGGTATATTAAACACTATTGAATTTATTGAAGTTTCAATATCCGTATTATTACTTCTAGTGTTACAATTACATGTACTAACAACTTTACTAAATGAATTTCAAAAGAATATCTAAAATAATATAAAAACTTTAAAATTTTTAATTAAAAAATGTCGTGTTTTATAATTTGTTTAATTAATTAAGCTTATTGTTAAGAACAAAATTCAATATTTATTTAGGCCTATAGATCTTAAATCTGAAAAAAATGTGAATGAAATAAATGGCATCCTCCCACACTTCGATATTTGTTAGTGTCTACATTGACATTAATAAAATTGTATTTTTATTTCTATATTTATTCATGGGATTATTTCATTATTTTATTGTACACTGAAAAGCCGATTGTTTTCTGTATGGATAGTATTTTCTGTTTACCTGAGGGAGCCTCAGAACAAAGTCTTCAGGTAAATCAACAAAATCCCTTTCTTTTTTCTCTCTATCTATAATGAATGCCTTTAATGACTAAGAAAAAGGAGAATTGAGGAAATTCATTCTTTTTTTTAATGAAAGCCGGAAATTTAAATTACTTTTTTTGTTTGTCCTTTGAAAAGTGGTACTTGGAGGAAAGAAGAAGCAGATTGAAATGTATCATTGTTTTTCCAATTGCTGACTTTGAACCTACCAATGTTTTTGTTTTTATTTAATTCAGGTTGTTTTTGTCTCCACTAAACGAAATCGATGAAAACAAAATAGGAAATTAAATCTAAAGACATGACAGTGTTTGTTGTAAAATCTTACTAATAATAAGAGTTATTACATCAACATTAAAGCTAAGTTTTTCTTTAAACTAATTACGACTTTCCATTGACCCCTGTAATCCTAATTGCAAACACTGCTATATCTTCATGGTGATATTGAATGACATGTATATTATTTAGTCCCTTACTGTTTTCAACAATATTTGTTGAAGAAAACATTTTCAGAGTTAGATTACTTTGATTCTTACCTATGTGCTTGAATTATAAGACTAAAACCGTTTTTGATTATAATTTTTCTTGCTTTTTTTTTTCTTTTTTTTTATTATTAAATAAAGATCTTGTTGCCGATGATGAGCTAACGTAAAGTTGGTCGAAACCTGTCCTGTAAATTTGTCTTTTTAATATATTTATTTTTTTAAACTTGTATGTGTCGGTTCTCTCATTCCTTTTAATGTTAAAAATATAAGTAAATACGGTTCCATAGATGTAGTGTTGAATTATTATTATTGTAATATTCCTATATTATTGTATTACTAGACGAACCTCCGTGTACACAAGCTTGTTTTTCTATGTCACAAAGAATTTGATTAAGTAACAATATTATATTTAAAATATTGCAACTTTTCGGCAATTCTAATTCTAATTGTCATTTTCGAATTACAAATAAACAGACGGCTCGGAAATAAATAAACAATCTTGAGATTAAAAAAAAAAAAAAAGGTTGAATACATTCATTATAGAAGGGGGGGAAGGAAACATAAGTCAAAAACAATGTAAAGTGAGTTGTAGTCTCCGTGGCCTAATGAATAAAACGTCTGACTAAAATCAGAAGGTTGCTGGTTCTATTCCCGTCGCGGACGTTTCATTTTAAAAATTATTTCTATTTTCCATTCTCACAGAAAATTGCGCCGGACAGACAGAGAAATAAAAGATTTTAGTAATATAGATTAGCAATAAGTAATACTCTTTTGAAACGTTGCTTTAAAAATAAAATAGTAGAATCTCAAATTAAATAAAAATTAACACGTTGACAATTATTTTAAGATTAATGCAATGATCACAGACTATTAATAGGCTAAAAAAGGATTTTTTATTCTTTTTTTTTAATAAAAAATTTCATTAATCAAATAAATCAAAAATGAAAAAGCATTCAAGAAAACACAGGTGAAAAATGTACAGAAGAATAAATAAATACATGTTTTTTAAAATTATAGTGTCAAAGGTAATTTATTGCATATTGAATGATTCTTATTTTAAGGAATAGATCTGATGAACATTTGCTGGCATTCCTAGCTTTTCATTCGTTTCTTATTCAGTTTCTTATTCGTTGAATTGCAACACATTATTCAGTTGTCCAATCAAAACTAACTTCGATTATTGTCGTTGTTGTATTTTGTTAGTTTTGTTGTTTGTTTTTCATTTTAAAATTCGCAGATCACATATGACGCTTCTGTGTTGAGTTTTCATTTATTAAATGCACGCCTGCTATTTGCTCGTAACCATTTCCCTCAACTCCAAATAACATTTCTCCGGCACTCGGCTGAAGAGCTGCCCGTGACCGCAATGTGATCAGTGTGACAAATAATACGTTCATCACAGGAGACACTGTCAGCTTGGATGAGGGTCGCACTGACAAGGAGAACGGTATATAAGGGTGGGGTGGCAGAGCGTGACGTAAGTGCTGGTCACGTCCAACCCGACTTTACAAGCAGGAGCATATCAAATCCACTGAGTGACAATCTAATAAAGCGAAGGATGCGTTGCAGCTTGCGCGGTTATGGCAACGAATGTCGGATTGTTTGGCCGGGAACGGTTGGCCGTATTGCCGTTGGCGCCTCAGGTTCCGCTTCTTCCTTGCAATGAATTAGGGAACTAAGGCGGCTGAGGTGCAAAGGCGAGGTCGGGTGATGAGTTTTCCCCGGCAAGTGTGTCGGAATAATAATCATGGCACCAGACCATTACCTGCATCAGTACAGAGGTGACCCGACATATTTTGGCTCAGAGAGATCTTAGTCAAGTTTACTTTCCAAGTAGAACTGACAAATAAAGACGATAGTAATAAGTTGAAAGTTAAGGAAAATTCAGAGTCAAAATGATACCGTTCTTTAAAACTAAATCACATTTTAGAAATAAAAAAAAAACCACGATTGTAATTATTTTTCCTGTATTCGTTGAGTCTTTATTTCTATTGAAAACTCTCTTTGTTGGTTTTTATGTTTTATTTAAATATCATTTGAGTCATGTGCCTAACTGGGTAAGATTTTAAATCTGAAATATATGCAATATATTGTTTTTTTATTAAATTATGTAATCACATGAATGAAGACAAAGTGAGATGAATAATCTCTCAGCGAAGTAAATCTGGCTGATAAATACTTAAGTATAAATATAAATACCGAAAAAAGTTACTAAATACGGAAAGATTATTATATTTCTAAAATATGCGAATTTGATTCTGTTCTACACGAACAGAATCGTAGAACAAAAAAGAAGAGATTCGACCCTGATGGATGTGAGTCTGTTTTAAACCTTAATCTCTAGATTCCCACCTTATCTTTTCCATTCATTATGAAGGACAATTGTTACGTCTATTTGTCGTTTGTTCCTATTTTCTTTGGGTGAATCCAACTGATGAAAGTTAATACTTTGGATTCCCGATAACAACACTTCAAAAAGCAGTCGGTGATTGTTATTTGTGCCTCTGTTATGTCTTATATCGCACGTTAAAATTCCATTATTATAATAGGTATAACTTTAAAATGCAAGAAATGAAAAGTTTTTACTCTATTTACCACTGGTGTATTCATTTCCACTGTTGTAGTCAACTTCAGTACAACAAAATTTACCTCTGAATATTTGAAAATCATAACTGGCCTACGAAGCAAATTTAATCTTTTTTTGTTTATGATTTAACTTCCTGAGATAGATTAGTCTTAATTTATCCGATCAAAGCTAATTTTTTTTCCAATTTTTTTCTTTATGTTTCTGCTATTTAATCAAAACAAAAATCATAGAAAAAGAAAAGAACTTATTTGATCTTTGTGCATCTCAGTTTTATTCATATCTCCTAAAACCTTCCTGTCAGCCTACTTTCTGGATTATTTCTGTTTTTTATGCTTCAACATTTAATGCTTCAACGTCTTTTATTAAAAAATAATTTTGGTTCTTCTGTTTCAATTCAAATCCAAAACAAATAATTTTAACTTTGTTGTATAAATTAATTAATTCAGTTTTGAATGAATTTTCAATCAAAATTTTCTTTAAACTAAGAATTGAGCACAAACGCTATTTATAAATGGAATTATATAATTGCTTAAAGCTCGGAAATGATAAAACTAATTTCATTAATATCAAAAATACTTAGTTAATGAAGCATTAAACTTGACTAAACTATATCTTTCCTGGTTACATTCGTCTCCAGCCAATCATAGCAATGATCTTTAATCAAATTGATTAGACCAGGCATTTAATACTGATAAAAATATATGGCAGGTATTAATTAACCATTTTGTTAAAAGAAATGCTTTTAAAATTTTCAAAATTTCAAAATTTCTGTTCTGAATATATTCACATTTTCATGATGGCTTATCAGCTTTGGCTTTTTTTTTTTCATCATGTTAAAGAAGACAGAAAAGATTATTAATTTAAGTGTGTTCCACAATAGGCCTCAGTTTACTCTGTTCTTGGTTCGCAGGAGGTAAGGCGCCCGGCGTTTCCTGAGTAATGGGACCAAGTTCGAGTCTGTTAGGCCGATGCCCACCCATCGTTTAGCCCAGAGAAAGAAACCCGATCCCATTTTTCAGAGGGCTGAGTGAACCCTCGGCCCATCTGGACGAGAAATACTTGGGAAAACTTGAATCCGGCTTCTGCACCCCGCAGTCAGTTACTATGAACGCCACACTCCACTGATTATTTATTTATTTTTTTATTATTTTTTTGAGAGAAAATAGCTTTATCGGTTTCACAGTCATCAATATATTAATTTCCTTTGAGTCTTTATACATTAAACATTTTGATTTTGTCAAGTTTTTTTAATTATTTCAAATGTGAAGTACAGTGTGGCCGGGAAGTTCCCGTACCCTTTAATTGGTAGTCATATTTTAAGAAAATATTTACACATTAAGTGTCCAATGCGTCTGTATGTTCGCCATCATGCTGTACACATAAGTTCATATGTCGCCACGTCCTACTTGACATTTTTTGGAAAATATCCAGTGTTGGAAATGCGTTCTCAACTGCATTGCGCAGTTCTTCATTTGTAGCATAAAGACATTCAGATACGTAGGCCTTGATGATTCCCCATAATGAGTTGTCATGAGGTCAGGACTTCGTGGTGGTCATTTCAATGGAGCTGGCGATGCTGGAGTATGGCGACCAATCCAGTGTCCTGGAAAATGTTCATGAAGAAACCGGCGCACAGTAAGAGCGAAGTCAGCAGGTATCCCGTCCTGCTGTAGCCATACACGTTTCATGATGCTCGCGTCTTCAAGCCGTCTTCAAGATTAATCATATAAGTAACATGTGTAAATAAGTTTCGCCATTAATATGAACATCAAAAAATATGATCTAAATAATAATACTAATAATAATAATAAATGACAGGAGGTACGGGAAATTCTCTATAATTACGAATTAAATTTTAAAACAGTAAAAAGGGGTTATTTTAATGAATAGTCTTGATGATTCCATGAGAGACTATAAACAAGCTGAGGCTACAAATGTAGCCGATTCTGTGGAGTCCCATTTACTATCTTCATTGTATTATTGTTTATTGAATAGTCAAAAAATTCGTCCAGTTCATGTATTTAAACAATACCAGTGCATATTGTGTTGATTCTAAAATATTGCTGTACTTAACTATTTTTTACATCTTTTTAATCACTTTATAACAAAATAAAATAGTTCGGGGATCAAAATTCTCTTAACTACTCCAACATTTCATGTGTAGTATAAATTAAATGAGCCGTAATAAACACCTCGACCAATATGCAAATAACGACAAACGAAAAAAGAAAGAAGCTCCATTAGAATGGATGAAACAAAGAATTCAACCATTGTCTCGGCAAATGTGATCAACAACTTGGAAAGCTCAATTAAAATCTCTTTTACAATGAATGGTTAAAAATAAACCTTTTAATATTAAAACAAAAATATATTTCTTCAATTTTCATCAATCAATTCAAAATTCTTCGACGATATTTCGCGGAAACTATCGTTCCGCTTTGTCAAGTTTTTCGCAAATAAAATAACAATAATATATAGGAGAGACCGGGGTCAGTTGGCACACAGCTTCTATTTCCTGCCACCGTGTAGCTAGAGCGCTGACATCTTGGTTGTGGAAAGTGTTTGTAAAGGTGCACCATCCACTGTGACTTTAGTTTGCTTGGAAGCGTCACGAAGGAAGTGACCCTTGTTTCATCGTTTTTCTGACTGGTGAGTAAATTTTTTCATCGTAATTTTTTTTGTTCTGGTGAACATGTAGATCGAATTAAGGTACTGCTGATGGTCAAATAACTCCTAAATTTGTGTTTGATATCAAACAATAACTATAGGTAGCTAAGAATTCATTGTTTATTCATACATTTAATTTGTCATACAGTTTTTTTTTTGTTCAAGTATTATTAAAATAAGATTTTTGATAAAAAAAATGTTTTTCTCGAAAATTGCTGTGTTTTACAACAAGTACCCCTATCCATAGCATGTTATGCCAACTCGCCCCTAGGAGTATGCCAACTAGCCCCGCACCCGGGGTTAGTTGGCATAGTTGCAAGCTTTTAGGAAAAGTGTTTTTGGGTTACCTAAACACAGATTTAATTAATGGGTCCTACATAATTTTGTAGTCAGAAAGAAAAGCTATCCGCCGCATTCACCAGAATATCCCTAAGTATTGCACAAAAAAATAGAAAAATCAAAAACCAAAATCTATGCCAACTAGCCCCGGTCTCCCCTACTAATTATCGGTTATTTTATTTGCGAAAAACTTGACAAAGCGGAACGATAGTTTCTGCGAAAAATCGTTGAAAAATTTTGAATAGATGGATGAAAATGAAAGAAATATATTTTTGTTTTAATATACAACGAAGAACTTTATTGTAAACCTTTTACTAATTGAGTTCCTAAGCAAACACCTAACAATCAACCGAAGTTTTATCAAGAAAAATATTTGAGAGATAGAAGGTCAATTAGAGACCCATTAATAATTTTAAATTGTGGATGTGTTTTTTTTGTAAAATCATTCAGAAAATAGTTTAGTATAACAAATTGGCTTTGGGAGTTAATCATAAGTTTTTCTTCTACTTCCTAATTTCGATTTACAAAATTTATATTTTAAACTATTAAAACCAATAATAATATTAATGATTTCTTGAAGAATTTTTCATGTCTCTTTGATTTATATAAGATGGTTGGGTTCTTTTATATGAATTAGGATTTATGTTTGTAGTAGATTGTTTATATTATATTTTGAAAGAATTGGATATTTCTGGTTGAGATATTTTATAGGGGGGGGGATTCAAAAGCTGTAACTGTATTAACTCTAACCTTTTGGATTTTGGCATTAATAGTTATGTCAATACATCAGGTGAAATATGATTTCCATGGAAGAAAAGACTTCACAATAGTAAATTTGTTTTTATTGATTTCTTTATTTATGACATTTTGTAGAATGGATTTATTATCATTTTATATTTGATTTGAAATTAGATTAATTCCTACTTTTCAATGATTCTTGGGTGAATCAAAAATAGTTAGAGGGATTTTTGGGATTCTTTGAGATCTTGAAAATGTTATTTATAAAGTATGTGATTCTATCGATTATAGAACAAATATTTAAGAAAGAATTACCATTAATCAATTCAATCTAGGAGGGTTTTCCTGCGAAGAGGATTTCTAGAAGTTTCTTAAGTCATCTGAGGTATCTGTTTGTTTTGTTTGATTTCTTTAAAAATAAATTTCTCCTATTTTCTGATTTGGTCAGCTATCTTTCCTTGGAAACAGACGATTGTTAGTCAGTTTCATTGCTCTTCTTGCTGAAGGAAAACAGCAAAAAAATTACTATTGCATTGGTCACCCAGTTCCCGCGTAAGATCCATTAAACTGTCGTCAATACTTTTCGCTAAGAGATCTGACTCCCAAAAAAAAGAAAATCAACAAAGGATAAAGATACCCAGTGCAAAGCTATTGTCGTAAATCTTGGTGAATTTCGACAGAACATAAAAGCACTTTTATCTTGAGCCTCTTCCTTACTCTTATGCAATTGGACGTTAGTCTAAGATGGTAGAAGCGCGAGCTTTTCTCCTCACAGGAGAAAATGGGATGAGTCATTCACACATCGAAGAGTTCTAGACTGATTCTGTTTAGTCAAAATGGAAATCTCACCTGTTCAAAATAACTTCTGTAACAGACTGCAAGGCCACACTTTCTCAGACCAACAGTAAATGAAGTAATGCCATGAAGTGAACCAAAACTAATGTATTTTCTAGTTTGATTGTATTTCAGTCAAATATACAGTACAATACTGCTGTATTTTCAGCAAAAGAAAAATACAAATAAAACAAAGAATTAATATTAGTCCTACAAGTTCAATTTTGTCAAAATTACCCAAACATTGGATAACTTATGTAAATATGATAAATG
>JAFIDM010002131.1:6319677-6371360 GCA_023159025.1 Thereuonema tuberculata
TTGGTGACCATTATCTGTGGTTGGAACCAGTAAACAGCGAGGACTCAATACAGAGGTCAATAGGAATAATCCTAGGAACTACTTCTGTATTCTTTCCTACGATTATTAGAATAAAAGTTTATTTTTCAGGTAACCAGGGAATGTAATAAACAGGAAAAGGTGATTGACACTGCCGTAAACTTTAGGATTGCTTTGGCCAAAATTTCAATGTACGGCCGACGTAATTCTGGCTGTTCATTGGGTCGGTTTACTTACCAACTCTTACCATCTTTCTTTGGTTAGGCCAGTAAATGGTTTTAGTATCAATCCGAAAGTAAAAGAAATTCTACAAAGAAAATCGCATTAACAAATTAGTATTAAATTCAAGTTAAAGTAACGAAAATAAAATGAAGCACTTGACATATATATATGTAAAGTCATTTAGACCGTTTAATTTTTTTATCTCGAGATCATAAAAATAGTGTCTAAAAATCGGATTTTCGTCCATTTTTCTGTATGATTTGTGACAAAATGCGACTGACAAATCTCATGAACATTAGTGTTCAGAATTTAACTTTCTTCCTCGTGCCTCATAAAATAACAACCGAGGAAGGAGCAAATGAACCCAAAAAGATTGTGCACCCGAGCTATCATCGGCGGGAAGCTAAGATGGCCGTTTCGTCCTCTTTAGGACTCTGGTCAACCAGTTAAACCCCTCGATGATAAGCTCAGAAGATGCGAAAGATTGAGGAGCTCACTCCCGTTCCCGGCTGTGGGTTCCCCCCGATCGCACCTTCTGAGCCGATTATGGAGGGGTTTGTCTGGCTGACGAGTCCTAAAGAGCACAAAACGGCCCTGCCAGACTTATGCAGATGGTGCGAATTTTTTTTTTTTTTTTTTGTTTCATTTGTGCCCTCCTTGATTATTATTTTACTTATTGGTATTTTCTTTTCACATCGAAAATCATTTGTACAAAGCATATATATTCATTGAATGGAGTTTCAGTATTTTTGCGTGTTGTTACTAGTAACCGCTTTACAACTAGATGTTCCTAAAATACAAAAATCGTATCTCTTTCATTCATCTTTTGCATCTTTTTTGTTTCCATTGGCAACTTAAATTAAATATTAAAAGCTACTTTCAAATGGACCTTTCTTATTACTGTATACTATTTATTGGCAAAATAATTTGCATTTGTAATGAGAGTCCTTAATGGAATTCTCAGAATCCTCTAGAGAGAAAAAACGTTCAATGAAACGACCTTGGAAAAAGAAGACACAGCAAAAGACGAAAAAAACACCCATCTTCTCAGTGGGTGAATTTAAGCCGGAAAAATTCCCATTTCTCGAAAATGACCAAGGCACGGCAAGAGGTGAACCTGACATACTATTTTGCATAAATATTTTATGTTATTTAGGTGTAAACAAACAGATTACATTTTCTAACTGAATATGTTAAAAAAACACTTGGTAAAAGGCTAAATAAAAAAAAAATCAAGATAAATTCAACAACAACTTGACGTGTATAGCAATGCTGATAATTGAAACGAGTTCAACCAAGCAATTTATATATGCTATTAAAACCGGTAATAAAATAAAGACATAAAAAGCATGTAGATGAAATATTTTTGCCACCGAAGTCTCTTCAGCCGTTGATGCATTCAAGTGTAACAATATAAAGTTGTAAATAATTTTAATTGTTTCAGATTCAACAATTCCATGACTTCAGATGCCTTTGCAGAAAATGAAAGAACAACTTTTTAAAGCATTCGGATTAAGAGACAAAGAGGAATTATTAAGATTAGAGGTTTTTCTAACATGTGGTGAGCTTTTTAAATGAATGTGATCTGTATATATTTTCTTTGCGATGCGGAGTCCCTCTACTCATAGATATTGGAAAATAGGCTTAAATTAATCTCTAGATATTCTCATATCTACAAGTTCTAAGGGATATCAATAATTTACCATTGAAAGACGATAGTGTTCTTTCAAAATTCTTTATTTTAAATTTTATGTTTCACTGGTGATAATTTTATTTTTAGATGAAGCATTCTCAGCTATTAAAATATACCATTTCGTTCTCTCCAATTATTTGAATTAATTAAATAATTACCTTTTGGCACGCTATTTAAATTTTTAATTATTTCATATTGAAATAAGATTTTCTTGTATTTTATATCTCAATTTCCTATCCTATTAAATGAAGTTACCGCATATATTTTGTAAAAGTCGAATATTCTTGAAATCTTTTTTTAAGGTTAAATTTATTGGAGTCGACTATTACATGGATACTACTTTTGAGCGGCTGAAATTCACATTAAAATCCAAAATACCGTATCAACAGCAGAAACCCAAATGATCTCTGAACGAACAAAAACAAAAAAAAAATATAATGAATTGCAGTAATAATACCCATTCTAGGCATCAAAACATCTGACCTAGTTAATAGGTAATATAATGTTAATGAATATCAGCTTAGGCCTAGCTGCGTTCCTATCAGTGACTGTTTGCGTCTGTGAATGGCAATCAGGTGGAGCGTTGTATTACTTTGTATCACACTAATTATTATTATGATACTGCTTGCTCGATAATGAACTTTTAGAAATAAAGAAATCGTAAATGTTGATCCGTTATCTGGTTAACCCTCCGTTAATCTGATGAAGACATTTTCCGCCATTAGTAGTCTGGTGGGGTGTGATACACCACAAACTGTTTTCATTGTTGTACACTATCAAAACTTGTTAGAAAGTGGCTTTTTATTTAATGAAATAGTTTATTAATAAACATTTTTATACAGTAAAAAAAAATTAATTAACCATGTGAAATAATTTCAGCGTATCTAATATGACCTTCAGATTTTTAGTTAAGCCATAGTATCACTCAATTGAAACTGAATTTATTATTTATTTTGAATCATAAAACACCAGTAAATATAAGAAAAATAGCTAGTGATAACTAATACATGTTACCTCTATTTACTAAACGTTCCTCAAGTTTACGTAGTATGTCTCTGAAGTTTATTCAGACTTACTACCTTTATTTTCCACAACACATTCAGATTGCAATTATATGTTTGAAAACATAGGAATTTGTCGTAGTTTTGGCACATGTATTTATACCGTATATATTTAGTTTTTCTGTCAATTGATCGGCGACATGTTTGACAAAGTCCCTGACAAGGTCGTTTGGGAGCAGGAGTTATCTCTGTAGTGGAAGATGTGTGTTTCAGTTTCACCTGCAATTCCATGTGTAGATTGATACTGGATGCAGTCTGTGTTTACAATGATCTCCATTAGATCCATTACCAAACTTTTCAGAAATTGGCGTAGTCTTGTTGGTCGTGAAGCGCCGGGAGCCTTATCTCCCACGACCCCAAGGGCCTGCATAGGCCTACAGTGGGATACTTTAACTTATCTATTATTATTATGCCCTGCTACATGACAAGCCCAACTCCATTTCAGCTGTTTTATAATGATGATAATATAAGACACTCTGATTTGCTATCTCTATCACAAATACATTTCTTTTACGGTCACGTCGCGTAATTCCTAACATACATTTTCTCATGCTTTGAGTTGTCTGGTCAATTGCTTTCCTGGTCAAAGTTCATGTCTCTGCTCTGTACCTATGAATTATATAGGAACTGGTACTTTACATTAACAACATTTCTCGTTAAACTTTGACGCTTTCCTTTTCATTATTACAGTATTCCGGCCAAAAGCATTCGATGCAAGTTTGATTCTACGATTAATTTCCGGCATAATTCTTCCATTCCTACTAATTTGTTGTCCAAGATACACCTAGCTGTTAACCTTCGAATTTAATTGGCTGCCTGTATTATATATCTGGAAAAACAGGCAAAAGAAGTCAATATGTAAGAACGTAAAATATATCAAAAAATTGAAAATGTAAATTGAAATTAGTAATTAATTTTTGTAAATACTTAAATGAATGAATTAATGTTGTCACTTAAAATGCGTAGATCAACTTTGGAGACAAATAGAAAAATAAATCGTTTGTTTTGCAAAATGTTGCGATTAATGGTTCTCTCTTTCCTTGAAATCTTTATAATTTTATTAGAGCTTTTGTAAAATTATTCTGGTTTAAAATATGTAACATAAATGCGATGATAAAGAAAACTAGCAAACCTGTGATCAAGTGACCGGTTGACCCACGTAGATGAAAGTCAAAATGTGAGTGTCCTCCAAACTATACTTAACATTTGGCACCTTATTTATATTTCTGTGTCTTGGGAGAAGACAGAGTCAGAAAAAAATCAACTTTTCTTTCATACAGTATACGTAGATAGATAGATAGAGTAATAGATAGATAGGTAAATGGGATCTTTGTGAGTTCGTGTACTGCTGCTTCTGTCATTATTTTGTCGAGGTTCTTTTTCACATTCATTCATCTTATTTTGATGTTTCTTGGACATCTCTTCTTATCTCTGAGGATCCAATTTAAATTTTTCTTTGATCCATTGGTTCATTCTTCTTTATATAAAGGAACTCATTTTAATTTTTCTAATTCCAACTATTGCTGTTGGAAATCCTCTGTGCTCTTTTTACCATTCGTTTCTTTTCATGTTCATTCATTCAAGTCGGTTCCTATTATAATATATACTTCTCATCCGCATTCTCTCTGCAGTTTAGTACTAGAATTACAAATTGATCAATGCTGCTCTTTCGTTTTTATGAGAGCGCTACTTACGATAAGTTATCCTTTAATTTTCCATTTCTATTCTAATTTCACGATTTTAGCAGCAAAAAAAAAAAAAAAAACCAAGTGATCAAATTACTGTTTGATTTCCATTTTTTAACAAAATATAAACTTGTATAAATTTTGCGGAAATCAACACTCCTTCAAATAGAACCATATGGAAGAGACTTTTAACACTAAAAAGAAAAAAAATGTTGATTCATTTTTACGAATTTATAAAAAGATCTTAATATTGATTGTCATTATTGAAAATCTAAATCAGGTTGATAAATTAATTTTTTTCTCGTACGATCATAAACTCCACAACAATGAATCGTTTTGTTGATCTCCACTGAGAAAATATATATTTTGTGAATTTTTGCACTAACAGCTATTTCCAATCATTTTGCCCATCCATTTGTCTGTCATAAATATAACTCAAAAGCTAGCAGAAAGTTTTATCTAGGATATAAAAAAAAAAAACTCACAAGCTTCATACTTGCGAAAGTTTATACAAAACAACAAAATTTTCTTGTTTGAAAAACGAATGAAACCTTGAACCTTATAAGATTATTCAAATAAATCAGATTCTTGCAGCTCATAAAGAAATCTAACACTCTCGGACTAGAATATTTCAGTCCAAAACTATCAGCAATCCACTCGCTTTACTTCGATTTCAAATGTAGCATTAAGTGAAAAACCAAAATAAGAATTCAGATGTATTTTGTCACAAAAAAATTCAGATTAGACCTTTAATCTTCTTAAAAATGAGTTTTATTCAATTTCTGTTTTTACCAAATTATCATTGAAAAAAGATACATCCATATATTCAGCAAAGATATAAATCATATCTGGGTTTCGCAGCTGCAAAGCATCAATCGGTTTTGTTGTTTTACTCATAAATAACAAACGCTGCATAAACATTTCTTGCTTTGCCTTCAACACCCGTGTTTTTTTCCATTTTGATGATGGAAACAGAACCAACGTTGTTTTATAATCAAAACTAAACTTCTGAGAAAAATTCTATTGTTATTTGCTTTTCAATAGAAATTATTTGTTTTCAGATTTCTAAAATTCGATAATATTTTATGCTTGAAATTGATAACTAATGAGATGAGTAATGACAGTTCTTTTGTATTATTTTCTCTGTGTTCGCAAATGTATTTTATACTTCCATGCATTACATTATAAATTGAATGCTTCATTAAATTATAGAAATTTAATGGTTAAAATGGTAAGACTCACTCATTTATTATTTTTTAAGTTGTTTAGGATTTATTGATTAATTTATGATTTATAATGTACTTATGATTTTTATGTATATTTATTTATTTATTGTTTTTCAAAAAATTAATTTCTTCATAATGATCTAAGTTTAAAAATTACAGCTTTAAAAAATATCCTTTAAGCTGATTTCATGACAACGCATAATCAACAAACCAAGTTCAACTTCTGAACCTGGAAGCCGGATTCATATCAGACGTTAAATGAAACTAAACTTTGCAGATCACAGAAAAGCAAACAAGGTTTAAACAGAAATATCACTGTTATCATTTCATTAATATTCATAATAATCTTCTCCTTCTTCTTTTGGGTTTACAGTCCTTGCACAATCTTAGCCTGCTTCACAACTTTAGCCAACTGTCTTTTGAATATTGAAAATATTCAACATACAAAATTCCAGCACGAAGTTTGGAATTTTCAATTAATAAATCAAGCATCATAAAATGCACATATTACATTGAGTGCAACGTTTCTACTATAAGTAAAATTAAAAAATGTAATACTTGTTGAAACGTAGAATAATTATATGCTGAATTAAACAGCATTGACTACCTGAATATTAATTTCGATTTAAGTGAAACTTAAAACGTTTACAATTTTTATCGATATTGGCTATTTCTCGGTAAATGATTAGTTTTTATCAATGAAAAATAATAAATTATTGTTTTCATAAAAACCCATAAAGTAAAATATTCTTTTCCAATTGATTCAGGTGCTGTTCTTTTGTTTCTTGTCTTTTTGTTTCTCAATTCTTTTCACAGCACGTTAAATTTTTGGCTTCTTTTCTGCCTTATTTCTTAAAATAATTTCCTTTGGGCCTTCTGCTCTTTTATTAAAATCCTTTCATCCCTACGAGTCGTAGGAAAAGGATTTGGTTGTTGCTAACAAGCACAACAATTTATTTTTCTTGTTTTTCTTTGGTTGGGGGTCACTTCCAGTTTGGCGGTGGCTCTCAGCATAAGGATCTTGCCTTTCCGAGTCTTTTATCGGGAGAGGCAGGGTTGGGCTGACGAGTCCGTAGAAGGACGAAACGGCCGTAGCCAACTCCTCTCCTAATAATTTTCCAATTGAGTCGGTGCTGTTCTTTTGTTTCTTGTGTTTTTGTTTCTCAATTCTTTGCACAGCACGTTAAATTTTTGGCTTCTTTTCTGCCTTATTTTCTTAAAATATTACATATGACATTAAATAAGCTGAATAAATACTGTATTCGATTGAAAAGCCTCAAGAAAAATGTGTATTGGTTTTTTCTAATTATTTTGAATATTTTGCGAGAGTATTGTGGTAAATATCTGAATTCTTAAATACATTAGTAGGTAATTACATAATATATTTTCTTTAGCTGGAAAGAAATGAAATGTGAACTAGACATCGTTTCTCTCAACCAATTGACACTATGTGCCATGATTGTCGTTATTTCAAGTTATAAATTGAAACATTCAATGAATTACGACAAATGAATTCAAATGGTAATCGAATAATTTTTTCCTGAACTGAATTTACAATCGAATATTTTGGGATGAGCAAACAGATCTTCCTCGTTTGGGAATTATATTATTGTTAAAAAAGAAAACTTTCCAAGTTGCAACACATCCACTTTAACCATGTGCAATTAAAATAATTAAACGGATTGGTTCGGCAGCTGAAAGAAAACTGAATGAACCACTTGCGAATAATATCATTAATTTGCCATTGCATAGAGAAGCTGTTTATTTGCTAGATTGCTTGCATGTTCCAGGTCGATCAAACATTGCTCGTAAATCATTCGCTAAGTGGTAGAAACCAAGTAACAGCAGATATTCATAAGCCACCATCTCAAACTCTAAATAATAAAATGTATCTCCATTTCATTTTTCAATTTAATTGTTCTTAATAGAATTAATTTGGCCTCATTAAAACCCTACTGATAACATTTTTAATGAGTTCTGTAAGCAATTGAAAAATGTTAGTAATTAGGTTTTAAAATCGTCAAAATCTCGAAGAATCCCTTCAGAAGACAAAGTGAAATTTCAGATGAGTGGAGAAGATACGGATTGTCTAAATGAGTTGTTGATGTTTTTACTGTTATCAAAATATTTTAATTTTTAAGTTACACAAAATTATAATTGCACTTTGTTTGGAAGGAATTCATTAATTCTTAAAATCAGAATTTTAAAATAAATTTTAACTTATGAAGTTGAAATTTATCGTTGTCATTTGCTTTTTTCAAATTAATCAATTTGTCTTTAGTTTTTCTTCTTGTGATCAATCACTTCATGTGAAAAATCATTTGAAAGTCAGTTTCTTTTTTATTTCTATAGCATTGCACCACTCTTTCACTATAGATTCATCAATGACTACTTGTAATAGCTCAGTATTTGATATTGGACTCCGATTCCTGAGGTTAAGGCCACATAGAATGTTTATATACAAGCAGTTTTCAAAGAAAATTGCATTCGATTGTCTATAATAATTTACTCGTTCTAAAAATTCTAAAAAATAAAATAAAAATAAAAACAAATTAGATATAGATTTCAATTTCTCACATAAATAGAGAAGTTGTTCTAAATTGTTTTCTGTACAAGTCTTATCCAAGTTTTAAATCGAACATGCAAAGCTTAGACAGGCAAAAATGACCATCGAACACATTAATAAACAAAATAAATAGCATAAGATAAATAACTTATGTAAAGAGTGCTGAGCTGTGTAAATATTAATTAAAATTCTAGTTAACGAAGGAGCACTTTTATTTCCATTGTTGAATGTATAGGTAGCTTCGTTCCAATGAAATTCTTATTCACAGTATTTGGTGTTATACTGCAACACGATGGAAAACATCAATGGCCTTCCACTTGTAGTTTCTCCTCTTTGGAAGGCAGATTGAAGAAATGGTTGGCCCGCATCTCAAGAAATGAGGCAACTTTGGAAAAGGTCTGAATGGAAAATATTAGTACAAAGAAAACAAGTGTCTTCTGCTTTCTATTTATCAGAGAGATTCGGTGTAAGATTTTAAAGCAAATCAATTTTAATAATCTCTAAGCATTTAGGAATCATTAGATTTAGACTTAAATTAGAATCTCTATAAATTATTCCCATAAATTGTTCTCTATGAAAGTATATTTCATGTTTTACATATTATGAAGAGAATATTTTCCAGCCATGCCTGAAAGAATACGAAATCATTCATTGCCTTTTTTTAGGAAAAAAGTATTTGTTTTGCTACATCGCAAAATATCAATTCGCCACCTTATACAGGAAATTTAGAGATTGATTTTGTAGCTTAATAAAAAAAAATCCCAACAACATTGAAAATGAATTTTAAGTCGGAATACGCAGGTTAGATTGAATAAACGGATCTGATCAAAATAACTCAGAAATTTACTTGTCCTACAATAATGAAATACTTAGCATTTATTTACGCTCTTATAAAGGATATCCTTATTTATTTAAAAGATATCAGACTATTACATAAAGAGCACTGGCCAAAAAAATCCTAATTTCTTAGGTTGATATTTCTTAGACTGCGATAAAATCTGAAAAGGCATATTTCGCATGTTGCTTCTAAAACCCATTCTCTTCTCAAGTTAACGTATTTTCTTCTCAATTGATCTTTAAACTTCTTATTAATTTTAAATATTCGTTGATCTCCATAAGTAAATCTTATTTCCTGTTTCCTTAATTTCTTTTTCTTTGCTATGAACACTTTGTTATCAACTTTTTTTTTATTACCTATCCAAGCAACTAAATGTAACAAATAGCAAATCAAAAAGAGTTGTTCTGATGTGTAGAAGGAAGAAATTATAATTGTAGATCACTTCGAACCTTTTTCCAGTTATTAAAAAAAATCACTATGATAGTTAGAAAAGCTATATTTGTATTTTGTAACCCGAAGATTTCAAATTACATCGAGATCGCAGGGCATAAGACTTCCTGTTCCTTTCTATCCTTCTCCATTCCCTGTGGGAAAAAAATTGTCAAACCCTGAGAAAACATTTAATCCAATACTAAAAGGCCTAAAATTTAAATTTCTATATTTAGTTGTTTCAGTTTTCTTTTTTTCATCTACTTTATTATAGAAACCTACCCGCTCTGTTGACCCTTCGGGTATTATTTTTTTCGAAAAACATTTGAATATGTATTCTGTAAAAGAGTATGTTTCCCAAGTTTCACGTTTCTAGCTTAAGCGTTTCCTTCAAGAAAATCCACTCCCCATCCGCGATTCCCCTCTCTCTACATCCATAGGGCATTTTTGATTTTGAAAAATCCGTTGAACATGAATTTCTTTTATTTCTAAAAAACAGTATTTTTCCTGAGCTTATCGTTTCTAGCTTAAATGGTTTGTGAGATGTCATTTCCCACCCCTGTCTATCCTTCCGCTCACCCTTCGGTATCTTTCTTTTGAAAACATTGAAATGTATTTCTTCATTTATTAAGAAGAGTGCTCTTGCCGAGTTTCATGTTTCTAAATTAAGGAGTTTCCGAGATATGTAGATCCTTTAAGAAAGTTGTCCCCTCCTTCCCCGTTTACGCCCCTCAGGAAACCAATATCGAAAATTAGTCGAAAACATATCTTTTTGATTTTGACAAAGAACACTTACGGCAGAATTCAGGTTCAAATCAAATGATTTCCGAAATGTGCATACCTTACAAGAAATTTGCCCCCTCCCCCACTTACGGGTGGAATTTCAAAGAATCCTTTCTTAGTGAGCGCCTACGTCATAAGGGAAACCCATCCCTAAAATTTCAAGTTCCTAGGTTCAGTGGTTTGGATTGTGCGTTGATGAGTGAGTCAAGTCAGTCAGTGAGTTTAGCTTTTTATATATTAACTTTACATCTTGGCTAATCTTATCTTTGTCGAAGAAAATCAGATCCTACTTTTATGAACCACAGATTGATGCAAATCAAGAAGATGCAAAAGAAGCGAATATATTATTAGAAGTAGCCTTAAGTTAAAAAGCTATTGATTTGTTAGTTGCACTGCAATGAAAATATTGAATGTTTTTATTACCTAACAACTAAATGAATGACTTTAATCTCCTAACTCAGCGTTCTATATTTTATAAGTTCAAGTTAAACTAATGTTTCAGGTTAATAATTAATAACGAAATTCTGCTGCAGTCAAATCGATTGTTACAAAACAAAATAAACTCCAAGAGAATAAAAGATTATTTAACAGCAGTTTTCTGTTTCATCTAAAAATTTGCGTTTCATTATATAATATTCTGCAGCTACTAATAATATAAAGCTTATGCCTCAGAATAGAACATTAGAACCAGAAAATATTATTTTTTTGTTAAATTGCAAAATTAACAATAAATAGTGTGCCCTTAGAAATAAAATGATTCTGCAGAAATACGCGCCGAACACTATTGAGTATTTGACATCTCCGCAATGTTTGTTAATGATTATTTAACATTTAAATCATGAAGCATTTTTTTGCTTTTTAAAAATGAAACAAAAAGGTGAAAAAGAAGAATAAAAAGGAACAAACTTAGAATTGTGCTCAAGTATTAATTACTTGAAAAAAATGAGAAACGAATGCGCTTTTAATATATCTCGTTTAAATATTTGAACACATTGAAACAGAAATTGAAAATCTAGTGGAAATCTTATCTTCATTTGTAGTGCTTACAATAAAAAACATTCGGCTTATTTTTTCTTTTTTTAATTCGAGTAATATTTCTTTCTTTCGAAAGAAATTTATTTATTTTTTGTATTATCCTGTTTGATAAATGTCTGACCGTCATTTGTTGAAAAGAAAATTGATAAAATCCTGATCATTCGTTTAATGAAATGTTTAATTGAAATTTCCTATTCTAAAGGTATTTGTTATGTTTTTTATAGTATTGGGGGTTCAAGAATGGTTCAGTCTGTTGGGTGCTTCCTGTTCCATTTGATAGAGGATAGGTGAGCTTTAGTTAACTGAAAGGAAAAACTAGTTTTAAATTTCTTACCTTCAGATTAAGAAACAGTTATTTGAAGACATCGAAAATAGAGAATAATTAAAGATTAGCAGAGGGGAAAGAACTTGTTATAAGGAAGCAAACTCGCGTTCTTTTTAGATATCTTGGTATTCGAATAGAGAGCAATTTATCGTTTATCGTTTGTTAACATAATCAATCTGCACCAAAAATGCTTTCTTCTAAGATCTTAAATCCTTTATAGAAGACACAAGTTTACAAGTTTACATCAATATGAACTGAAAAATTTACTTTTAATCTTGATCTTTTAATTTTTTAGTTTTGATCTAATCTTTTTTTTCCTCTTCAATATATAGCAAGATTAGTTACAAATGGTGATAACAATTTGATGAGTGCTTCATTGGCTAACTAAGTTGTCTGTTATTTTTCAATATCTATTATTTTATTATTTCCTACGCGCGGGCACTATTCCTTTTAAATTAGTACTGATTAGGACAATTGTTCTAAGCTCTTCTGCGATCCATTAAAACTCAAGATTAGAATGACGAGTAACTAGAAACCCATTGTTAACAAGAGACTGTTGAAATTGACTTAAGACTGAGGTGTTTTCTTCTTATAATTGCGTGTTTATTATTTCCACGTGATGTCATTTATTTCCTTATTTCCTATGACATTGAATCTTTAAATCTTGTAGTTGCCAAAAATTCCTTTTACTGAGTCGAAGCTTAAAAGGGCAACTTTATTTCCGTGGTGACGTTCAGCAGATGTTTTAATTAACAAGAGGAAATGTGCATTATTTACTTCATAATCAGATGTTATTCTTTACCTCGTCTAATTCCCAAATAGCGGATTGTCTTTCAAAATTTAGAGAAGCCTTTAATTATTCACTCAGTGAAAACTCGATTTCCAGTCACGAAAGAGAAGTTGTTTCCATTTCAGCTTTCGAAGCGAAAATAAAGGAAATTAAAAAGACGTTTTAGAATAAAAAATGAAATGAAATTGAATTAAAGTGGCAGTCGTCAGATTACTTAGTTCTTTCTCATTCTCAGAACAAATAATTATTTCTTAAATAAATGTGTTGCCTGCAATATTGTGAACAGTTCAATACAAAAATGACATGTAATTACTACATGAAGGCTTACAAATTAAAACAGTGAAATAGATGCTATTCCTTAAGATCTCTGTTCAGAGTAATTGGACTCAAACAAGAGTTGCTTTCAAAATCTCTTTATTTTAACTTCATTTACATAAGAGGTTCGAACGAAAGGAAGTTCCATATTATTAATTTATAAATCTCCATTTGAATCAGGAGAATTTAAATTGAGCTCTTCTCAATAATGATATTATATATATATATTCTTTCAAACTAATAAAGAAGAACTTATTAGTTATAAATAATGATACTAACTTAATTTATAATTAAATAAATTAAATAATTTAAGTCAAATGAAGGTAAAAAGTTTGTTTTATTCTACCACAAGCGTTAATGAAATGAATTAAGTGATGATATTTAACATTTTTTTATGGTTCCACAGAATGAAGTAGTTCCGTTTTATTTTTATTAACTTTTTTTTTAATCGTTTTAACTAAAATATCTGAAAATTAAAATAGTTATCTGCTTTTTCACTTTTTTAAGAACTTCGAAATATTTTGTAAAATTCTAGATTTACTAAATAAATAGATAAAAAATAGAAGGTATTTATTTTAAATGATAGACATTTTCTTTTTTTTTTATTTTTAAACGATAGATTTTGATAAATGTTAATTATTTTCATAATTTAAGTAATTGAGGAAAAATTACAAAGTGTATAAAACAAATTCATATATTTAATTAAAATACATTTTAATAGTTATAAAACAGTTTACATATTTTAATTAAATTTTTAAACTTTAATTAGAAAAATTTTAAATTTCCTATTATAGTAAAATTACGAAGTTTTACTTCGTATGCTTACACTAATGGTAGATTATTAGAGCCTTCTATCATTAAGATAATATTAAATAGCTATAGTTTTAATCTTGTTGTTGATCAAATTAAGTCAGAAACTTCGAAAATTTCGATATATTCGGAAATCGTTAAAATGGATTTGTGTTTCGGTTATTGAAAGGATTTTTCCAATAAACCCAATAATCTTTCTTGAAGCTTTCATTCCTGAACAGCAAAATTAGCAATTAATTATTTTTGTATAGGGTTTCAAACTTAATAACGTAAAATGGAGCATACTTTTAATAGATAACTTTCAAGTTTCAATGATAAATCTCTAGCTCCTCTACACAGCACTTGGACAAGATTGATTTTGTTTGTTTTCTCAGAATTTCTGCTTATTCTGAATGTATTGAAATTATTAATATTTAATTTAATAATAAAATATTATAATACATGTTTGGGAATTCAAAAATACAATGTTTCAATAATACATCCTTCGTACAACCCAACATAAACATTCCTTTAAGCTATTTTCGATTTTTCCCGACATCGTAGAGGTTCATAATTTATCAAAAATGAATTTAATTTATCTCCATTCTGTATTTAATTAGGACTCTCGAATGAAACATCAATTTACTTGCGTTTCGTACCTCGACAATGAAATAAACTTTATTTGACAATATGAAGATGGATGATGTCCATGATTTGGAGCAATAATAAAAATCAACAAAAAGAAATAAAAGTAAAACAACAGAATAAATGTAATTAAGGACTAAGGGCATCATTTCGATACCAAACGTCTTACAGTGAAATCTCATCTTCAATACAAGTAAGTACCAGTAAGTTAAAACTCAGATTGTCTCTTTAATTATAATTGCTGTTAAGCTATGGAAGTCCTCGTAGAAAAGTAGACAGCAATTGGTACACGAGGAACAACTCTTTACGGCATAAATACGGACCATTTTGTTAATAAATTTGATTTTTTTAATGATTTTCTTCGCTTAGCTTATGTTTTTTTTTTAAAAAAAAGAAGTAAATTAAATGCAGAAAATTAATTAATTATATTAGTCTTGATTTAGACGATTACAAACCAAATTTATTCTCTTTGTCCAGATTTAGAAAGAAAAAAAAAACTTATCAAAACAAAATTAGCTTAAACTTTAACAGTTTGATGGAGAGATGATAGTTTATTGTTAGTATCTAGAACAAGGGTACACAACCTTAGGAAGTCTGAGGGTCAATATTTTAATAAAAGATTGATTTAGGGCCACAGCGTCCCATCCTCAAATATCTTACTAATTAATGATTTGATAATGTCATTTATAATAATAATTAATAATAAATAAATAAATAACAATAAATGTAATTTAAATAAACTTTAACTAATCAAATAATGAGCTAGTTTCATACCAACATTCAGTAGTAAAGTCGGAGACAGTTGCTATTTCAAGTTATAACATTTTTCAATGTTTTTGTTGGCAGCAATGTAAAGGCTCAAATTTAATTTAAAGCAAATATACCGGCGGACCACGAGTTGCGCACACTGATCTAGAATTTAATTCAATGTATTACGTACCTATCAACGTAAGATACGATTAATAATAAGTTATATGTGGTTGATGTATTGTTAAAAATATTACAATATCATATATTGATATACTTTCAACTGCAATATTAAGTTTATCCGTAAATTAAATTTCATTACATTTAATTTTTCTGTTAAGTTTTTCTATTTTCAGTCTTTAAGTTCTAAATAACGCAAGTTCTAAATTTGATTTTAATTTGATTCTACTGCTTTAATCGGCAATTTTAAAATTCTGCTGAGGAACATCCATTATGGTTGATTTCGAATAGTTTATTTATCATTTTTAGTGTGGAAAAAGTGTAACTTTTTTTATTTACGATGATCTTACTTTTCAAACCATGAATACTTTATATCCAGCCTAAATAGTTTACAATCAACCACATTTAAATGTGAAAGTTGTTGGGTTTCTTTATTATGATGTAGTGTGTGATCCTTTCTGAGTTCTAGGAAATTTAATGGTGAGTTGGGAGCAGTCGGACTCGCTGTCATGATTTACATTGCCATGAATTCTTCCTCCCAGACAATTGTCCAAACTAAACTGCGCATATATTCAGAGATGTCTACACATCTGCTCTATCTCTCACTTTCCCTCTTTCCCACCGGTTTATGCCTTTCCCCTTTAACATCTTACTTAAGCTCATTTCTGCGGATATAACCTCATCTCACTTACTGAAAGCAGGTAGATTATTCTGTATAATTTTATCATGTACTAATTGAATGAATCACAGATTATAATAAAATCAGCTTGGGGTTTCTGTCAAAATAAAATTTGATTATTAAGTTACCATAACGCTATTATGGAATTTAGTTAATCTAAGCATATAGAGTGTCTCGGTAATTAATTAAACCTTTTAGTCCATGGCACAAAAGATAAGCCGTTAACACAAATTGGAAATTAATTCCAGAAAGATTTGATTTGTAGAGAAATAATGAAGATTATTTTTAAGCAGTTTTGTGCTTTCACTACAAACAGGCCAGTCGGGTTTGATGATCAATATGAGTCTTGAGTTCAATAACTCTGTTCATCATGTTATGGGTAACAATAACGTTGTGATTGTATTGATGATGGAAAAACATTTTTTTTTTCAATTTTAAGAGGTTTTCAGGAAAAAAAGTCAGGTACTATTACCATACAGTGTTCTTTAAATTCCTTTTCTCCATTGGTTTTTTGATAGCTGTGAAAAAACTCTTCACTCAACCGACTTTTATGAAGCTCGAAGCAATTAAATTCATAACTAATTCAAAGTTTCATTAGAATAATACGAAATTAATTACACTTTTTATTTATAAATAGTTTTATTGCATCAATTGCTAAAAGTTTCCTTTTATAAGTTTTGACATTAACAAGTTTGGAGAAATTAAAATGTTTGAAATTACAATAAAACACTGAATCTTAACAAAAAGAAGTAGCTGTTGAAATAATAAATTTGCTTTTCTTCTAATATTTTAAGAATGATTTTTCTGTATAATTTATACGAGTTACAATTTTTTTTTAATATTTCTGTTTTAAGATCTACAAACCATATATTCATCTAAATTTGTTTCTTATTTTTGTTGTTGATTGAACTGTTTCTTTAACATTTTTGTGTTCTACAGAGAAAGAATGAAATCTCAACGTGAATCTTCTCTACCTCGGCTTCTTCCTTCAATTTGTTTGCATAAACCCCCAGATCCTTCAGTCTTGGATAGAAAATGAGCTTTTTTGCTTATTTCTGATTGCCAATCTGTTGCTGCAACCAAATATAAGTAAAACATTTTTTTAAAAACGTATCGAATTTTTCTTTTTAGTAGCTTCGGTAAAATAGATTTTTGTTCTTTCACTTTTTTAATTATTTGTTTAATTTATTCCAGAATGTAATTTACTAAAATACCTTGTGATTCATGGGAAAATGTTTTCACAAAAAATTCTTAATTGAAGGAACTACGTGCTTAGTATGGCATTAAGGTAAATACTACGAATATAAATTATATGGATGGGAAAGAAATCACTTTAATAGTTAAGAACATATGCATGTAGTGTATGTTTTGTTTTCCCTTCAAAAAAAGGGGCAAAATATATCAACATTCGATGAATTTTATCCATTATGAAAAAAAAACCTGTAAAGACAAAATAAAATCACTTTTCTGGAGAGTACTAGCATCTTTAATCTTAATCAGTTATAATTTGTTTCTAGCATAGTTATTCAATTAACACAGACCATCCAAAAAGTACATTAAATGTTGTTATAAGTGAAAAGCTTTTGATTAAAATTTCAATTTTTTTTAATTTTAATATTAAGATTATTTTATTCTTTTAAAACAGCAACTTCTATAATATCGTTGATCGATTGTTTATTTTCATTTCCACTGACCTAATAGTGTTTTACAAATCAGGGCAAACATATTCTTCCAACGGATTTCCAATAATTCGAGCATATTTATGTCAATGGCTAATTCAGCTGTGATAATTATGTAATAGAGGGTTCGTTTTATGTTAATAAATTCATTTGTAAACCCCGAATTATATCATTAAAAACAGCAATCAAAGCAAGTAGAGTTGAAATCGTGAACGCCGATAATAGAAAATCGTTACTTCGTTGGGAAACAGAGAAAGCTAGAAAATAGGATTAGAGGGGTCAAAAATAATGACATTTTGGTTAACTTCAGCTTTGTTAAATCATGACATTTATTTTTGATGAACTCTAAATGAGTCCTTGGAATACCAAGCATATAAAAGAAGTTAGAAAGTCTCTAGTGAAACAGGTAATTAGAAAGCAGTATTGAAAACATTTAACTATTAGGATTCATTGGGGAAATTAATGGTTAGTTTGGTTTGATTCAATATTTGCCTTTACTTGAGGTTGAACCTATAACTGAATAAATCAGAGAAGATGTCGTCATAAATGTAAGACGAAGGAAAGAACAACCAAATATCCAGGCTTTCGAATTCGAATCCTAACGTAGAGCTTGGCAAGCCACCGCAATTCGGCAATTTCAAAATTTAAATGTTAGCGACTAAAGCGTGTCTGCTACAAAATATTCAACAAGAAATAGTTATCGTCAGAATCAGTGTGACGATAAACTAAAATAAACAATAAAAAAACTCATCAAAAAAGAAATTGTTGAGAAAATTCGTATTCCAGCGTTTCGCGGCCTCAATGAAATTTTTAGCGCATAGGATATCACTTTGTAAACACTTGGTATGACATTGTTATTTATTAATACTCATGTGCACTTTTAGTCTTTTTGATGCGCTAAAAAAAAATTCATTGAGGCCGCGAAACGCTGGCACACGAATTTTCTCACCAATTTCTTTTTTTTTTTTGAGTTTTTTATTGTTTATTTTAGCTTTTCAGGTTCCACATTGATTCCGTCGATATTTCCTATTGATCTCGCAGTTTACTGATGTCTGGTCCTAGCTGATGATCGCCACATTAGCGTGAAACAGCTGTTCTAGGATATCACTTAGTAAACAACTTGGTCTCACCCATTGTTATTTATGAAATTGTTACTTTTAACTGAACCATTGAGTATGTTTTATAAATTAGTAACTGCTTTTACTTAATAAACTAGAATTACTTTTAGTATTTGGTTTTGAAAGTGAATTTCGTCAAATAAAAATTAAATTTAAGATAGAAACTTTAAAATAGCCAGATTTCCTCAGATACAAGTTTTATTAACATAAAGATAAGTGTTTCTCTTAATACAGAAATTTTATTTGCATTATTCATAGAAACAAGCAATACTAATGCTATTAAATGATTTTCAGTAACACAGATTGGTAAACCCTTATCCTCTGTTTTCTTAATTTTTTTTTTTATTGGATTTAATAACACTACAAGGACGTTTGTTCTCCAGGTTCGTAAACAAAATGGCTCTGGCAAGGACAAACAGACGAAGAAAATATCAAAGAAAAAGAAAAACTTCCTTAATTCCAGTATAGATTAAGTAGATTATTTAAAGCATAACAATGTTGTTAATGAAATAGCTAATGTTTTGCAATTTTTGTATTATTATGTTATTATATCGACACTTTTCTTTCAGTTCTTTTCCGATGTCAGTGCTTTATCTTCTAGTTAGAATCGTACATTTCTCACTTAAGCAAAAAATTGCAACCATCTAATTAAAATGCTGTATTCTCTCCAATATTTAATTAAATATATTTTACTCGAGATTGGGTCTTTACTAGTTTTAAAATACTGATTTCAATTACCATTACTGTTTTAAATCAAAATGCCCGCATTTTTCTTTTTTTCTTTGAATAAATGCAGACGCCAGCTTCTTACACTGGTATTAATTTTTAATGATCTGTTTCTGCGTAATAGTTCAAAACATATGAATCCTTACATATTTTAGATGAGAAAAATCCCTTTGTTCATTTTTTTCAATTTGGAAAATTTATTTGATGTTTGTGCTTTCATCTTTTAAGGTTATAACGTTACTTAGAATAATGTGACGATATTCCTAGGACAATACTGGTTCTGATACTGGTTCTGATCAGTTCCTCTTGCAATAATCTTGTCGTTTATTTCATTCATATACTTTCCACTCAATCATATTAGAGATGATAATCATATAATTAAGTTACTTTATTCTGTCCAATAGTTAATTAGTAATTATAATAGTAATTCATGAACTAATGGATGTTTTCTATTTTGTAATTCTAGTTTTTTTAAACGAGATTTATTGAAGAGCTTGATTCTTGAGATTAATAGTTATTTTAAAGATCATCTTCAAAATGCAGAAAAAAAATAAGAAAGACTGATATGCAAAGAAACATAAATAACTAATAATTTAGCTTGAAGGTATATTTCAAGTGATCCTATTTTTGTTTATAACTATAAAACAAAGATTGGTAAAAAAAGGCATTTTAATCAATTGTAATGAAATTCATTTTTACAAGATATTAACTCCAGGAGAAGTGGTACTTTCTAGAAGGAATTTCAACTCAGCGAGTCAGTCTTGTCAATTACTATGAATTCCAAAGTTTTTATGAAATTTTATTATTGTTTCTTATTGTACATGAGATATGGCGACATGTTTCATTTTCGACCTCTTCCTATGAGACAGAAAGTGACCGTGAACCGGAGCTCTCATTTTTCCCTATTTCATAAGTCATAAGCTTTCGAATAAGGTACCAATCATGTCTGTCCATAGAGATGGTGTCAGAGAGGCAGAAACTTCTTCAGAGCTCCCCCTTTTACACTTTGTGTACAGGAGGGTCACAGCAGAGACTGTTTTCGTCATGTTGCTATTCTTCTACTTGAAGGGAAAATTAGCGCTGCTGTTTGTTACCATTCATTTGGTTAAGATATTACGTGGTTATTGAACGCTTCGTTTATCGAGAAGAGAGTGTTACCGGAGTAATCAATGCAAATTTGAACAGAAACTTCAAAATGGATTTGTTTGCTATTAATAATTGATTTAATACTAATCAAAGTAAATATTGGTAACAGACCATCAGAAACGTGTTTCCAGTGAACTACAGCAATTAAACGTTAAATATTAATAGAAATGAAACATTTATTCATTTATTCACTCTTTCGACCGAATTTCATTACCATATGATATTCTATAGTTTAAAGTGAACCAAATAGGAAAATCAAAGGAAAGGATCAATCGAAATTATTTCTATGTTCGATGATTAATAATGATGTTGATTCATGCTTTCTTCTACTAGATCAACGAAATAATGACTTTTCATTATCATTATTCCGACTATATAACCGAAAGACAGTTTACCTCAACTACATTGTTAGCCATCACAACACTTTGAGGAGGAGTCTGAAATGGATGTCACACAGATTCTTTACCTTCTGTCCGAATGTCAGACTGTCTATATCTATTTTAAAATAGAAATTCCTTAATAATTGTAGTCATTTTGATTCATGCTTTAAGACCTTGCTTTCGATCTGTCTGTGTCCTTCTCTGTCTTTTTGTTGCATATTTTCTTTATAAAACCGCCCTATTGGTAAACACGATTTTTTTTGTATTATTTTAAAATATTGCGAAATCTAAATTTCCTCTCATTTTAAAACAAGCAAACCGGATATTTAAATGTCGAAATTAATTTCCAGAATCAATATTAATAGATAATAATAAAATTTACAATTCAATTCAGGAGAAATATGAAAATTAATTAAATTTTGATTTAGCACGAAAACTTAGAATTGGAAATTAAGTTTTATTTTTTAAAAATTTTTTATTAATAAATTATTGATTTTTAATTACTTATATATTATAATAACTTTTCGTTTGAATTCTGGATTATTATTAAAAACTTTATTTTAATTACTGATCAATAAAATCAAGGCGTCCTCATAGGGAGGAGCTACTAGGGAATGTATATATATGTGTGTGTGTGTCTGTATGTGTGTATATGTGCTTGTGCTTATGTAATTTCCTTTTAATAGCCCAACTTGAAGTCAGAGCCCCATGAGTCATATATTTAGTTGGACTGCCCATGACTTGGAAGTTTCACAAAAATCCGATTTTTGATCCAGTTGACTTTATTTCTGGTTTTAGGTGGCCATTACTATTGAGGAAAAAGTGGTAGTTGGATAAAAATTGTGATCTTTCTGTATTGAATCGACAATAATGAGAAGGAATATGATCCTATTGACCGAAAATAGCCAATTCCTCGGAATCGTCCGTAATGAAAAATTGGGGTGAGGACAAACTAAACGATCTCAGTATGGGCGTACCTTCTACTATACTTGTAATTAAACTTTGAATTACAACAGTTTGAAAAATGTAGTGATTTTAATAACGTTGATAGATTGTTAATTGTATGAGATAATTACAAAATTGTGAATTGATTTGTTTCTCAATAAAATTCCTTTTTTTAATATTTTTTCCCCAGCAAATATCAAAATATGAACTAGAAAAAACTTTAGTATAGTAAGTAATGAAAATCAGAAGTTTTCATATTAGATAATAAACCAAATCATTAATGTCGTTGTAATTTAAGTAAACCATTATGTACAAAATTAATTATATCAATAGCAGTGCGATCAATACCGCACAATACATATAAAACAAATATTTTAAAAAATGACATGTTTCGAGAGTTGTTTCTGTAGTCTGAGGAAGAGAGCCGTTAACTTCGGGCTCTCGAAACATGTTATTTTTTTTTTAAATATTTGTTTTATATGCATTGTGCGGTATTGATCACATTGTTATTTCTTTTCCCGCACGTTAATTACCCTCATGAATTATATCAATTTTGATAATTGACTTAATTACCAATATATTTAGCATTGTAGTTAATATTGCTTGGTAACATGGACAAACATAACTGACTGGATTTTCTTCCAATGGTTTTTTTTATTCTATCGATACACTTTACATAGAAGTCTTAATAAGAGTTCCTTACATATATTGGTTGTAATAATTTCCTTTTTCTGCGATTTTCGTGAATAATTGTTTTTTTTTTAATGAAATATCATCCTTCTGATGTGCTTCAAATTGGCGGGAAAAAAAAATTATGCTTAATGTTATATTTTTTGTCTCTAACTCACTTTGCTGTAGCTCTTATTTCAAGTTGCTATTGAGTTTTTCGGAAACGAAAATGGTGGAATATAATAAGTTATCACATTCAGTGGTATATTTTCTTTTTCAGAATAAGTTTTTTTTTGGTATAAAATTTTTAAAATTGAATTATTAGTTTTCAAATATTGCCTTAATAAAAAGAAATTATTGGATGTAATTGACAAACAAAATTATATATTATAAACAAGTTTTTCGTAAAACCATTAGAATTGTTATTTGCTTGTTATTATAATGATCCACGCATTCAGATAAAATGCGTTATTTTAGTAAATTACTCGACCCATTCTCTGTTTGTTTTAGCAGAAATATCTCTTGCAGCAGTTAGTTGTGTTTAGCGAGGGATAAAAAAAAAAGGGCGAGCTGATCATTCCGGCCAGTCCAATTATGGCCGTGATGAATGGTTGGCGTGCACAACTTGGATAAATTACGACAGTTGTAAGGCATCGTGCAAAGCATGCAGCTTTGTAGTGTCATTGATTCAGCGTGTGTACGTATCCTTTCGGCCTCTTTAAGGGCACTTCATTACCACAGCAGCGATGCCGTACTTGGCACTGCACCGCAACCACGCAGCCCGAGTTATGTGGTGGTGTCCAGCAGTGATGGTTTATGGTAAGGCGTTGGGATTATTTACCGTGAATGAAATATCACGAAGTCTAAAGCATTGGGCGTTTGTTCAGGTAACACAAGGCGGTTCAGAACCTGGCATCTGAATCGGTGTTGTTGCACGGATGGCATTCCAAATCCCTTTCCAATTTTTATGTAAATAGAGTTGCAAAAGTTTTCATTCGGTTTCAACTTTGACTTAACCCTGTACTTGAAGAGAACTCAGTTCAGAAAGTTTCACAATAGTGAAAAAAGAATTCGCGACACATCAAAAACTTTCGTTTCTACTTCGTGTTGTTGAAGATAAAGGGTTATCGAAAAATTAGTAATTTTTAATCTGATTATTAAAAGAATTTTCTCTTTTCTCTTTTTGCTAATAAATATTAACATAAATCAAATTATGCTACTTCTTAAAATCAGAATGGATTATTGACGCTGATAACGACGACTGAAGTAATATTTTTTTTTATCTATTTTTCCGTACGAAAAGCTTAAGATCATAAAACAACTTTGTCTATGTTAAAAAAACATTGACAAGTAACTTTCATTGGAAGTAAAACAATTAATTCTCAATGAAGCAACATTTCTTTTTTTGAAGTCAATAATACAGATGTCAAAGAAGTAGTTACACTCCGTGATTTGAAATAACTAAAACTTTGCTAATTTACTAAAAATTTCAGCATAGGTAAAATTTGTAGATATTTTTTTTTCTATATTTGTAGATGTTATAAATTAAAAAACGGAGATTTTTCGATCTTTTATTCAGACATCAGACTGAAGTTCTTCTTCAAAAGCCAAGAATATAATAAAAACGGAACTTTTTAAGGAAAATAGGCTGCAAGTTATTGCAGAAGTTTTTTAACATTGATCTATCCAAAAAAAAAATTCTATTTTTCTTTTTATTAATCCACCTGCAAATATGTAATAGGAATGCCCTAGATTCAAATTTGATTTCAATTTTACTCTATCGGGTTAGGTTTTTCAATAACATAAAAGCAAAGACAATAATGAACGTAAATTTTGACTAAATATTGTAGTTATTATAATATTTAGTTATAATATTACACTCATCTTTATAATTTACCTGAAGCAAAAGTGTTTCTGTATGTGTTTAATTTAGGCTTAAATATGAAATAAAAATGTAGAAATACAGCAGTAGTTTTAATGCAGTAGGTGCCACTCAGGTCTTTCACTACCTATAGAGTAATACCACGCAAATGCGCCTTTCAAAAAACCCTCCAGGGGTGGGAAAGACAACTGTGAACCATGTTTATCATTCTCAGAAATAATTTATTTCAATTGTTTCCTTATAAAAGAATTGTGAGAACTTATTTTGTATAAAAGTGATTTCGGAAAAACAAAACGAAATGCCTGATGAAACAGCACGAAGGCCAGTTCGATAGGTTCCAAGGGGTATCGTAATAAATCAGTAAGTAGAAACAGTTTTCAGACTACAAAAATTATATAATAGTGTAATCTTTCTCAAAAATACGACAGGAAATATCTACATAAGGATCTACATTGTATAGATAACTTGAGATAACAGTCAATCGATACAATTATATGATTTGTAAGAGGAATTTCTATTCTACGATACTTTTATGATGATTTCGTCTTACTCAATCGATACAAAAAAATCTAAATGTTTATAATTAGGGGACACTTGATCCCCACTTTGTGTTTCACATTCTATCTGCCAAACGGCCAGTGCCAACCATGTCATGTTAGTATCAAAGAATAGGTCTTATGTGACTTATCAACGATCAATGCTTGCTTTTGAAAACAATTGAACTTAAAACTCACTTATTTCATTTTCGTCTAAGTAGGATCAAATCTGCTTACTAGTTGGGAGACTAGATCCCCTTGCGAAGGAGACATGATCCCGTGGCACGTCCGGTGAGATACGGGTTCCTGGATGCCTTTGAAAGGGAAATAAAGGGAATGCAAATATGTCTCCTCGAATTCGATGACTTATTTACCAGACTTCAGACATACAACTTGAAGTATTCGTTGTAACTCTCAGGGAAAGTAAGAAATTCTGCTGCACATCGTTTAGACTTGTGACGTAGAGGACTAAATCTTCTTTCTATACAATCCTTTCATTTTCTTTGTCAGGAAAAAAATTGGTTTACTTTTTGTCTTTTTCTTAACAAACTTACTTTTACAATATCGTCGCTAACTGAAACTATCTGACTGGCATAATGATTCAACGTCTTTTTTCCGACCTACCACAAAATCATTCGGTTTTACGTCAAAGTTCGTGACTTCCTTTCTAGATTTGTGGATACAACTTCAATTTCAAGGTCAGAGCTGAGAAAACGTCAAATGTCTTCATCAGAAGAATCCTCCTCCCACATCTTTCGTTTCTCAAGACCGTCATCGTCTTTTTTTTAATAGGAGAGCTGCTCCTGGATCTCTTTCCTGTCCTTTGAAGAAGAACTTCCTCCAATTCTTGCGTTTCAAGAGAGTCAGTTAGAACTCTGCATTGCTCACATTTGCTATCCATCCTTCACGTTGGCAAAGGTAATCCCGGATCAAGTCTCCCGAAGTAAGATGTATCAGTGCTGTAATTGAAACTATTTTCACCAAGAGCATCACAAAACACAACGAAAACTTGCGCAAATACATTCAGAGGAATTGAAATACACTGGTCTTGGTCGCATATACAGACTCCTCGGTAGCTATCGTCTCCAGACCAAAAATTACACCGACCAACGAAAAAGTTGAAAACACAAAAAATACACTAATGCTTATGAAGTCTATAAAGACAGCAGTCGCCTTGCTCATTGCCTTACTGCAATTGTTTTGTATTAGTGCTATCAGTTGGCCCGATAGTGGTTACTTCTAACGCGAGTTTTGAGGGGGTGATCAAATCTCCTAAGAATCAACTTTCACCAGTCTTCCCTAAATTGTAAGTAATTATCAACATTTTAAACAGTTTCAATGTGGCTAAGTAATAAAGTATTTTTATCATAAAAGAAATACAATATTCGTCATTGTGTTTAGTAATTTTATCGCAATTTTATCTCACTACATTTGATAAAACTTCTAATGAAATTCAGAAAAATCAATAATATAGCAAGTCTTAAAAAGGTATTAAAACAGCCTTTCCCTTTTTCCTTTCCTTAATTCC
Source organism: Thereuonema tuberculata (assembly GCA_023159025.1). NCBI lineage: Eukaryota > Metazoa > Arthropoda > Chilopoda > Scutigeromorpha > Scutigeridae > Thereuonema > Thereuonema tuberculata. Next base: position 6,346,313 of record JAFIDM010002131.1, read on the forward strand.
TAATGCAAAAAAAGATATGTTAGTTTTCTGAACAGATCCGTTTGTAGTTGTTTTGTTACAATCCAATTGCATTCGATTAGAAAAGATTGCTTTATATGACAAAACTGAAAATTTTAATTTTAAAATAGTATAATGTTTAAATATTCTTAAAATTTAACGAAATTTCCGGGGGGAACAGGGAGGATGGGAAGAAGACCTTCAACCTCAGTCAGGCTTTGTCGGAATGCAGTAGATTCTTCAATTAAGTCAGCTTAAATTTTAAAATAATTAAATAAATAAAAAAAATTTGTAGAACTGCCTTTTGTTTGTTTATTTGTTTGTGATTTCTGAATTTTCTTCTCGGATTTAAAAAACGTTAAAATCATTTGGACCTAAAGAGTTTCTAATTAAAGGAACCATGAAATTTTTTTTAAAACAACTAGAACCAAAGAGCAATGATCTTGGTGCAGGTGACATCTTCAGAAACCCGTGTGAAAGTAAATAATTTGAAGTTCATAACTTTTCCATTTATTTTAAAAATATAGATATCGATCATTTTCAACGAATTTATGTTTTTAAGAATTATTGAAATGTTTATAGTTATTTAATATATTTAATTAATCAAATAACTAAGTAATTACTATTTGTGGCATTTTCATTGGTTCAGTGTGGACAAAGAATTTCCAATAATGGATTACTCTCCATTTTCTGAATGTTTTTTTTGTCTTTACATGCATAAATTTCCTAATTAATCAGTTTTCAGCTAATGGAATGTTAGAAGATAGATTGTTTGTATTAAAATTGCAACCATGAGAATTTCTCCTTTTGTGATTCATTATTTAAAAAAAAATAAAGAAAGTAAAAACGCAATAATTTTCAAAAAATTATGTTTTAATATCTCTCAAGAACTTCTTTATTTTAAACGCATTAAAATAAATAAGGTGAATAATTTAAAAACATTTATGTATTTACGAAAGTATTTTGGTAGTTATGATAATGAATTGTATGTCTTTCTTATTAATTGTTCTTAAAATTTCTATATTAATATTTACTTGCGTTCTTTTAATTTTACTTTTCACGAAAGGAAGTAAAAATGTCCCAAAGAAGATAATGTTTTTTTTTCAGGGTAAATATTAAAATAATCAGTAAAGAGTTATTTACTGATTGTAGTATTTAATTACTCCAAAATTTGGATAATTAAGTATTTAAAAGGAAATCAATATTACTACATATTTATAGTATCCGCTTAAGAAGAGTAAAGTTATTAATAAATTTCAATTTCTATATTTTTGAGTAAATTTAATTTTTAGTTTGCGTGGATCTCTTAGTCATTTCGTTGTTTACTTCTTAGGTTCTTACGATTTGCTAGTTTTCCTCTATTTCATTTTTCATTGAATTAGTTGAAAATAGATCATTCTACAAACAATCGCAATATTGGAATTTTATAATTCACACAAAAAAAATCAATTTCTTCCACAGATAGTCGGGCATTAATAATGAAAACGTTTGTATCAATAAGTCACTCTAGAGCTACTTGGGATTCTATTGATTCTTGCATTAGGAAATTATCTCTTTCTAAACAATAGAAATTTGTCTGAAAACGTTTTAATAATGAAATAATAAAAAAGTAGTTTAGCAGAAACGTAAATCCAATAATTCTGTCTATTATTTGGGAATTGAGAACTGCTTATTTTATGTTTTTCCAAACGGAATAGAAACAGTCATGACTTTCAGTTCAGTTTCACTTGAGAGAATTGATTTTGAATTATTAAACTGAACTGGATAAGTGGGCGGGGGTTGCATTTGAAAATTGCAAATGAGAAACAGGGAAGTTTCGTAGTATTAGGACGCTATAATATTATTCAATACAGGTTCATACATATTTCTAGAATGTTCTTTAATATTTGATGAGCCTGAATTAGGATTCCAGGTATTTGGAATTATCTCTGTGTCATTCGATATCAGCGTCTTTCCACTGAAAATTATTGGTCATTGAATATTAATGTTGCTAAAAGGGTTATCTCCGCTTTTGTTATCATTAAGTTGTGCTAATGAATGAAATACGATTGATGCGCAAAGAAAATTAAAAGTCATTATACGTTTAATTCCATCTGTTAATAAACATCACAGAACTCCTATAGATGAAAGGTCTGTTTGAAAAATCTCCAGCCAATCACAACCTATCTTTTAATATCAATTTTGAAAAAGAGATTACTTGCTTTCTTAAGAATCAGGTATTGTATTTTATTAGCTACAGTCATCGTCTCCGAATGAAGAATATTTTTGTGAATCTAATTAATAAAGAAAAATAGGAATCTACAAATGAATTACAGGATGTTAAAAAGCACATTATTCAACAATAATTATCATAACGGAAAAGATAAAATGTGTCGTGACGATTGTTGCATGTTTCAAATTGACAAATAATAAATTAGTAAATCTTTGAATTTAAATATGTTAAAAATAATAAGTTACACTAAATATAGGAACCACGAATAGATAAGGAAAAACAACAAACATTTACTGTGAAGCTACAAGATATTCTTTATAACTGTTAACACTTGTCACAGTTAAAAATGGAAAAACTGTTTTTACTTTTATCGAGTTTACTTTTTTTTTTAATATTTTTTTCCGCTTTGATGAATATTTTAAGAATGAATTAAATCGCTAAGAGAACAATGTCGTAATCCATAAAAATAAGTTTAAGCGATAATTTTTTTTTCAATTTCTAAGGTTATTTAACATTGAAAAATAGAACATTCACTTGAAACTGTCCAGTTTTCTTTTAATGACAAATAATAAAATAACAATTTTCTTTTAATAGTTGGTAGAATAGTTTTAATAATTACGTACTGCTGGCAAAAATGCTGTTTACGACATTCTGCCGGTGAATAATTCAATTTACTTTGAAACAACTTTTCTGATGATTGATTGAAACTCTTAATCTTAAAGATTTAAATTTTAATCCTTTCAATCCAGTTGTTATTCTAAGTTAAAGCATTAACTTTACTATCAGTATTATTTATTTAGTTATCCAAATAGTGCTCGTTTAGTTTATCTGATGGAAATCATTACAATTTGCTAATCGTTGTACTTGAAATAAGTAAATCACATATTTCTAATACTTGATAAGATTTCTTTCCAGGTGGGTTTCTAGGGTTAAATTTCATAATTTAATGCTGTTCATTTCTTGCTCTATTTCATTTATGTAAAAATTTTATAAAATTCATTAGCAATGATGAGGAGAAAATTGGGTCATTAAAAAGTAAAACTTCATGGAATAGAAAAACTTGTAGAGTTCTTAATATGGGAAAGTATTCCCCATTTAAACGATTACTAAAAAAAAAATAAGTTTTTAGTTTCTGTATTTTTGGATCTCACTGATTTTATTGCTTACAAAAAATAAATAAAAAATTCCTCTTCTACGCATTCCAAGAAAGTTTAGTATTACTTCTTAAAATTTAATGGATACTAAGACAACATAGAGAAATACAACCCACAGTTAGACTTCACCGCAGCATTACAAGGATCAACAGAAAAGCTCATTTTTAAGAACGTATTGTTCTGAATTGGTTAAACGTTTCTTGTCATTTCAGTTCTTTCCTTTTCCAGATTGGAAAAAAAAAATATTTTAGCATTTTGTTATTTACAGACCCAGGTTGTAATCTTGATTGTAAAAGAAAAAAATTTAAACATAGTATTTTTTTTTTAATATGTTGAAAATATAAGTATATGAATTCATGTTTTTAAAATAACCAAAAATAATGAATAAAAAGGTGTGTTTATAATGAAAAAGATTCTATTTTATCAAAACTCTTAAAAAAATATTTAATTTAGTACATAAATAGAACTTTCAAGACAATTTCCAGCCCTGTTTGTAAATTATCAGTAATTTAAACGTTGTATTTATTAATTGTAGTCTGTCTCACAGAAAGATGTTCATTAAAAATTCTATATTAAAATAATAATTTTGTTAGCTATTAGCAAATTGTCTAATTTTTTAGTTTCTGTAAAGGTGAGATAAGAAAAAATAATTACTTAGACAATTAATTTTAGATCATATTCACTCCTGAGTACCTAATCCTTCGTGTGTTTTATTATGGATATTCTCTGTTGATCAGATACATTAACCAAGTTCTCCAATTTCATTCAAAATAAGCAAAAACATGAGTGTCAATAATATCAATGTTTCTACGAACCATTTGTTTTGATAACATAGAATGTCAGGGTAGACGGTGGGGTTTTCATCTGTAGTTTATTGTTTCTATAGAAAAGAAAGTTGAAAGTTTTCCTGTCTTTTCTTTTTCTTTAACCGAAGCGTAAGACAGTTTTATTGGCTTCCAGTTGAGAGGGGATTGAATTGTGACCATTGCGAAAATGCCATTGCCAGCCAAAATCTGACCGTCAGCAGTGAATGTATTAAACGATCAATAACACGATGAAGCAGCCGAGGCAGATGGATGGCTTTTGTAATCTTAATGCTGATGGGCTGCCGAACTAACTTAATCTTGGGGGGTTTTTTTGTTGTTTTTTTCTGAGTAAGTTTATTATTCTTCAGTTCAGGGCACGTTTTTGCTTGTCTTTAGTTCGTCTTCGATGCATGCGCGACCTAGAAATCTCTGCCAGGTCTCCAGAGGGAAGCACCGCCGCTGAAAGAAGAACATCGGTAATCCTGGTCCTCTTGGGAATTGCGCAGCTGATGGACTGGCGGTCGGGAAATTAAAGTTAGGCATAGCGTGAGGAGGCCGAGAACAGATGCTTTACTCGGATTGGGTTCCTGCTTTTTCCTGTAAGGAAATAAGTTCTTCGGTGGGGGTTTTAGAAGGAATTGGACAGAGGAAAAGGATAATGGATTTTGGCGGCCTTAGGTTTGAAGTTGTCTTGATGTAATACTTGTATCGAGGTGGCTTTGACCTGAGACCAGAAAACGAAGATTGATATGAAGAAGGATAAAAGAGGAAAAAGAAAAGGAAATAGTAGCCTTTACTTCACTTTAAAAACATTGAACAAAAATTCTCAACATGATTTATTACTCTGGCCAATAACTACAGTAATTTACAAATCTTATAATATTATATTAAATTTCGCATGCAATTTTAAAATTTCTTTTAAACGTCAAACCATAAATAAATATAGAAAATGTTGTAATTTCTATATTAAAAAAATGATATTTATTTTTGTCAAATAATTGCTAACGATAAAAATCCTAACAAAATATTCATTGTTAATATTTTTTAATTTTTTGTTTTGTATATTTTGCAATTGGTATTTATCCAGATATTACATTAAAGTTTTATTTTAAAAAATAAAAAAAAATTGTAAAAGTAAAAGGTTATTTTTCTAAGATATGAAACCACTGTTAAGAAACTTAAAATAAGCCTCTCTATATAATCCTATTTTTATTTCATAGATCCTATTTGAGTTTATTATATAAAATTGTCTTTTGATTCCCGATTTACTGAAACTAGCTTTATCTTAATATTTTTATCTAAAATGTTGGTTGCTTTTTATAATAAAAATGTAATTTAAATTAAATAATTATGTTTATAATTTTAAAAAGTCATTTTAATACTGTTTCTTTTGGTCATTGTCTCAGTGTTTTAATTTTTTTTAACCTGGGAACACCCAGAAATTTCAATTCCGGTTTTACTGAGAAGATTTTGTTTGTATTTCAAATTCGAAATGTTCCTATCACTTTCTTTTTATCTTTATAATAAAATGTAGACTTACCTAAGTCAACATCATTCACATTTCCTGTACTAAAATTGCAGTTTGTTTTATTTTTAATGTATTATTAAAAATATGATATCAACGAAAGGAAATTATTCTTTTCTGAATTACCTTTGTTTTATAAATACTGCAAATTTCTCAATTAAAATTAATCAGAACTTCGTTGTTCTAATGGAAATTAAAGTTGGAAGTGGTTGGACCGTTCACTTAAAAACTTAATACCTACATCCTGTTCTCTTTTACAAACACTTAAATACCTACGTCTTCCACAAACTTATATATAAATATTTAAAATTCTCTTTTGAGTGAATTGAGTCTAGAGGTCAATGTTCTGACTTCGCTGTAGCCGTCGATTCAGTAAGACAAGAGATGCTTTTCTTTATAACCATTAATTGCGTTTCGAAAAAAATCATATTAGACGAATCCACAGTCTCACAAGAATCCACAGTCTCACAAGAATCAAAATTTGACACTTTTAAGATATGACTTCAGAATTAGGACAATGGAGCACTTCACAACTCCATAATGGAGTTATTTCTTTCACTTATAATTCGTGGAGGCGTCTCAAGTGGTCGTAGTATGCAGATATGTCTTCATTGTCACTTTCTTCAACAAATTCCCAATTATTACGCACTTTTTTTTGGTTGTCCGGTGTAAGCAAACTCCGGATTATCGTGATCTGATTAACGAGGTTTCACTGTTTATGTAATATTTTATTCAAAAGTAAATGGTAAGTCGATATGTTGTTTTATCATTAATAAAGAAAAAAAAACGGGAACAAAGTATTCGCAATTAACCTTCTTTAGTTGTAGATAGTTGAATTTAATTTCTGTAATTGTACATTAATTTTGTTTTAATAATTTTGAAAATGTTGGGTCACTCTTTTGTATGCTTATCTTTACAACATTACTAAAAAGCAATGTTTTATAGAATTAAAATCGATCACAAGAAACTTCTTCAAATTATTTATTAAGAAGTTTGTTGTGATGGATTTTAATACATGAAAATGAAGAGGAGTGAACTAAGAAGGAAGTAGGATTTTAATGTTTTATGGAACATTCATTCTTGTCATAAAGTGATGTCAGTTTCTTCTTTCCAATGTGAATCTACGTCCTGTGAATGATGACAGTTGTAAGAAACGGGTCTCGTGTTTAGCTACAAATTCGTTGAAGTGTTCGTAGAAGTTCTCGAAATGAAGAGAGAAACAATTGATTTTGAAATTGAGCTGAGATTTCAAATACATTACTTATTCCCGGATGAATAGGTTTTCCATGTCAAAGCTAAGTAAAATGGAAAAACCTTGCTCTTAGAAACTGAACTAATGCATTGGCCCAGTCTTCCTTTTCTTGAGAAGATAAATTCGAATGATGCGTGTCTTCAACGGCCTATGTCCTTTTTCTTCTTGTTTTCTAAAAGCCTCAATATTTCGAGTGAATCATTTTTGTCCCGGTGGAAGTCATATTTTTGATTTTTATAGATTTCTTAGGACATGGTACTCTTATCTATATAAACAGAGTTGTTACGATCTAATAATTCCAATAACCTATTTCTTAGATAAAATCAATTCAAATATTTTAATTGCAATGTTACAATGTCACTGTTTGAATTATTGACTACTTTTTTTAGGTGTTTTTTTTGTATTATATCTGTAATGTGTGTAGCTATTTTTTCTTAAAAACTTCATGATGTTACAGAATACATTAAGTTAAAAATATAGTTAATAAAACTTTTTTTTAAAAAAGAAGTTCGAAAAGTTTTGGTTAAATCCACTTTGATCATTATCAGAAGAAAGAGAATCTTCTTTATAGACTTTTATGTGATCAAGAAGAGTAATTAATCAAAAAACAAATGAAACTTAAGAAATACTTATTTATTCTAAGTAAAAATTCCAAGCTGCGATTGACTGAAGCAAAAAAAATGTTCATCAAGGTAAACAACTGTGGTTTATAAGGACTCTTGGAAACGAATCAGCAAACAGCAGGTGTCGGAATTGCTTCGAAAATAGCAGACGACAAGCAGACCAAATGAAAATAGATAGAGCTGCTGTCTTTGTTCAATGTACAAGTTAATATCCTTCAACGTTTTAAAACTGCAAAAATTTCAGTGTAATGTTTTCCTACTAATGATAGACTCAATGGATTTGGTCGAAACAGTCCGGGCTTCTATGTAAAAAGAAAAAAATATGAAAAATTGGAAAGAAACACTCTTTGTCATTTACGGTTGTAAGAAGGTAATCTTTGATTAAAGTAGCCTCTTTTGTTACACCGAGAATTAAAATTACTTTCCATTGTTGGTCCAATATGTTTTTGCTTCTTATTCACTGTTCTGAACCTATCATAAATGAATGAAAAGATTTTTGAGAATAAAATGAATTAAAATACGAAACAAAAATGCTGCAGAAAATCAGAACTTTGATATATAGATTTTTTCCCCCCAAAGCTTTTTTGTTACTCACATTGTGCCTTTCTGTTATTTCACTCATGATAGACATTGCTTTTATTCTGGATATTTAAGTACGGAAGTAAAAAATTAAACAACTAATGACAACTGAACTGTTTCTAATTTACTCAAAAGTTAGATTCAAGAGTCAAGATTAGTAAAACTTATTAAATTTCAGAAACCAATCAGAAGTAGATCCTAATACTAATAACAATAATAAAGAAACATGGAACCAGCTGAAGACCCTGCTACTCTTATTTTGTTTTCATAATGTTGTTGTTGAAATTTGTTGTGTTGTAATCCTGTTGCAGAAAATATGTTTGTTAAAACATGTTGATAGAGCTGTATAAACAAACAAATGTAAAGTTGTAGTCCAATTAGTTTCTATTGAAACATGTACAATGAATGAATACCGTATTGTCCAGCGTATAAGACGACTTTTTAAACCAGGAAAATCTTCTCAAAAGTTGGGGGTCGTCTTATACGCCGGGTGCTGAAACTTCCGAGCCGAACTGGAGAATCTGCGGTTGCCGCATATGGTGGGGGGAAGCTCAAAAACGGCCGCATCCCCGCCTAAGCGGCAACCGTATGAAAGCAGCAAGGACGGCGCTGTACAAGTACGGTAGAAGAAAATCCACTCACCAGGATTCGTGGAAAGAAGTGGCTTAACGCGGTCCCGATGTGAAGGGCGGAGCAAGCTGGAGGCGTCCGGGACGCCCGGGGTATGGAAAAAAGAGATAGAGCGGGGACAGAATAAACAAGCCTACAGTTAAGAAATACTATGATTTTAGTGAAATTCTAAAAAAATGTAGCATTAAAATAAGGCACCAGAATAAACAAAGCTACAGTTACTTGGAGACAGGGAGAGCAGACCAATCCAAGCAGGCGTTTTATACAACAACCAGCCAATCGCCGGTAAGGTACATCGCTTTTAAAGGAAAAGTTTAATCCACTTGCACTGTTTTATGTTTACATGTTTGATGACAAACAGCATTATGTTTATAAGTGACAGTTTTCCTGCTAAGTATCTGCATGTCATAAGCATTTGAATTAAAATTACCATATTGAAATCAAATCTGATGTTTTTTTAATTTTTATTTGGTGTGCGTTGGAAGAGGGGTAGTCTTATACAGCGAGTATATCCCAAACTCTATATTTTAATTGGAAAAATTGGGGGTCGTCTTATATGCCCAGTCGTCTTATACGCCGGACAATACGGTACTTTAGAGCAGTGCTATCTCCTTTCCACATACTTTTGTATTTCACAGAATGTTTTCTCTTCGCTAAGTTTGTTGAGATGAAGTTTGATAAAAAGGAGTTCAAACTATTTTAACTCACCAAAATTAATAAAAAAAAAAAAACCACCTTATTTTCTAGAATTATAACGAATTTTTAAATAGATAAAAAAGCATCTGATGAGGATGTCACTTGTAAATAATTTGGTCTCACCCATTGTTATTATTAATAATTCAAATGCGCAGTTTGAATCTTTACGCTTTAAAAAAATTCATCGAGGCCTGCGCACTGCTGGCACCTAAATTTTCACTATTTTTTCATTGTGAGTTTTTCATTGTGTATTTTTAACTTTGAGGCACCACTGCGCTTCTGATGTATTGGAAAGAATATTTGTTTAAGCTTTTTTAAAATTTTAAATTCTCTTTTAGAATTCGATTGTTTTGCAATTCTACATAGTCTTGTGGATCCATGATGAAGATTTGCATTAGAATATCTTCGCCTGTCAAAGTTTTAACCTCAAGGATCTTTTTCTTTTATCAGAAAACCACATTAGAAATTGATTTGGAATATTTTAGTTGTTTCGCAATTATTACTTTCGTGATTTCTCAAAGGGTTTTCTTCAGTTAATTCTCTCTACTCAACTTCAAATTTAACGGTACAGATTTTTTTTTACGAAAGAAGGTCGTATGCAAGGAACTAACAATTATGTTTTTTGGGCTTTTTATTTTATATAATTTCAATAAAAATCCATCGTATATTCTACTTGGAACCTTCATGAACAGATGTTTATTGTATGCTAGTAATCGATTTAATAAAAATTATCTGAACATGCAAAAGCTTTTTAAGCAACTTTCGTATTCTTGTCTGTCTTTAAATGCATCACACAATTACGATTACCATTATTAATTCTGCATCTCAAAAAACAAAAAAACAATCTTAACGATTTTCGAATGGTAATGTTAACAACTCCTCTTTCTCAATCACAGCAGTCGAAGCATAGCGAACTATTTACCAAATAATAATATTACTTAATCTTTCAATCAGTTAAAATAATTTTCAAGGAGATGTGGGAAATATTAATAAAAATAATTAACAGGAAACACAGTTACATTTTTAAAAAACTTATTAAAACTATTCTTTATTTCGTCGAAACATAAATACATGAACAAGTTACGGGGGCTAGCCTTCATCAGTTCTGAAAATCAGAAATTCAATAGAACTGATGAAGGCTAACCCCCACAACGTGTTCATGTATTTATGTTTGACGCATTAAAAATATTTTTAATAAGTTATGTTTCCTATTAATTATTCCTAGTTAAAATAATTATTATTTATCTTCTATAGCTTCCTTATGTAAAATTACAATTCTCGTATTTCAGTGCAATATCATAATAGATATTTCTGTTGTTGTAACGGATAATAAATGTACTCTTGGTTTATTGACCAAGGCAAAACGTTTATTTGTTAAAGAGTAATTTACTTAGGGAGATTTACCATCAACTTAAAATGACACTTGTTACTTTGTCTTCACTCTATATTATTACAAATATAGGTTTAAAAAAGTCGAATTCTTTTAAACTTTTAAAAGTTACGAAGTTAATCTAAATGAAAAAAAATTACTATATAATGATGATTAATATTCTCAATATGTTGCGTCAGATCGCTTTGGAAGTCTTGGCAGTTTGCCCTTCTCCGCCTTTTTTTTTTTTTTTTGATGGTTTTTTGTTTTCCACATAATTAGCCGCATGGGAAACAAGGGTTTTATTCTTTTTTTCTAATATTTTTGTTTTTGAATTTCTTGATCTCGTAAATTTTGAATTTACATAGTCTCGTAAAGTTACTTGAAAAAGTATCAAACGCGATGTACATTATACAATTCATATTTAAAAAACTATTAAAATAATATAATAAAAAACAATGGAGTTTTCGTATTAGTTGAAACCGCTTGAAAAACAATATATTACGAATTTTCATAAATATGGATCATAAATATCAAATTTACTTCGGTTGATAGTATTGTTTCTAATTATTGCAACGATTTGCAGTTTACATGATTTAGAAAAGATGAATACAATTTAAACCTTTAATATAATAATTTAATATAAATACATTGATATAATGTATTTATATTAAGTTATATAAATATATAATATATAGAGAAAAACAGCAAAGTTTGACATTAGAAGAGAGAAGCAGTTATTGATAGTGATTAGAGCAGGAGGAGATCCTCTGTCTACAGTGGTTATAGCTAACAGGAGGCCACAATAAAAAGTAGTAATGAAATTAGTTACACAACGAGATGATTTGTGCACTGTTAGATTTTGCTCTTGGCGAAAATCCCATACTGTAAGTAGCTAAGTAATGGCATTCGTTATTTTTTTAAGTATAGTCGATAGACTATACTTTCTATGAAGAATTGTTAATGGCTAATAACGATATTGATACTACGATATTAGCTACTTTGTTTTTATTAGGTAAGATAACAGCAATTAAAAATCATTGTTACTGTGATGTAAGAAAAAGTCAGCATACTAAAGGTCGTGGTTAGCCACCTAACAGTAAACTATAAAAATCTAAGGTGGCCTACAGTTCATAACAAACTTTGAATCTAACTGCAGTTACAATTAGAAACAGTAATTGTACAGTGCATATTGAAGTTAAGAAACCTTGTCGAAATCAGTCTTGCTTTTTACTTAAGTTAATGTTAATTAACTCTTTTATTCGCATTTTTATTCATCATTTCAACATTTTTATTCATTTATTTATTATCGTTTTGTAATTAAATTCTATCTAAATACCATTGACCCAAAGAACGTGATATAGATGTCAAGAGATCCCATCTGGTCTGTTCGTGACAAGTAACATTGATTTTCTTTTTCATCCTGAACAGGTTGACTTTAACCATCTTTTAAAGAACTCCTTTTGGAAAATCCTTTGCCAGAGAAGTTGGCAGTCGTAACATTTCGCAGGTGGCTCCATTCACAGCCCCAAGTACCCAATTTGCCTCTTTGTGAAGTCATTGAGACAATGCAGACAACCACCCAGTGACAGTTAGAAACAAAAACAACAATTCTATGGAAAATTTTCAAGTAGCCATATCATAGAAAAAAAGTGAAAAATGAATTTGGATAAAAGCAACCGTTTATTTTTTTATTTTTTTCTAACATACTTTATCATGTAATATTATTATTTCCATTGTTAATTAATGATTTAAAATAATGCGTGATTGTTATGTTATGTAAATTAAGTGTTAAATTCCGGAATTAAAATTTGGATCTGAAACCTAGCCAACACAAGATATTGAAAACATTTAGTCTAAGGCTTGAAGCTCTATTTAATATATATCTCCTAATAAAAGATTATTGGGGAAAAAAGTAGAATGTCCGTTTATATGTCCTTCTATAATAACGATAATTTAAAAAGTGTTTTGAACTTAAAATTAAAAAAAAAATGGAACTTTGAGGAATTTTGGAATTAAAAACCGTAAAAGCACTTGAGATCCCTCCTAATGGGTTCAAGACAACTCAAAAGCTATTTTGGTGATAAAAATATCAACAAATACTATTGCAGTTAAAAGTGAAATGCATTACTGTTTGTAAAAGATATTATTGACTATTGATAAATAAAATAAGTGAATAACAAAGAAATGTATGACTGTATTTTGATTATTACAGGTTGTGATGACAACCGAAAGATAACAAGTTCTGTAAAATCGAGATTGAATATCTCAGAAAAAAGATGATGGATTCCTGCGGCTGATGTGAACTTTTATGTAAAAGATATAAATAATAGGAAATGATATAATCACATATAGGAAGATATCGAATTGATATATGAATCCATAATCTTATTTGTTTATTCATATATTGAAGTTTTTTCTGTTTTATCTTCCGGTATGAAAAATTCGTAAGTTGTGATCAACGAAAGAATACGACTCGGAGTATCTATATTAAGATATGATAAGGTAGGAGAATACCTTTATTACTGTTTTGTAGCTGCTTTTATACAAGAGACATTATTTTTCGGAAGAATTAATATATGTTATTCCGTAAATGTAGGAATCAGATATTAAAACTACATTCCACACATCGAACGTTAAAGAACTATTTGTTATGTCAGTGATAAACGATTGGTAAAAGGAACTTTGAAAAGCTAATTGATTACAAAAGAAGTAATATTTATTTTCAAGTTCAAGAACCGAGTAATTTTAGAGTCATCAACAAGCTGTTAATTTAACTTGAAATATTTTACGATTTTAAATATATACTCTTACCCTACCGAAAAGAACTTTCTTCTGCTTATATTTTCGGCGAATTACACACAATTACTAAAATTATGATGAATTTTAATATTTATTAATATTTTTTAGTGTTACTTGTTTTATACATCCTTCAAACATGAGATTAAAACTTTATATTCATTATACGAATATAGATTGTTTTGGCAAATATGCGTAATATACATATTTGTAATACTGAGCTAAAACTTAATAGAAGGTTTAGGTTCTTAAAATGATGAACATTAAAGAGAAATCGGTCAAATACTTAAAATACTAGATCTTAAGACTGTCGAAATACTTTTATTTCACGTTTATCAGTCATTAGCTATTTTCATTTTGTTTTCATTTACTTTTTTTATGCGATCTTAAGAGATTTGCTGTTATCAATGAAGCTATCGGTATTATTTTGCAGAAGCTATATCCCTTTATTAACAAGGGGACCACTGCCAAAAGGCTCCGAAAGCCCTCACATGTATTCCGTGCTGTATATGTTCTAATGTTTTGTAATATGAATCAATATTGGTGTGCTTTTTATTATTTTAGAAGTTGAAAGATATATTTATATCAGGAATCTCGGGCCTTCGTATCAATTTGGAAATCCCATAATGGACCACTTGAGGTTTACGCCCCTATCGACGTCACGTATGACGTGTATCCCACATGCGGCGAGAGCTAATGGGATAAACAAACATATAACTTTGTTCGAATTACTTAAAAAATCGTCGATATTTGATATTTCTAGACGATGGTTCAATACTGTGCAGATCCAGTACTGTAATAATTCTGTAAAAAAGCTTGGAATATCCTTCTTTAATATAATATTTCTTCTGTATCTAAACCGGTTAAACCAAATCACGTGGCTTTGTTTATCCCACATGCGAAGCAGTAGCGTGGTGGGATATTTTGTAACTACGAAGCTCCGCCTATCCTCAAGTGATCCATTAAATTATATCCTTCTTCGAAAATATATTGCTGTCGCCTTCTTCAATAGGCGATAATCAACTCTATATCCAATCTGAACATTTTGGAAGGTTTATAATCGTTGCATCCAAATCAAATCTTTTAGTTTAGCCTCCATATCTATTAGGGTTAAAATGAAGCACATGGCTTTGTTTATCCCACATGCGAAGCAGTAGCGTGGTGGGATATTTTGGAACTACGAAGCCCCGCCTATCCTCAAGTGGTCCATTGTTTAAGCAAAAAAAAAACCTAGAATTTCAGGTTTTATGAATGAATAAAATAGAATCATTATATATTAAGAAAGTTTAAAAATTATAATTTGTGATTTACTCTATAAAAGCAAGGTGTATTGACATGCTGTAATTTTCCTTCTAGATCCTACTATTTGATGTTTCTAAAGACGGTGATCGTTCATAGAAATGTTTGTTTATTTACCGTAATAATGATTTTTAAATAAATTACTGTATGATAGCATTTCGTCCCGATGGATCCAATTTCTATCGCAATCAATAAGAGATAAAATTTATAATTCTTTTTTGCCCTTTTGTACCGCTTTGTATTGTTTTGCTGTGTTTTTTCCCCTGATTTTCTATCTGTAGAAGGGATATAAATACTGAGGCCCAGAAGGAAAGTACCATTCCGAACGGTTTTGGAAATAGAGCTATTAGAATATACAGCTTTTTGAATTTACCGGATAATATTGTCTTTCTCTATCGTCGTAATGCATGTGAGACTCGATGAATTGATGTTCACGGTAGAATTCTTGAAAAGTTATTATAAACTAAGCAATTTATTACTTGAAGGATACATATTAGAAACATCACTACTGTTTCTTTGTTATCTGTAGTTTTGCAACTTGATTTATCTCTGATATTCTGGGATACCCTGTGTATTCATTTATACATTGGCAGTATCTTCGCAGAAACAGTGATGTATATGATTTTTATATTTTTTTTTAATTTTTAATTCCATATCACTGTATATATTTATTATCTTGCTACCCAAACCTTAGAATGAGTACTTAGGTTTTAGAAGATCCATAAACATATTAATTCCTAAGCATTGTGATATGGTTATATACCCGAACAATGAGTCGTAGATCTGTGAATGATTTGCTTAAATGATAAAACACACTCTCATCTACTATTCCTGCGAATTAACATTAGGTTAAGTGTAGGTGTAAGGTGAGTGTGTATAAAATGATACAGTATGGAATGATTTTCACTGTAAAGCTGCTTTTGCCAAAACATTCACTATTCATTTTGTTACTTCAAAAATGAAAAATTATAAAAGAAAAAGGTTCATCTCCAGGGAAATTTGCATATCTCCATGATTAATATATGATCTTTCCATCATAAAATATTACAATGGCGATTCCAAAAAAAATTCGGCTGCACTCGGAGCTTAAATGCTTATTCTGCATCCCATTCCTATACATACATATATATATTCAGTTCATTTTCAACATTAAACGGCTTTTTGTCTAATATTTCTCGCTGGACGATGGTAGACAAAATCCTTATGGCTACGCAATTTAAAAAAGTTAAGCATTTAAATAATCTATTTCTTTTGTTTTTTTTAAATGTTGTTGTTTTTCAGTCAATCACTCAGAACTGCGTCTTTTCTGTTAGTTCATTGATTCTGTGGAAAATAACATTCAATATTTTGAGTGGAATATTGACCATGTTGGAAATCCTGTTAGAAAGGAACTTGGGACTTTACTTTCAGGAAATAACATTAAACAAATTGGATTTAGAGCAGCAGAAAAATCTGAAATTCCGAAAGGAGGAATTAAAATTTCAGATCTTCTAGAATGTTTATTCAAATCAAAAATGGAGATTTGAAATCGATCTATAATATTTGATTTATAAGTTCAGCAATATTGTAACTCTGTAATGGTAGAAGTACTCTACTGTTGTGGTTATAAATGCTGTTATAAGTACTTCTTTTTGAGCTAACTTTTCCTTAGTTTAGTTTACATAAAGCTCCTTTACATTATGAAGGAACAGGAAAAAAAATCATAATGAGATTTTTTTTTTTTTGGCATCGAAAAAACTAGAAACAGGTTTTGCATGGTGAAAATACAAAACAAACAAGACTTATTATTTAAAACTTTGCTGTATCGATTATTTTCTTTAAGAAAATATTAATATATTTTAAAATATTTTAATATAGTCTACTTATTTATAAAAGACTTAAATTTTAATTTAAAACTTAAAACAAAAACCAAAAAAAGGTTTTGTTTAAGCTTTAAATTAAAATTTTTCAATTGGAAACATGAATACTATAAGCTATTTTCTTAATTATGTAATCTAAAAGGAAAAACTGGTTTTATCTAATTATGGAGAAATCAAATTTTTAATAAAGTACATCAATAACAATAATAATAAAAATAGTATATAATAATAAAAGTAAGTTATTTATTGATTTTAATTTAAGTAATAAACAATATTTTAACAATTTATTTATATAATCTATACATATGAAGTACAATTCTGTAGCGTTTCTTTTTTATTGGAAAAACATGTGTCTACTGTAGCATTTTTCAATCGGGATTAAAACAAGATTCTGTTAAAATATATACTGTATATATTATATATTGTAGTTTCACAGTTTGAATCAGTATATTTCATTTACTATTATACAAAATTTGATTTTTTTTTTAATTTGAGTAATAATTTTTTGACAGTAGCATTTGAAATGATTGACTGAGAAGGCAAAGCAGCTTTCTGTCTTTGTCTGTCTGTCTGTATGCGCAACATGCTAAAGTGGCTGAACGGATTTTCATCAAATTCCCTTATTTATGGGCCAACTTAAAACTTAGCACATGCTTATTTCCGTCTCCATCTGTTAAAAGTAACTCGCATCGACGGCATTGATTTCTTTAAAATTTGTCCTCCTTCCGCCGGCCTTCTTTCAAATTGAATGTTGAGTCCTAACTACGAGATGAAACACCACCCACTCCTCCTCTTCAAAAATAAATTTGAATTACGTATACAGTATGTATATACCTGTGTAGTGGTGGAATAAGTAAAAGAGATCAGCAGCTTAAAAAGATTAAGAAACAAAATTTTTCTGGATGGTTTAACAGAACAGTTTTCTGTCAATATAATCAAACAATTCTAGAAAGAAAGAAGTTCTTTAGACTTGATTTCTTTCCTATCCCTTTGTTGAAGGTGAATTTTCTCAGCTCTTTATTGTATTTAGAGCAATTCGTAGAATCCCTATTGTTTTTTTTCTAAATCCAAGAGAGTATTTTAAAAGTCTGTATCAGTGTTTTTTAACATAAGTAGAGAATGTCCTTTTTGTTTTTTTCTTTGAGACTAAATCATCAAAACATATTTAATAGAACAGCTACTTTTTTCATCACAGCTGTTAATTTACATGTATTAATATTACATATTTTAATGAATAAATGTTACTCATAATTCTGAATAAAAATAAAGGATACTTTTTTTTCTGACAAAGAAAGAATTACGTATTTGTTATCAGTTTCTGTCATTTTATAGTATTTTAGGCTCAAAATAGATGTAATTTTAATAAGGGCTTAGAGAAAGCATTGAGAACCAAAGATACTAGCAAATTCTGATTAAGAGCCACTGGTCTGAAATGTACTCTAATCTTATCTAGTAATATTAGATAAAGAAAGCGTTAAATTATAGATTATCTTAATTTATTATAAGTTGAACATATATTTTATCGACTGTCGGAATACATTTGCTTCTAAAATAAAGACTGCTTCTTAAAAATAATAAATGTTGAATAAGAGTTTTGAATAAGAAGAAACAATGTTTGATAAAGACATCTGAGAAGCTAGGAAATGGTAACATTGATAAATAAGTTCTGCGCGTGTCTTCTTTTCAAGGAACTATTTTTTAAAACTACTAAACAATTTTTAAATGCAGAAATTTGTTTCCTAAAAATTTTTTTTTTAATTTTTTTGCAATTTTGATTTTGGGCGCTGATAAACATTTCTCCAGTGCAAAATATGATATCAATTTAGGAAAAAAAAATTAAATTATCCATTTCATTGTTGGTTTACACAGCAAAACTTAAATAACAATTTAAGTAAAAGTATTTGATAAAATATTTTCAATGGTTAGAGAAAAGTAAATAGGCCTATAATTTATTTTATTCGCTTTATCCTCTTGCGAAATAAAAATTACATTAAAAATTGAATAATCCCAGCAAGAAGCAATTACCTTCTTTCCTACTCTTGAAGACGGGATTGAATAGTTTTTTCCTTATATTAATTTTAGAACTAGTTAATAAAACACAAAAGCAGAAGCATCTAGGAAATAGCACAGCTTCATCACAGGTGATATAATTCAAGTAGATTATATAAAATAAAATTCAGTGAAATAACGATTGCTTAATTTGAAAATGCTCAGTTAATGATTGCATTGAATACATTTGACTTGAATATTAGGATAGAACATCCAAAATAATATTCGTGTGAGTATTTCCTCCGTTCCTTATCAATTTTGTTTTCTCAAAAAAATACATATTCTTGCAAAATATCGAATATTTATTAGATCCATTATTTGTTTGCGAGAGGTTAATAAAGTTACTATTTATCCATTTGGAATTCTGGCTGTCTTTTATTCATAAGATATTGAAGTATTCTCAAAAACAAAAGCTCATTGTTTTCCTGGTGTTGTTTCTGAAGCAGATAATATTGTTCATTTGAAAACTGCACGGATCGAGTAAAGAATTACTGTATACCGTGGTTTCTTGACATGTATCGTAACTGAATCTACTTTGTAAAAAACCAAACAAACATGAATATACTTAATAACCAAAGTGTACTCATCGTTTCTAAAAACAAGAAAGAGCAGCTATAAGTAGAATAGGAAAATCATAATTAGTTTTTAGAACAATGAATTAATGTTTTGTTAATGAAATCTTTTTTTTTTATAATTTTCAAATTAGTCTGAACTCTTTAATTTGAATCACAATCTATTCTTGTACTGGAAACATGTTTATTTATTTTAAAACCTTATTTTTATAGAGGAAAATTACAATAATTCTTGAGGGTTAATTTTCCAGCAATAACTACTGCATTTTACGAACTCTGTTTTAAAAATAACCTACTTTATTTTCATAGCGCTTCCTTAATTAGTGTTTAAATTCAATTAAGTGTTGATTTCTAGTTGGTATCTCTTCTGTACCATTTCCTTTCTGTCTTAAAATAAACACGTTGCCGCTTCCAGCGCAAATGTTCATTTGCAACCATGTGGCAGGTAGTGCGGCAGTGCCAGTGACCATAACAGCCAAAGAGAAATCGGTGGCACGAGATGAACGACTGATCTCTGGCTCTGCCTCTCCCGGCGAAGCATCCAATTACTGGCAGCGACCGCCGGGGCCAGTGATAGCGTCGCCGTCAGGCCCTGGGTTCATCGCCGCCAAAGACGACTGGAGCGGCACGAAGGGAGATGGACGAGACCTCGGTCAAGACGGAAGGAAGTACAGATGTGTAGGGCGGAAGCACGGAAAACATGACGAGTAAACAATAGTGAATTATGGGTAGCAGAAGAAGTAGGACGGAAATAAGAGACTTGGCTAGCGCTTTGTGGTCCAATAAATGTCGAAACCAAATGCGAATAAGGATGAATGCGAAAAGGAAGATTTTGAAGTTAAAGACAATGGCAATCGATGAAAAGAAAACTCATATGGAAATTAGGATACTTAATTTTTTATTTAATTCATTTGGAGTTTATTTAAAGAAAAGTTACATTGCTAAAATATCAAAATTTAAAAAATTTACACATTAGTTGCATTTAAAGATTCAATAATTCCCAAGACATCAGTTAAAAGAAAGAAGAAATATTTAGAAAAGAAAGAAAGGAGGGTGAAAGTTTTTTACTAAGGATTAGCAGAATCCAAAACCTTTATTTTGAATTTGTCAAATAGATTCCTTTCTGGATTTTAACTTGAACGATAGGAGATGGAATATTTATTTTTCAGATGAGATAAATATTTAAATATATTTAAAATATAATTAATGAAATTTAAATGTAAGTGATCTCAATTGCTTAACAAAAATATCTGATTCACAATGATCAATGTTTTACTGAGAATAGAATGTTTAATTGAACTAATAAGCTGAGTTCATCTTCTAAAATGCTAATTTTAATAAATAAAAATTTATTACGTTAGACTGATCTTAGAAACCAATCAAAACTTCATCTTTAAGTAATCAAATGTTAATATCTATCACATAAAACAAAATAAAATGTTTATATGAGATTTGAATTTTTGTAAATGTATTACAAGATTTTCTTTGAAATATAAACCCAAAGGAAAAAGAGACAGAGGACGACCAAGGACAAGATGAAAAGACCAAAATCATCTTCAGAGCTAGGAGCAGACAATCATTTGTCTATATCTAAGATGTTCAAGACAAGACAAGTATCAAGATCATGCTAATTTCGGCAAAATTGTCTTAACAATTACGAGTTGAATATTTACAAAAACAGCTAGCCCTCTCGTTAAATAAAATAATCGCTGAAATTCCTTTTTAATTATGTAAGATTTATTAAAACTGGAAATTAGAATTGTAAGTCAACTTAAAAAGCTAGATCTTCACATTTTCACTTTTTCCTAGATTTGACTTTATGATAAATGACTAGTAAAGAAAGTCTTACAAAATAAAATAGCAATTTGAATTAAAATCTTATAACACAAAGGACTAATACACAAAATTAAAACAGACTAGTTTCGGATTGCCCCCAACGCAACCCTTTTTCAAAATGAGCAGTCGTACAATAAGCTTTTTATAAAGAGACTTGCTTATTGTATGACTCCTCACATGCCAAAAGGTTGCATTGGAAGCAACCCGAAACTAATCTTGTAAAAAAGTATTTAAAAATTTTTCAGTTGAATTTTATTGCCAATAATATTTTACATATGTATATGTATATATAAGACATATTTATATGTATGTATATATATATATATATATATATATATAAGATTTTGACAACCCAGTCGTCTTAAGGTAAATCCCGTCGAGAAGACAAGTGAGCGTCAGGCGATTAACAAAGGGAATATATAACAGAAGAATACAGGAAAAATATTTCCAAAAGAGAAAACTACTGAAGTTTTAGCAAAAATTTACAAGTTTATTTTGGACAAGGAAAACATATTTTAAGTATTATTAATACATGGAGTAAAAGGAACAGGAAGAAAGTAGGAATAGAGTGAGGGACTATTAATTGATACTTATAATTTGTATATTAGATTTTAATTCAAGTAGATCCATTTACACATGTTCAATGCAGTTTGAAATTACAATTCAACTTTACCAAAAAAGTTGAAATGTTGAAAATCTTCTAACTAATAAGAGTTACTTACAGTCCAAAATTATAAAAACGCAAGTGATAGACCACAGTCAATGATTGATGTGAAAAAGAAGAGAATAATTAGTGACTTTAAAAATCTGAAATCCTTAATTCAGTAGAAGATGAGAAGGATTGTGAAGCTAATTGCGATCAATTTCCTCTAGATTATTGACAATTAATTTAATTCGTCTTAGTCTTAAAAAAGAATGGACTAAGTTGTAATTGAACTTTTATTAAGCGTTTCTCAGTGTTTCCTATTTAATGAATTTAGAGCTTCCTGTCTACGATTGAATTTAGAGCTATATAATAAATAATAATAACATCACTGAAAGGTAATGGACGCTGCGTTTAATTTCAAAAACTTGCTGATTCAGTGGTATTAGATATGATCTAATTATATGATTATGAATGGATTTAAATAATGGAAGGAATCGATCCCTTCAATTACGCAAATAAAGCTTCTGATTAAAACCTAATTATTATTTTTCACTGATTCCGGAAGAAGGGCAGATCTAAGCCAAGCCCTCTCCATCACAGGAAATCTTGTGTTTGATCTACAAAGCTATTAATCAAACTATTTGAAAAGGTCACGCCATTCGCGTAGAGGGATGAGGCAACAGATGGACTGGCCTGCAAGCCGGAAATTATCAAAAATAACCCAAGGGCAAGAATGCTCCCATGAGGTCCTGAGAACTGGAATCTAATAAAACTATTCGCACTGAGATTCGAAAATGATTGATTTACGAGTAGAGAGAATAAATTTAATGATAGAATTTGCATGTTGCATTGAAAGTTTGGAGTTACCTTCGGTGTGCTTCATGTTTGACAATGAATATAGTAAATTACAGTAAATTTATGACGAAATAATAAAAAAAATCAAATATAGTTATCAGTAATACTGATAAAACTTACATGATTCTGTATTACAATTAACAAAAGCATCATAACTGTTTCTCTTTCTTCATAATTTATCAGAATGTCACTTGTTTTTGATGAATTAACTTATTTCTTTGGCAGTGGTGATGCAAAGAGAAGACATTCAACAATCTATACACTTCAAAAATGTTTACAAGACTTTAGATAGCTGTTTATTAGATTCTTAACCATCACAAATAATACCAATTTCTCGGTAAATCGCCACTACTTTAAAGACAGGATCTTATTCACTGACCACTTTGAATGTTTTATAATTTTTTTTTTTGAATTACTTCTAAATTTGTAGAACATGGAGCTGACGTTTCGGTATTATCAGCGAAGCTGACTTTTGTGCGCTGTTTGTTTAGTTTAACCTTTTTTCATTAAGTTAAAGACATTACCAGTTTTAGTTAAATCCTACGAAAGATGTAGATACAATAATTAATTAATTAAGTCGCTAATTTCCGATTTCGTTATGGAAAAAAAAATAAACAAAATAACACAAATAAAACAATCAGAACCAATCAACTATCAATAGACTTAGACAGTGATGATTCTAATGCAGGAAGGTTAATTTATGGATATTTAGTAACTGATTAATTAATCTCCCTAATCTTAATTATCTGCTAACTACATTTTCAAATCTGCTATATCAAGTAACTACTAGTCTTGTCTGAAAGAGGAGAAATAATTGAGAAAAGAATAAGAAATCGACGAGATGTTTATTTTTTGAGTTGATTTTGCGAAGTGACATTTATTGATGCTGTTTTTGTAAGAGAAAGTTTCAGGCAGCTTAGTTTGCTTGGTCCGTTTTTAGTGAGCCTGTGCACAAAGTGCAATAGTAGGGGGGGGGGGGAAGCTGTTAAAAAAGATCCTGTCCTTCTGTTCTTGCTTTCGCGCGTCCATCACCATCTCATCAGTGCAAATTGTATGTTGTAGAGATGAGTGATACTGGAAAGCTTATGACATGTAGAGGTGTCGAGAAATCGAGTTCCAGTCTATGGATGAGGCCCAAAATGATCACTACGCTTTCGTGTACACTATGATAGCAGTTTTTTTTCTTTATTTTCTCGATTTATTGTTAGAAGTCATAGTTGTTATTGTGAATATTACTCTATCATTAAAAGTGATTATGTGATGGGACAAATGAATTCCAGACGACCTCGGAACCTTAACTTTCTCTTCTGTCTTCTTAACAATCGTGTAATGGATATATGGTGTAGATGAAAACTGAAAAGAAATGATGGAGTTTCTAGTATTCGAAACCTTCAATTTATCAAAGTGAAATATTTTAGTAGCAAATAAATGAGTTGTATAATTCTCAATATTAATGTTTTTGCTTGCTATTATTCGTATTCATGATAGGCTTTTTTTTTCATCTTACAGGTATGTTCCGTAGTAGATAAATTTCCTTGATTTTGTTTATATAATTTATATATATATATATATATATATATATATATATATAAATAAATACATTACCTTCTTAACCTTAAAAATTCATTTTTTTACCTTTCTTGGTGCACCATTAAAACAAATAACTAACTTGTAAGTAGAAAATAAATAACGTTTCCTTAACTTCTGTTAATAATTGAAAGAATGAGGATATCTCTGAAGAAATCTCTGAAGATTATGCTCATTTTATGTTCCATCTTTCTTACATAATATGTCTTAATACATCATTATTATGTGGGTTTTTTTTCTTTGTAACTGTTATTTTTATTGTTATACTCATAAGCGTTATACGTAATTTTGCATAATCTATATGAATTTTGTATAGTCTATCATGATAGATTATAATTTTTATGTTTTTCTTTTTTTAGGTAAGTGATAATATTTTTGGAATCAGTTAATGCAGACCATCTGGTGAGTTTTTTGATAGTTTATTTTTTATTGTAAATGGTCTAGATAGCTCTAATTTCACTCGGAAAACAAGGATATCAGTATATCAGTTTTGATTAACTTCTTAAATGTTTCTTTAGTTTGTTATTTTTGTTTAAAAATTATTTTACGTGCGTTTAAAAGCATGGTTATAAATAAAATGTTAAAAAAACACACATATAAATTTAAAATAAATTTTAAAAAGAAATGAAGGCTTTCAAATCTACCGGAGATTCATCAGCAGCATCTGATGCTGATGCTGAATCTCCGGTAGATTTGAAAGCCT
>JAFIDM010002131.1:6371760-6385879 GCA_023159025.1 Thereuonema tuberculata
AGGCTTTCAAATCTACCGGAGATTCAGCATCAGCATCAGATGCTGCTGATGAATCTCCGGTAGATTTGAAAGCCTTCATTTCTTTTTAAAATTTATTTTAAATTTATATGTGTGTTTTTTTAACATTTTATTTTTGTTTACTTTATCTGTTTAGATAATTTTTATTCTTATTTTCCAAGTTTTCTCCAAAAGTTGTCTTGTTCGAAAGTTGTCCAGATTGATTCTCCTGATTTTAAAAGGCACTGAGAACATCTCTTTACATTTTCATAGTATTTTATAGGTTCTGGAGAGAATTTCGTGTATTTTAGGAGGAACTCGCATCTTCTCTCGTCCTTTTCATACACAGCGGTGCGGTTAGGCTCATCTTATATTCCATCTTTCTTATATAATGTGTCTCAATCAATCATTCATTGTAATTTGTGTTGTTTTTTTTTTCTTGTGCTCAAAAAGTGTCGAATCCTGTTATTTTATTGTTATTTAGCATTATAACACTTTTGTAACTTTTTTCGGATTTTTTTTTAAATCTTAAGTTCATCTGACTGCTATTTTTATTTTTAATTAATATTTGTGTGGAGCCAATATTACGATGACTGCTTCACTTCTAAATAACAACCTTTTCTTTTCTCCTATGTTATTTCCCAATTACATTTTTTTTATTATTATTTCTATTATACTATTTTGTTTATTTTAAGTCTTTGTGATTTATTTCTTGATAGTATTAAGCAAAATGGAAGATTATCTCGTCATTATGAAATGTGTTTTATGGCTAAATTATTGATTCGATTAAAAGCTAATCCTACAGAAACGCAAAAAATCCATTCATTACAATTTTAAATACATATTCAATTTCAAACGAACTCTACGTAACATTTTAAAGTAACGAAAGAAAATAATAGAAATTCTGATGCTAATAGAAGTTTTAACGTAATAAAAAGAATAAATAATGTTTTTTAAGTGTAATTTATTGATCCAATTATTTTAATGATTTAATGTTATTCTACTTCTTATGATTTTAGTATTATTCACGCTATTCATGTAGTATTTTCCTGAAAATATTTAGTTTCGATAGGATATATATAGTATATATATAAATAAATATAATATGTAAATAAATATCTATATATTCACTTTTGAAATATATCTCAGACAAAGCTAAGTATTTTCAAAATTAAATTTTAAAATGAGTTTTGACATGAATAAATTTCAGATACATTTGTTTTCAGAAATTTAGTAAATGCAAGTTAATTTGAAATATTTACTGAAATCGTTGGGACTTTCTCTAGCGATAAAGCATTGAAATGAAAATTCCAAAAACTTTTAAAAACTTCAAAGAAAACTGACACAAACTTTATTACAAAAATTTCAGGCCAATTATGAAGGACACGAATAAATGTAATATGTAAAATTACTATTCCGATTAAAAAAAAATAGCAAATTTCCTTAGTTAAGGTTTTATGATAAAGTATGCAAAGAAAGGATGAAGGTACTTCCTTTTTTTAAGTATCGTAGATATCACAATTCTAAATTTGCAACTTTTCTTCTATAGAAAACACTAATCAACTGCAAGTCCTGTAGCCAAGTGTCTGTCTCCGGGCTGATGCAGGGGTTCAATCCTCGACTACTATGCAACTTAATCTGATGGCAACCATGTTTATGCCTTGGGATTCTCTTTAATTTGACATTGAATGTCGTTGACGATTTGGATAGCGACCGAAGTTGTTTTTCTCTGCTTCAAGTCAGGATACATTAGAAGCTGAAAAGTGATAACAAGAAAACAAATTTCAGACTTAATTAAATGGGTTTTTTTCTAATTATTCAATTTTTTTGGATTCATTTTATTTCTTGATTTAAAAAAAAAATTAATTTAATTAATTTTATTAAATTACAAGATTATCTTCACGTTTCTTTCGAATGGAATTATTTTCAATTATCATTTGATAGGAGAAATTGAGAGACATATGATGTAGAAAACTGTATCATCCTTTCTTTCAATATATGATTTCGATGCCATCAGCAGACTGAAAACCTATTTCATTCTGAAATTTCAATGTGGGGGAAATATCAAATTCCACGTAACATGGTCACGAATTGAAGAAAAAAGAACTAGAGAAAGAAAATAAAATATAGTTATTGGAAGTAGAATTTGAATACCAAAGCAAAAGCAATCTGCCTGTTCTTCCCAAAGGGCAATAACAATGATTGAGGGACGGAAGCGAAAAATAGAAGAGAAAGAAGATGTGAAATAAAAGCCATTTGATTGAAACTGAATGAGAGATTGCAGAAAATAAATTACTTAGAAGTCAGCGCAGAAGAAAAAAAAGGAATAATGATTTATTGGGAGACATTTCTTCAAAAAACAAAGACAGCTTTTAATTAGATTCCAGAAGAATCTTTTCAGCAGGATTTCTATATCAGCAATTCTTTTGACATTAAATCCAACTATTTTGTTATCAGAATTCCCATCACTTAGTTCATGTTGAAAGTGCACATCTTAGCGTAGTAGAAATATTAAAGTTACATGAATACATTACAAGCTGACAGAAAATGAAAATATATTTGTGAAACACATACTTTAAAAAAATAGTCTTACAACAAATAATTGAATTAATCCGTTAACTGAATTGAAAAACTATTGACTTTATTTTATAATAATATTGTAGATATTACTGTGTTAAAAAATACATAATATGATATTATCTATATTTTTTTTTATTACTTAAGGATTCTCAATTAATACAGCTTAAATAGTACGATTGTTAATTAGATGATAGTAGAGTCGCTAAGAAGAATCTAATCACAATGAATCCAAAGGATTATCCTTTTCTCTGAAATCCACGCATTGCTATAAATTAACTGGGATGATGAAACTGTTGGACCAAGTTCTACAAAATTAATATTTTCCAGCACAAAGTAGATGATTTCTCTTTTGTTCAAAATTAAGTCTTCAGCGTGATTTACTCCGTGAACCTGAACCTCATTTGGTTGCTTCAGCGGCTAAAATTGGCGGGTCCTTCCGGCTTCCGAGGCCATGGCGCGATGGAACTGCTGTTGTCCTCGCGCTGTTAATTCTGAGATGGTTTGCATATTTGGCTGTCGGGAGCGATTCGATTTTATCACCGTAACGATCAAGTGACCGTTCATCTCAGACGCAGCAAACGAATAAGGTGAGAGGGGCAGGGTTGTGATGCCGTTGGAGTTTTATGTTGTTCGGGGGTGTTTGTCTCAACGAGGATTCGAAGCTCTCCAGAGCACTAAAGCCCAGTTTATTCGACACTTGGACAATAGGGGCGAAGAGCCTGTCACGATGTCTTCCTACTTCAATTTGTTCGGATGGCAACTTCACTGTTGGCAAAAGTGAGGATTACGACTGGAGGCAGTCACACCCTCGATTCGTTAACAAAAGGCCAGAAATTTGAGATAATGAATCACGTTTGTAGAGGAACGGAACTATAAAAAAAAACGAACCCTTTTACGTGAATTAACGACCACCATCGAACTGTTTTATCATTAAATTAAATCAAACTAAATGTGGAGCGTCTTCATTCTTGTGATATCTTAAAGTTTAACTCTACGGACTAAACAGAGATTAAAGTCAGAACAAAACAGTCTTTTTGATTTCTTTTTAAAATTTTTTAAAGATTTACGATTAAATAATAATTTCATTGTCTAAAATGCTTGGCATCTGCAAGAACATTTTCTTTTAATTTTTTGAAAATCATTACATTAATAGTGTTCTATTAAAATGGATTCTGTGAATGGAGATAAATTATATAATATGGAATTCGTGTTGATATAAGAAATTTCTATTCGTTTATTCTTCTACTTAGACTGTAAGGTTACCAAATAAAGAAGAAATCAAAAGTAGAGAATAATGTGTATTCTTTTCGTCTATAAACAGAGATTGATGCAATATAAACTGTTGCATTCATAAAACAGTATTTACAGAGAAAAAGTATCAAATATTGATTTCCATCTGCTGTTTGTTTCCATTCTTATGGAAGGAAGGTTTGATGTCTAAATTCTAGCTGGTATGTAAAGAAATATGTTTCATAGGGATAATTTTTGATAAAACAAATGAATGCAGTTTAGTTTTAACGATGGTTTCCACGTTACGGTATATTACGACTGTTATTTGATCAAAATCAAATAACGTAGAAGCAATACAAACTAATTCGTTTAAGTAATATTTCTCAAGAGAATAACGGAAGTAGTAATTTTTGGATCCAAGGTCTGACTTCAATACATTTAGCAGTAAATTGTTGATCCGAACTTGCTAATGCAAACTTTGTGTCTTTCAGGTAATATTTAAAAGACAATTGTGGACATATTATTATTTTAAGGCAATTAATTGCCCTTTATTTTCTTCCTCCAAAGTCATTAAGGAAGTTTTATCGTGAATTTCTGTGAACAGAATGTCACTGTTGTACTTACGAATAATTCAAACTCTTACATTATTTACTAAATCTCGCTGTCATTTAAAACATTAATTTTGTTTAATGACAAATACTCGTTTCATTAAATAAAGCAGTAAATGGTTTATTGCGCGAAGTTTAGTTACAATCGCTTAAAGGTGTCACCAATAATAGCAGCACAATAATAAGAAAAGCAATAAAACTGCTGCTTAATGGGAATTTACGATTTAAATCAACAACAATAATAAATTGGAATTGGCTTCATCGTCAATTAATGGAATAAAGATTTGTGCGAATTTAACTCCACTTTTATTGTCTTAATGGTAAAGAAATCGATAAACAAACATGAATAGTAGAAACATGGATCTGCTTAAAGGCGTTGCCTGTATGAGAATCTAATATTTAATATCAAATGTTACGTTTTAGCCAACATTTTGATTAACTGAACATTATCTTTATTTAGGACTTCTTTTCATACGGTGTACGTTGGTTATAATGCAAAATATCACCTCTGATCATGGTGTGTACCTTGCTACAGCGTTGAAACTAAAGAAATAAGAAAGAAAGCGAAAATAAAAAGAATAAACAATTACTGTTCGTTAAAATAACAGTAAGTTAAAAAATGAGATTAATCCATTTCTTTGAATAAATTTTGCCCTACGGCTTATTTCTCACTCTTCCTTAATTGCTGTTAGGAAATTTATACTTTCGAAAGCTTAAAGAGAGAGATCTTTAATAAGTTTATATCAAGAGAAAATATCAAACCAATAAACGTTATGATTCAATAAACATTTTTTTCCACAAAAAACAAAAGAAAACAAAACTTAGTTATCTAAAATTCCAGTTCAGATTTCCTGAAAAAACGAACAACAATAAATGGTAATTACCGGTAAATCAGACTGAGGAAGCCTAATAAGGCTGAAAAAGCAGTCTCAGATTCCGGAAATGATAGCTCGGGGTGCGAGAATCCTTATTTATTCAGGTGCATTTCAAAATTTTATGTTTTCTTAATATATGGTAACTGTATCTACTTTATTTCGTGACTACTGATAGCTCTGTGAATCTTCTTTTAAACCTCTTTTCTTTTGTTAACTATCATCAACTTGCACTTGTAGCCGTGGCGATCACACGATTGTAAAATGTTTCAACCTTTTAAGCCAAATTGAAGTCTGAATCCCTTTCCACTACCATCATATCGATGGAACGTAAATAATGTATTAATATTACTTATTTAGTCTCTTTTATGATTTTTATTCATCCTGCAGGTGAAATATTTCAACTGATTTTGGTCTAAAGATGATACTTTGAGTATTAAATGCTACTAATATTTCAGTGCTATTTATATCTTTCCAAAGTCTGGTTGTCTCTATTTTTAATAAGTTAATTATTACTTTATTTATAATAAATTAAAGAATATTTTGTGTAAAAAATTGAATAGTATTGATAAAAGATATGAAATGGGTGTAATATATAAATTGGAATGTCTTAACTGTAATTTGTTTTATCTTGGAGAAACGAAAAGAACGATTAAGGAACGTGCTTCAGAACATGGTTACTATATCAGGACAAACTTAGTAGAAAAATCTGAAATTGCGGAGCATTGTAATGAAAAGAAACATTTTATTAATAAGGAAGTTAGAATTCTTTGTAATGAAAAGAACACTAAAATTAGAAAAATAATCGAAAGCATATGCATAAGAACATCAAAAGGAGACAACTTAAATAGGAATGATGGGATTAATATAGATGAAGGTATAGTAAAATTAGGCAAAGATTTAATTGATGAAAAATATTTTAATCTCAACAATAAAGTAATAATTGAAGATCTAGATTATAAAAAACAATTGAAATTGGATACACAACTCGAGGATTATTGTGAAGAAGACGATGTTCTATAATATTCATTGTAATATTCATGAATTAATCGTCTTCTAATCTCGTAACTTAATAATATATTGTATTAATATTGTATTGTTTATATTTCACAGATATTGTAAATTCAAAATCTCGTGATTTATTATTTAATATTAATATTATTTTGTAAAGGCTTGAAGAAGAGGAGACGTTCCTTTTTATTTTTCTCCTCGAAAATTCGCTGTTTTTTTCTAGAAATAAATGTAATGTTTAGCATTTATTTTCTGGTGTAGGAGAAGATGATTAATAGTAAAGAATCAAACTTTTTATTTTATTTTAGCTATTCTAAATCTTAAGATATAAATTTAAAATTGTATTTATTTTTCTTAATTACGACGAAAATAGAATTTTTTTCTAGATTAAACTAGGTTTTATTTAAAACTTATTTTTTTCCGAAATATTTTAGAATTACAAATCAAGTAATCCAAAGGCTATATGATTGCATTTTAATACTTTATATCAAACCTATTAAACTGAACATCGTAGAAGAAATATGTGATAGGTTTTAGATTTTGTTATTCTCATGCTTCTCCCTAACGTATCAAGACTGTGGTACATCCAATACTAAAAATAAATAGAAGAAAATAACAAGTTTGTAGAACATTAGAAAATGACAGCTTTTGGTCCCCCTAGTAAAGAAGAATCCGAAGTATTCATTTTGGTTAAACCCATATGATGCTTAACTTACATTGCAGATTATTAAAGGGTAGTACAGATTTGATCCTATGCCTCATATTCCTTAATATATGTCGGAATAAAAGCTGTGATCACAAAAAAAGTTTTAAACATTTTACTTCGAAATATGATGTTGGTGCGGCGGTTGTTCTGTCAATGATTTTCGGATAACTCTAGAATTTACCTCTGAAAATATGTATAAGTAAATTCCGTATTAATTTTGAAAAATATCTGGTCAATATATACAGAAATAGGGTTGCCGTCCTTAAGTTCAAAGTATCTAAAAATCTATTTATCATACAAGGCTAAAACTTTTATTGAATATTTATTTAAGGTTCAAGGAAAGATTCTAGTGTTTTGATAAAATCGGAAGATTAGGTAATGAGGTGCAGAGCAAATAGGGGCGAATATAAGATTTTATTTCCGGAGACGGAGGGATGCTTCTCATGGGAACCAAAAAAAAAAGATCAATATTATACATTTTAAGATTTCGGGGAGGGGTCACGACCCCTTCCTTTCTCCTATATTTGTTCATGAGAACAAAAATCATTAAAGTAAGAGAATGGGCAATTCTTTTTTGAATAACAAACGTTTTTAGCGACCCTTATTGGAGCTATTGTGATAGCGACCAAAATCGGTAGCTATTGCGTTTGTTCTGTCCGTCCGTCCGTGTCTGTCCATCCCTAACAACTCCCGAACGGAAGGTCGGATCGATAAATGGATTTCACCATCGCGTTCAGATACCAAAAGACTGTAGGAATATGGTATTTTCAGGGGTCAAACCCCCCCCCCCCCAAGTTCGAGATATTTGGCATTGTTTTCATTGAATGTCAGAAATGCAACTATTTTGTTTCAGTTGTCAGGTATAGCGTGATCGATAAGTCCTCGTACTGATGTGCTAAAAGTTGTCGGTTCAAATCCCTGTATCTACTTTTCTTCTTTGAATCTTTTTTTCTCTTTGTCGGAGTGGATTTTTCTTTTTCTTGTTTTTCTAACGTTCTTTTTATTTTTTCCAAGTTTTTTTTTATTTTTCCTTTTGTTAATGTACTTTCTTTTTTTTATTATTATTTTAAAATTTAGTTGTTATGCGTAGCCCTTAAATTTATGGTTAAGCCCAAAATTATATTCATTTGTTTCTTTAGCATTTTACCCTGTTATTACCAGTCGTGTATCGAATATTTAAACGGCAACTACAACTTACTGACACTTATGAGAGCTTTAATTTCTTCTTTGATAGCGGAAGTAAATGGATGTTGTTTTCTTGGAGAATTCAGTTGACAAACAGAAAAAAATATCGTTTATTGTAATTTCTACTAGATTTTTATCACTTATGAAGACTTGAGGAATTATTTGATAGTTTGTTATCTAGACATGATTATCTGATATGTTCTAAAAATGTGATTATTTCTGATTAAAAGTTTTCAAAGCATTTTTTATAACATAAACTAAAGATATAAGCAAAATCAAATATAAAAACGTAAAGTTCTGTTAATCTGGTTTTTTTTCAGTTCTTTTTTGCAACTAAGATATTTTTTAATTCCGGATGCTGTTTATAGTAATCTAATACGATTCCAATTCCTTTACTTTTTCATGTTGAGGGATGTGTTCATTCCATTCCAAAAAGTAACTAAAAATGGTTTCGGAGATACATAGATAAACATCAGTCTATATGCATGGCAATTTAAATGAGAAAAGGAAAAAAAAATGTAATCATTTCCTTCGAAATATCATGTGTAGAACTCATCTCGAGCTGCGAGTGGTACCTCGCGTAATTCTGCTGTTGCAACCCTAGAGCAACCTCAGGAAATGGAAGGCAGATCCAATCAAGGGTGCCAACCCCACCTCCAACCCCCGCCACCGATAGGGATTTATGTATAATCCAGGGAATGACTTGTGCTTGCAGCGGAAATGGAGGCATACAAATTTGAGATGAGAGTGTGATTTAGACATCTCTTCCTATCTGGGTGCCAGAGTGAAATGAAGCCGTGACTGAAAACACATTTGGAGGGTGTTCACAATTACAAGCGTTTCATCCTGTTTGTTAAAGACATGGTCGTTTAGGTCTCTCATTCTGTTTCGATTATTTTCACAATCAGGTTCAGACAACCATTATACCCTATAGCTTTTAGCAATTGAATGGATTTAGAGCTTAAACACATTTCATAACAAAATAATGTATTGATCTGATTTCAATACGTTATGATATAAAAAACAGCAATGTTCGTGTAGAGAATGCCAATTTTGGAAACTTATTTTGAAACTAAATTTATGGCAGATATTTTACCTTATGTATGAAACTATATGTTTTATACTACAAGGAAATGTTATAACTATCACGATTTCACTTCCCATATTTGTTATGAATTATTGTAGCTTGAAGAAAAAGAGAAGAAAATATCTCTTCGCAAATTCGCTTTGTAAATAAATGTATTTTAAATTTACATTTATTTTATGTTATTGAGAAGATGATGATGATTAATAATAGTTATATATTATAGTTCGTTGATTTTAACTTATTTAGATTCATTATGCTAAAGAAGATTTGAGTTTAGATAGCTGAACGAAAAACTAGAGCGACTCACATAACTTAGTATTATCAATATGAACAAGGCAACGTCACTTTGATCTGTCTGGCTAGATGTAGCAAATCCTGGCCCGAGATTCGAAAGTGTAAATGTCTTAAATCATGACTCTCATAACGTAGTAGTTAATCCTGATTCAGATACAGATCAGAAAATAATAGCCTAGTTAGTTGGTTGAAATGTTGACTAACTAGAACTAAACATTATATGATGTTCTGTTCAAAACTATTTTTTTAATGTCCTGCACTTGTGCCTCACCAGAACAAAACCCAAACATTTCTGAAAATTATATGTAAGAGTATTATTTATTTAATTATTATTACAAATCCCAAGTATTAAATAAAAATAAAGGGTTTTTAGGAGAGAATTTATCTTACTTTCAAAACACACTAGTAAATTATAACTGGATAGCCCAAACAATTAAGATTTCCACCATGTGGATTCTTATTTTTATAGAAGTTCAAAACATGTTTATTAAGTACTGATTATGTTAACAAATAATTACAGTTAAAGCATCTTGACTTCAGGTCTAAGTGGAGCCATGGGGTTGCGGAATGTAAGGATCTCGCGTTTCGTGACCGATCGATCTAAGTTGAGGGGAGGTGATCAGTCCGATGTCCACCAGCTTTAACCCCCGGGAACGAAATCTGGTACTCATTCTACAAAGAGCTTTTAAAAAAAATTATGCCATATTTTAAGACAAATACTTCAAAATAATCTTGTCGTAGTTGATCATAACCGAAATTTTATTGGATAATTAAAAGTAGACATTTTCGAGTGTTTCTTTTGAAATAAGTTTCATTTCTACTGGTGAAATTCTCAGCAAAAGGATAAAAAAGGAAAAGAAGTTATTAGGAAATTAGTTTCTAAAAATTAATTTGCGGAATTAACTATAGATAAGAACATGTACTGAGAGATGTCTAGACCGCTCGGCCAAGCCGGCAAGGCACTTAAATTATTATTGATTATTAGGCTTTTTTTATGTATCATGCAATTAATAAAACGCATTTTAATCAAATTTTTGGGCTTGATGAGTTTTATTCTGAAAAATATTTGCCGGTGATATTTATTATTCAAAACATATTTTTGATCTTTTAATTAAACTAAGAGAAATGATTTTTAATTATGTTAATTAGGTTAAGCTAATTATAGATTTGGGTTACTTTATCATTTGCTGAAAAAAAGAACATTATTTAAAACTTAGCATGTTCAAAATGCCAAATATTAGAAACTGCCTATTAATCCCATGTTATTTCGAGATGACATTGTGAAATCTTTATTAAAGAAGTTACGTAATTAACTGATTCCTAAAAGTTCGTCTTATAATTTTATTGCTATAATTGCTATGATTCCTATAATGTTATAAGATATATAAAATATAATCGCAAGTTTCGAAATTCGATGTCAGATTCATAGTTTACAGGATAGCAGAAGAATATTTCATAAGGCCGGGGCCAGACCAAGTTCCAACGCAAACGAATGCCAACTCTGCCGAATGTGTTTGGTGGGGTTAGGGTTGGAAACGATTGGAAAGGATTGTGATGTTGTCGTCCACATCGGATTTAGTTTTGAATTGGAAACCGTTGGTTGTGGTTCGGTCATTTTACGCACAAGGTATTGAATTGATCTTGTCGTAATGACGTCAACTGATGATGAATTATGTGCAAGTGCTGGATTTGTTGTTGTAAATGTTTAACTTAAGAACAAAAAGAAAAACCGTAAACCGCGACGGTGGTGGATGACAACACCATTTAAAAATAAAAGTGCGTACAATGCAAGCAATTTCCTGATCAGCTTCAGAGTTCAACTGCAATACTCTGCCAAATACCAATATTCTTTTTTTGAGAGTTTATAATTTTTATTAGTGGGATCCCATAATATAGGATTGTCCCGGTATAGTTCAATTAGTTTCAAACACAAATCATCGTCCCATTCCACATCGACAGCAGCAAAAACAGTACGTCCAACACCAGCAAATACATGCCAACGACTGAAAATGTTTTAACTCGTCCACACCGACCAAACGCAGGAAAACGCCAATAATCATTTGGTAACCGTTGGAATGCATTGGCGTGCGTTCGCCAGCGCCTGTACACATCAATTCCAACGCATCCCAATATCTCTCCACATGTGTCTTGGTATGCGTTGGAGCTTCGGTCTGGCCGCGCCTTTTTAAGTTGTTTATTGTTTGTTAATACTGAACAGGTTTTAAGTAGTGTAGTATCATTACTTGTAGATATTCTCTTATTACTATTTTGTTAGACTACTTCTATTTCATTTCTGCTTTAGATTATATGTTCTCCATTTTATTTTGGCATTCACATTGCGTTCAAAGTTAAGCTTAACTAATCAGTTCAAATGACATTGTATCTTTGAGTTATTTCATATTATATTAAGAATTTTACGATTAAGTTCACTTGGCTTTTATCTGATAGAATTTTCATTCTCTACGACTGTTTAATGCGGAAATTGGTAATGTTTAAGTCTGCTTTTTGTCATTATATTTTTAATTCTATGAATAGAATTTTATATTCACTTCATTTTGTTGAACAGCAGCAAGTGAAATTCAAAAAGTACTAATTGCATATTCAAATGTAATAAAATTGGAATATCAATTACTTAAAATATGCCATGAATTATATTCTATAGATGAAGATCAATAATAAGTTTTTAAAATTAACAACTTTGCAAATGGATAGTTATTTGAAATGTTGAAGGTTTTTGTTTGGTTTCATTTTGTTGTTTTTTTTTTGTTTTCTATTGAAACATGTTTTTAAAATCCAAGTTATTACAAGCAAAATTAACAATATTTGCATGAAGATCAGCAATTCCAAAGTTCTTTTCAATTTTAAATTATGTAGCGGTTTCGAAATAATTATGTAATAGTGTATTCCTTGTTTTTTATTTATGAAAGTCATAAATGTTACAGTATAGTTCTTAATTGAAGAAATAACAAATTTGAGCATAAACTTTTAGAGATGGCAGCGCAGAGAGAAAATGAATGTCTTGAATCCGATCATTGAAAATCAAAAGGAATTTTTCTAATTGCATTTTTTTGATGAAAAGACTGGAAGAACTGTATTGTGTGGACTTCTGTTTAAGTAGCTATATCATGTTGGTAGATCATGTTGCCGTCCTTTCAGCTGCATTTAGAGCCAGTCCTCCGGCCAAAGAAATACAAAGTCTTCTATCAAGGAACTGTTGAGATCGTTTATGTTGGAGATTAGAGGGATGGTGAGGTGAAATGGAGGAGCCCGGTTGCCCTTGAGACGCGCAGGGAGTCAGTGCCATTCCCGCGACACCTTAAGAGTTGGAGGCGAAAGAAAAGTAATCCGATTGCCATTCCGGTTTGCAATTTCTTTTCGGTATCAGGTGAGGTCAGGATCGGCAACAGAAGCACAGAGTAAATCTCCTGCTTCCCTTCCACTCATCACCATCGGTGGAGTCAGATCAGTGCGGTTGAGCGCTCTAAACGAAAATAAAAGTAAGTGATGAAGATAATGGCGCTGATCCCCCTCGACTCAAACTCCGAGGCAGGCAGTTCAATGACGGCAATTGCAACAAAATAATAGAGCGCTCACCCGCCTGGTAAGCGTGAAATCAAATACTTAATAAAAACTTTTATTATCTTCCACATTTCTCCCATATTTTTCATTCCAAGTTCTTCTTACAATTGGTAGGGTTTTCTCTTTTTTTTCTCTCATTCTTTTCTTAAATCTTTTTCTTGATTATAGCCTAGAATCCGATTGGGTAGTTCTCCGTAAATGGGTGATTTTTGATCATTTCTTGAAATAAGAAAACTGGGGTCTAATTTTACTCCCGGTTGAAATTTCTTAACGCTAAATTGACTTTAGATAATGTCCTCCGGAAATCTGCAATTTAATCATCTTAACTCATAGAAAACATTTTCAGTATCTTAGAAAACAAAAAGAACAGAAAGAACTGGAAACCTGCTTTCTTTAAAAAGTTACATTTTTTGAATTTTCGATTTTTGTCATTAGAACAATAAAAAGAGAAAATCTCTAAATCAAAATACCTGATGAAATGAAACAAAATCTTAAATTTCGATTTTCAGAAAACTAAATAAATCTTCAGGTATATTTCTTTTTCAATTTCAATTCATAATAAAGCAGTCGTTGATGACCGTGGATTAATAAGTGCAATTCGTATCTATTGTTCTATTAGACTTTCTTTCCTATAAAGCGTTTCCACGGAAATTTTGGTCAAACTCTGAAGTAGGACAGATACGGAAAATTTTCAAATGCAAAACTTAGATTATTTCTTATCCACAACCTCTAAGTGCCAAAGAGATTCATTCACCTTTTTAAAAATTAAGGATGATACATTCATCTGGATGAAACACTCAGAAACGTATTGATTTAAAAGTTTTTTACGTGTGTTAAAATTTTTTGAAATTCTTAAATATAGCCAACACACAAGTCTAAATAAAATTAAGTTAAAAGTTAAAAAACATAAATATTTACAATTAAAACAAACTAGTTTCTGCGCCGTTAACGGGCCATCATCAGTGAATTT
>JAFIDM010002131.1:6386279-6404867 GCA_023159025.1 Thereuonema tuberculata
GCCACCTCTAAATCTATGGTTTGCGAAAATTTCTTTTTCTTTACGGAGATCATACCAGAAGTAGCGAAAACCATCTGGTCCATCCAAATTAAACTTTTTCTCATCAGAAAAGATAACATTATCGCACTTCTTTTTCCATAGTAATGCATTTTTTGGCAAACTCCATCCTCAGTCTCTTATGAACTTTTGTAAGAGGTGTTCGTGACATAAGTTTTCCGTAACGAACCTTTTTTTCTTTTTGTAAAACATGTCGAACAGTTCAAACACTGCATCGTAAGTTTAATTCCCGTTTAATTTCCGTTGATGTTTGTTTTTTGGAGCAAGCTCGCCTTATTATCATTCTTTTCACACGCTCAGAAACAGAAGATGGCCTACCTATACGTCTTTGCCGTCCATATTTTTCGGGATTTTTAAGAAAATTATAAATAACCGTTCTCGATCTATTCAGCTTTGTCGAAATTTGGTTTACAGTAAGTCCTGAACTTTTAAAAGCAACCACTTTCCCTTTCTAAAACTCCGAAAGTTTCGTACCTAGTGGCATGACTGAAAAAATAGAATACGACGTTCGCAATCTCTTACTATGCATTTATATCGTCTGGGAGTGCCGTGTGCAGAACAAAAAACATGCAAATTTTGCTTTTTAGAACACACAAATAGCATTGTCCTTATAATTTTGTCCATATCACAGGGCTGTCTAAATCCAAAATACATTTTATGAATATGAATTTCCCATATATTTCCCTAAAAACTAATAAAAAATGCTGCATTTATCGTTGGTTTCCAGCCATAAAATTTGCATAATTTTCCGGCCAACTGTAACCAAGTTTGGCGATTTTTTCCCTTGTCCTTATAATTTTGACCACCACTGTATGAAGTACGTTTTCTCAAGCATGTTCAATGTAACTGAACGACAAATATTGTTTTTCTAGCTCAATGACAAATTTCTTTCTATTATATTTCTTATGTAAGTCACTGCAATGAGCTTTGTAAATTTTGAGAAAAGGATTCTACTCAACACAAAAACTCGACAATTTTGTAAAGCATTAGAAACAACCTAGAGAAAAATGTAAGCTAAAAATATGTACTTCTTTGCTCCTATTATTTTTGATCATCTACTCTTTCAACAAATATCTTTTTTTTTCAATATTCAAGTCAAGTGATTATTAAACGTATTTTGTAGTTTGTTTTTTTAATTATATTCGGATCTCTATTTCAAATCTAGTTCAGTTTTCATATGATAACAAGCAACTTAAACCAATGTTGATCTTCTAAATTAATGATTCATTTCATTGAAAAAATATAAATCATGGAAAACAACTGAAATATTTTCTGGAAATCTAAACTGAACTAAGCTATTGACATCAGTCAGCCACTGCATTTATCTACAATTAGTTTGCAAGAGGAATGTGGATTAAATCGGATGTAATTTTGTTGGAAAAGACGTTGAATGTATCACACAATATCACTAGATACAATGAAATTGAGGTCTTCAAATGAAACGCCAAGCTCGTTCTTCATTGACCTTTGAACACAATTCGAAGCTTTTGTAAAATTTTGAAGTTATTTAAGTGTTTATTTGTAATATTTAATTAGAAAAAACATTGAAATTCTTTCTTCATCTATTGATATTGGTTGAATTTGGGAAAATGTCTACTATCTAAATTAAGATACCATGGAAAAGGAGAATTAAATCTTACTTACTTTCAAGGACCTATATTAGCTTCAGAATAAAAATTATAATAACAACTTGGGCAAAGCTTAGGCGGATGAGTTATTATTATTATTATTATTATTATTATTATTAATCTTCCAGAGATCAATCCGCTCTATTATAAAATTTCCAGAAAAAGAAAGATAATATAGCTTTGAATTGGCCCTCACTTCTCTGATCAAGATTATGGAAATATTGTTGTTTCTCATCTTTCAAGTCCTTAAAAACATTCAATCCATTTAATAGTGGAAGAATATTGATAATAATAGTTTAAATTTAACCTTTAGCGGAATATTTTGTTTCCTATGATAGGTATTAATTAAAATTTCTGTACCCATCATCTACTTATCATTCAAAACACCATTATAATTATTACTAATTTCAGTAAACAAGCTGTTAATGCAATTTTCATCAGAAAATGTGCAAATAATTGATAAATTTTGAGAGAAAAGATAAGTATAATGTTAATAACATCAGCCGTTTTGCGCCCCTGGCGTGTACCCATGTTTGTCAGTCCCTAGCTATGGCCCTGTCAGTAGTTGAACATTGGTCAATCTGGAAAAACAAAACAAAAAAAAGACTGAATGGATGAAAATTTCTTATTTAAATTCATAGATGTAATGTAATGATGAGATAATATAACGTGCGTGAAAGAATTATTAAGGTATAAAAAGGTAAAAAAAAAATCACTGAAAAACATTTTGCCCTTTTTATTTTTAATTTTCTTGTTAATGCTTTTTATATGAAGGGCCATTGTTTTGCTTACTTGTCTTTTGTTCGTGTTTTGTTTCTTTCACTGAGCTGCAGATACTGGGTAAATTCAACTGATGATGGCTAATCAGCCTGAAACAGTGTCTTGAATTTCCGGTATCAAAAATTCCAAAAGCTACTCAGTGATCTTTATTTGTGTGCGTTTTTATTTCTTTTTATACGTTTCATAAGTGTAATTTCATTTAACTAGCCCATCCTTTTATCTCCCCCTGTTAAGTATGAGATAATCCAAGAAGAATCGAGTTCAAGCGGTTATGGCAAAAAGTGATATTTGATTCCTTTTTGAATGAACTATTATTTGATAGCACGCGCCATTGTTGACCCCTTAATGTTAATGAACATTGAAATTTAAATCTTAATCTATTAGGCTTTAATGAGTTATTTTCTTTTTCTCTGGCTCTTCTCTCATTGCGCTACATTTGTTTCTTATCACACAAAGGGAGTGATAAGAAATAATTATTTGAATGTAGTCCCCGTGGCCTAAGATAAGACGTGTGACTTCGGATCAAAACGTTGCAGGTTCGATTCCCGTCGCAAACATTTCATTGTAGTAATTTTTTAACAGGAAATTAACAATTGCGCCCAGACACACAGACAGAGAAATAAAAGATTTTAGTAATAGTCTATAGATTATTCGAATAAGATAATTTTGAATCGCTGTGAAGTCACACAACAACAGCAAACCAATATGGTTATTCATAAGGTGATCTAATGAATAAACAGCAAATTCGCCAAAATTATCTTAACTATCTTTTTAATACTTATTTTTAATGAAATAAATAGTTATACATATGTTACATGTTTTTTGTTCAAAAAATGATAGAAACTTCGCCAAAACCATTATGCAAAAAAAAAAAAAAAAAATTCTGATTGATGCAATATAGAAAAATCACAATTGCGAGTTTTAGCTGATCGTGTTTTTCAGAAACGAAGATCACAACCATTTAGATGCAACCGGGCAATATAACTTCCATTATCCACTTGTTAAACATTTATTTACTGATTTTTTTCATGAATTACATTCTTCAATTTTGAAAAAAAAATGCTTTCCAAAAAATTAATTACTTTCAATTTTAAGTCAGGCTAAATACAGCATGATTAAGTTTTCCAATCTGGTAATTTAAAAAAAATGTAGTTTGAAGGGAAAAAAATAGTTACTTATTAAAAATTTGTAACTTAATTCGTTATTTTCTCAATCAGAAATTGAGATATGCTAAAAAAAAATTCTTTCTAATAGAAGAAAGATGATTAAAATAATGATGCCCCCAAAATTGAAAAAAAAATATAAAGTACAGATAAAAAATATAAACATCCTGCTAATCATAATAATGATCTATATGCATAGTAAGGATCTCCTTTCGAACGAAGTACAGAAAAAAATATCAATTAAAAAAGGGAAAGAAAAGAAATCTGATCAACTATTGCACTTTATTCTTTGAGATTTTACTAAAGAAGCGAATATTGTTGAAACTTCCTGTTATTAAAATTTTGTTTTTATTAGCATCAACGAAGTTCTCTAGTACATTAATTATTCTCGAAAGTTTCTATTCACAATTTCTAGCAATGGTGAAAAGAACCCGAACTAATAATATAGTGGACGAGTTGAAGTCGATACTTTTAGGGCTATCGAGAACCAAACTTGGTTACTGGAAAGAAAAAATCGCCCAGGGTATAGAGTTCAAAGCCTAATCCATTTTCATTTGTTTTGCAGAAAACCCGGCCTCGAATCATTAGTCAACGATGACTGTCCCTTTGATTACCGGTTACTCCCTTCTTTAACACATGACGAAAACACATGCATTTTTGGTAGACGTTACTCATGCGGCGATGGACTTCTGTACTTCTTACAGTTTCCGCGATAAAAAAATGGATAACAGCTCACTTGCTGTCCATTGATTCAATCATGACTGAGTGCACAGTACACTAAGACGATTTTCTGAACAAAAGCAGACTGCTA
This sequence comes from Thereuonema tuberculata, assembly GCA_023159025.1. Classification (NCBI taxonomy): domain Eukaryota; kingdom Metazoa; phylum Arthropoda; class Chilopoda; order Scutigeromorpha; family Scutigeridae; genus Thereuonema; species Thereuonema tuberculata. Next base: position 6,390,719 of record JAFIDM010002131.1, read on the forward strand.
TTCTCGTCATCTGATCGCAGCGCCACCCGTGACTGCGTCATAACACTACATTGGCGCTACATATCTTCGGTGTCGAAAATCCTGCAATAAACTCATTCAGCATTTAAATCAACGAGGACACTTTGGCTTGTTTTCATTTGAATGACCTTTACAATACACTAGCAAACTCCCCGTTCTTCGTACGGGTTACAATGACAAGGATGAGAAAGAAATTGAAACTAAGATCACTTCGAAATGGCAGGGGAAAGCATTGCAGACCGCTTAACTCAGATGCATTGCAGGTTGGCGCCCCCCCCCCCATAATAAAGTGTATTTTTATACTTTTTACATTGTATACACTATGAAACCATGCGAAATTTTCAAGTTTGTAGCATGTTGGGAAATATGCTAAACATTTCGAACAGACACACCCACACATCCAAAAAGTTCCCTTTTATATTATAGATTTACAGTTTTTTAGTGATTTTAGTACGTACATAATATATGTTGATAAGATTTTTGATGATTATAGCATAATAAATTTGCCATAAAAAAAGTTACTTCGACAGTATAGTAACTGTTGCCTTGTAATATCTTTTGCAGAAATTACAATTACTACTTAAGGACATCAATTAGTCATCGAATATTAACTGACTTGAGTTCTTTCCACTCCTATGCAATAATATTCGTAATTCAGTCAAACTCTTCGTATTTCATGTGCTATTTTAAATATTTCAATATACGTATTTCTATGCAGTGACTGTACAATGTCTGAACGTTATGTATGCTTCTTTTTTTTCTGACAAGGAGTTTAAATGCTGAAATTGTAATTTCTGGAACACGAATGTGGCATGAAGAAATCCTTCATTTCTTTAAAGGTTTATTTGATATTATTGTACCATATTAATCGAGGTTGGTGTTACATTGGTATATGTTAACAATAAAAAAAAAATTCTTCATTTAAATCCGCGGCCCGGTAGTTTCAAATTTAAAATTAAATTTGATTCTTTACATTGCTGCCAGCAGATACATTGAAAAAAAAGTATAACTTGCAATAAGCAACTGTCTCAGACATTACTATTGGAATGTTGTATGAAACATAACTAGTCCTATCAACATCACTTAATAGAGTTACACTCTTCTTGCTCTGCACTAAGCGCACCATTATATCCTTCCATGTTTTCCCTCCAGCGACGACTGTGACAGCTACTGAAGCTTTGGTGATAAAACATTTGAAATCACAAGGACGATCTTGACTTACTACAAACATTTGGAAGCAAGCATGCGCATTGCAATATCGGACATTGAGAAGTATATCCCTATAAACATGCATACATACAGAAGTTAACAAAACTTAAGCAGTGCCAAGTTTCTCATTATACTGTGCCATACTGTTATTTGACAGCTTGAAGTTTATGTAAATTGTCTTTAATATAAATAATTATTATTATAAATGACATTATCAAATCATTAATTAGTAAGATATAGATGTGGGGTTGGAGGATAGGACACTGCGGCCCTCCATCAGAACCTTGGGCCTCTTGACTCCATAAGGTTGTGCATCTAAATAAACTTCTGATCACTTTATGGTTAATGGCTGCTATCAAGAACGTATTCCATTGAAATACAGGAACTTTCTGATTACGCACTCATCGTTAAGTCTATTGTGAAATTTATTCCTGAAAAAAAAAAGAGAACAAGATGCAAATTATCAATCTTACGTCAACAATCTTACTATATAGATTATAAATTGGTTTTTAACAAACCAGAGTCAAATTTCAAAAAGTGTAATCTAGAAACGTGATTGATTAATATTTGAATTAGATGATTGAGAGGGAGGAGGAGTGATTTTTCTCACTGCTACAGTTTTTAAGCATCTCATTGTTTTGATGTTAGCTTTGAAATCGATCTGACTTTCTAGCAAATCAATACAGTTCTTGTAGAGGTAATTATCGAAAGAAAGATCTATTTTCTACCAAACGAGTAGTAGTTCACCAAAGAACTGCTCTTTATGGGAGACACCCACACAAAACCCTGCTTCAATGACGCCGTCGATGGGAATTAGTTGTTTTTCTTGTGACCGTTCCGTTCCGTTTGGCTTGGTTCGTATCATCTTTTACAATCAGCGGCATAATAACGGGGCTTCGAAGCTCGGTCATTCGCGTTGCTTATTGGCTCATTCGGTCGGAGCTCTCTCGTTGAAGACGCCGTTTGCTTGTGGCAAGAGCCTGTATTTCTCCGTTGCACTGAACCAAACGCAATTCCTGGTTCCAGCCAAATGTAGCAGATGGGATTTTTTTTTTCCATATTCCACTAAACGAATCTGTCTATTTGGGATTTTACAGAATGGACGCGTAAATTTTCCCGAGATGAGATTCTGTGAATATTTCAAAGTCTTCACAAGAGACTAACTTCGATTGTGTCTTATTTTCCATCCTTTCGCTTTATGACAACATTTAAACATGCAAAAACGTAATAATTTGAAACTATAAAAACTGTTGTCTGCAACATATATTTGAATTACACATATTTTTTTGGAATAAAATTTAATTGCAAAGAATTTTAATGTTAATTTTTTTTCAAATAATTTATAATCATCTTTAATTTTTCCATACGATACGAGTAGTAATGGGGAATCACACTATGTATACTAAAGAAATGCAGATACGAAATATTTTATTTCTAATCAATCTAATCATTTTAATTTCTTAACTGACTTAGAAATAGAACAGTAATCATTTGAGAGTTAAATGTTATTGTCCAAACTTGATTAGATTTTGATATTTCTATATCCTGTTTTGTTTTTCACTTCCCAAGAAGCATTATTACTGTGTCCTTAAGTAACTGAAAGATACACAATAAGTTACATTAAATTTTACGTTTGAAAGTTACAATTAACGTGTATCTCTCTATAAATTTTGAAATAAATAATCCATTTTTAATAAGGATCAGAAATAGGAGGCCCTGATTTATTAGGTTTCAAATTGAAGAGACACCTCATTGCCTAGATTTCATTAAATTTGGTGATTAGATACCTATTTTCAGAGACTTAAGACCCCAGAAGTCTTATAATGCTGTGATTGAAATTAATTTTGACTTTAAAGCATGTTTACACTCTGTGATAACTTCGGTTATCTGCATGTTAATGTTAAGAGGCATTTAGAGCCAAAACTTTATGACTGAATAAAACTTTATATTTTCTGGAATACTTTACAGTTCCTTAGAGTAGAGAAAGACTTCCCGTAGTTCTATTGGTATTTTTTTTATCTATTAGTCAGTAGTTGCCTTTCTTAGATGTGATATAATTAAATAAAGCAGTAATTAAATAAAGCAAGATTTCTCGTGGATTAAGTATATAGAGTATGAAAAAAAATTAAAATGGAAAATTCGATATCAAACCTACGAATGCATTTTTAGTCATAATGAAACAAAAGTACTTGGTTAAAAGATATACAAATGATTATATAAGGATAACAGGAGCTTCAGAAAGTTTCTAGAACAAGATAGATGCATGAATAGATACAATTAAAAATTTGTTGCATGAGATTCAAAAACAAATGACAGAAAAGCAAAAACTATATATTTTCTTAGGTAGAAAATGGCTTAAAACATTGATGAAAGATTTGTAGCGATTTATTTCAAAGAATGAATTCAGATCGCTAGGTTTTCTGTACAAAGACATGTAATCCAGTCATACGGAATTGAATGCATTAATAATATCTTAAATTTAAGCAATAATCAAGATATTTAATCAAGGAGAAACTTCTTTAAACTCAGCTGTTGGCCAAACATACGCACTGAAATACGTATTCAAGATTAAATCTCTTTTTCCTCTTGTCTTTTAGTATTAAAACTATGGTATTTTTACAGCAATTTTTAAATGTGATTACAAGTAGGCTATATACATTATAAAATGAAAGTAATAAAGAACGTAATTTATTCTAATTATCTCTTATTAAAGCAAGTCGTTTATTCTAATTTAAAAATAATTTAAAAACATTATAATCGAGTCAGCTATGTAACTCTTTATCTTTAATTTTCTGCGCAAAGGAAGAAGAAGAAGAATTAACAGAAAAAGCAACGACGAAGAGCCTACGAGGAAAAACTGCCACAATATCTGGAAAAAGTATCGTAAATAATAGTAATTTGAGACTCTTAATAAATTATTGGATCCTTCAAAGTACTCCTACTGCAAAAATGCAGTCAAATATTTCTATTTTTGTATCATTTTTGTTTAGTTGAAAAATGAAGGATGTAAAATTTTTAGATATTGGAAATTCCTGAAAACCTTGAACCTTAACAATAAATATTGATTTTCCTTTTTAATAGGTGATAGAATCGATTTGCTTTGGGCTCTATAAATTAATTAATTAAAACAACTGAAGGATTTGCAGTGACTGATCTGGTTTAAATTATGAATGTCAAAACCATCCGATACAACTCTTCGTCCAATTGTGGTTTTGTGAAACTTCGTTTAATTGAATGACTAAGGCCTAGGACTTCGAAAACCACAATATTTCACCGATCAATGGATATGGTTATTGGAAAGTGTAATTCATTCAAATAAACGATCTGTAATTAATATAATATCAAAAAATGTGTACTACGAAGTTATCAAATGTTTGAATAACTTCCGAACATTATTCATATTATTGTACACTTTATTGAAAAAGAAAAGTTGATTGGAGATTTATGAAGCAATGAAAGCTACTTTAAAAATATCCAAATATTGGAGTGATTCTGGGCTTATTTAGAGACAGGTGCCACTGAGTCGCCACTTTAAAGTCAGAAATGTTTAGAATATTCCCCGTTCTCTGGGATTTGTTTTTGTTACAAGTCCGAATTTCAATTTTTGACAAAATTTAAAGAGGATTTCCTGTTTATGTACATGGATAACAAAACGAAAATTGTGTTACAAGTTGTTGATGTGCTCACTAAACTAATGTGTCTTGACTGTGAAGTATTCGAACAATGCCGAACTGCATATGGAGATTCATATCAGATATTTTATAAGTTCATATTATATTAATTTTTATATATCTCTCTTCTGTTTCAGTAACAATTAATATTTTTCTTTAAATTTATTTTTGTGGATTTGTTATTTCAAGTTAACGGTTCTTTGAATAGAGACATATTAAGAAGATAATAATTAATCCATTTCATTCTCTTTAACTCAGTTTTTCCACTATAATCTTAAGACTCTGTCAAGTCTGGTCTCCCAGAAAAGTCACCTAATGTAGGAGTAATTGAATTCTTTTAATTGAATTTGAAAGACAATTAAAAAAACAAAAGTAGCAAAAAAAGATCATTTATAAATTCCTTGATGAATTTGTTTTAGGAATTTTACAGTAGATATTAAGTACAAGCTCCTCAGAACAATTCCTCTGTCGAGGCGAACCAAAAAAGAAATAACTGAACTGAACACTTCAAGCTTTTGAAATAGCGTTGACATTAATGACAAAATTTTCCAGCTCTTGTTAAGCACTTGAACTTGTAAACATATTACTTAACTATTATTACTGTTATTAATTAATTATTAATTTACTATTATTAATTAATGAAAACTCTTATTCCACTGAGTAAATGTACAGTCATAAAAAAATCACACACTGATACTTCGAATGCTAAATGGATTCTATCGACGTTCAGTTCAACAGATAAGGCTGTTGAACAATTATATTTGTTTATTATAATTGCTAATTTAAATTTTTAAGTACATTTATACATTGAAAAATTTAAAATACAATTTCAAATTGAGCAAAACACTTCCTAATATCCTAAATGTTTTGAGGTAAACCGTCTGTTGATAAATCAGCATACGTTGAATCGCCATTTATTCATCCTTTGAATGTTACGTATACATTTATTGTAAAGTTCTTTCATACTACATAACAAGAAATTTTGCTATTTAGCTATTTTCGGTCAATCTAGTTCACTTTATCAATTGATTTTTTCACATGATATTTAAAATAGCTTTTAAATCTCTGGAACTGTTAGTAGTTTAATTTTAACTCTGTATTATTCTTATCTTTCCCAATAGATAAGACTGATCTATTGTCATCATAATCTGATCCATCATTTATTCCTACAAAGCAATAAGCGTTGCATCATTTCACTGCCCAATGGTTTATTTTTCACGGATTGTTCATGTTTGTAAACATATCTCTTCACAAAAGGGTTATTATGGCAAAGGGCGACTGGAACCGTTCTTCAATGATGCTACAAGCTCTTAATCCTGGTGTCCAAACGCTACGAGTTGTGCTTTTGATTTCTAAATACTTCTGACACAAGTTCACTCGTTTCAGAGGCAGTTCCACTCATTGCCAACTGAAGCTCAATATTCGCTAAAATGGAAATACGTTGAGCATCCAATTCCGGAATAATAACATGAACCACTTGATTGTACCAGTAATGCTTTCAAATGGTGGATCTGAGATTGACTTGGAATAAAAATTACCTTAATGCAATTTGCTTCGTTTGTTCGAAAAGATTTCAATGAACCGTTCACTAAATATCTTATTATTTGAAGACTAGGCATCTTGAGATAAATGACAATTCTCTACCACCTTTATTGCTCTGCATTTTCATTTTTTTTAATAATTTCATTGTCTGGAATTTTAAGAATTGAAATTAATTTTAACTTACTACCAAAAACATTTCATTTACTTCAAAAAACCACTTCCACAATTGCTTTCAATTTTGTTTTGTTGCAAATATTATTAAAAGTCTTAAGTAGATACTTTCTTGATTAACTAAACTTTTATTTTACTGAAAACACTGAAATCCAATACATTTTTAAGGATACATGAAGCTTTTTTTTTATTACACATAATTTTACATTTCAAAATTACTCTTCTTGATTAAAATGTAAAATTTATTTATTAATATAAAATTAACTTTTCAATAAATATACAACCTTCTTACATATTGCAATTCCACGATTAAAAAGGAGAGTAGAATCAGAAACACGTTAGTCGAATATTTGAAATCTTAAACTGAAGAAGTGAAAATAAAGCTACTTCATATTAATTTGCCATATTAAGCATGCTAAAATATATCATATAATGTTTGCTACTAAAAGTTAACCTATTCTTTGTCTTATATGAATTACCACTGCTTTTAAACGTGATAAATTGTCAAGACGCTTCGAATAAAAAAAGGCTTTGTGGTATTTTATTTGGTAGAACTTGAGAGGAATAAAAAAATCCTTTTACCAATTATTATGTTTTTATTGATGTGTTTTAAGCACAAGCGTAGCTGGGGGGGGGGGGCGATACGCCCTGGGCAGCACTTTTTGAGGAGCGGGATTTTTGTTGTTTTGCAGTGGACGGTGAATGTCCTGTACGTCATTTCGACTATTTCTCTAAGTATGTTTGATGTATATTGAGAGGGACGGGAAAGTCGGGGCTGCCCGGGCGACGTACACTCTAGCTGCACTACTGGTTTTAAGTTAAACGAATAGGAGAATATTACATATAATTTTCCGTACAAAAACAAACTGACTTTAACGGAAATTATTGGCTTTATAAGTTTGGAATTGAAATCTAGACTGGAATAATGGAATCTCTTGAAACTTAGCATGCGTAATTACTGGACAAGAATTTACAGATGTAACTGTTATATTAAAAATTTCTCATGTAGGTCCTTGCCGAAAAATTAGTGCATGAAGGTGGCAAAGGTTTTATTAAAGAAAATATTGTAACTCGAAATAATGAATTTCTATCAATATCGTAACAACTCTTATCAATCATTTTAGTAATTTCATCTGCATGGGATTTGAAGTAATTAAAATTGATTGGATTTGGACAGTCGAAGTCAATAAATTCCACCTTGTTTTGTATAAATAGTGAGAGCGATTAGTAAATCAATCACAATGCTTCACAACGTCTTCTGAAACATCTATGAAAATATAATTGATATTGCCTTAATTTCCTTTAATTATTTCTTTAATTATTATAAATGTGATTGTTGGGATTGAAAGACGCAATTGTTGCGATTGTTATCATGGTTGCTCATAACAATTTTTTCGATTGTTGTCTCTTGTTGCGATTGTTGTCATTGTTACTAAGGAGATTTTAATTATACTTGTCCCCAGAGAAAACGGGAATATTAGTCTCCTGATTCTTATCAGAAGACTAAAAAATAAAAAAATGTTTCAGAAACTGAAAAATTTTGAGATACGATCATTCATCATTACGACAAAGATCCCAAAAAGCCTTCCCAAACCCTTTCGAGCTATCCGACAACTAGGGATAAGTTTCTGCATATTTAGTTCTAGAATTTCCCTCACACAAACCGATTGCGCTAACAGTAGTATAATGATATAATATCAAACTTATAATACTGTACAATGCAGTATTTTATAACTATAATAGACAGCTTTATTACTGATATCTGTAGGTACTTTTTATTTTTAATGTTAACAGTCTCTCTCTACTGCAAAAATATATCCTACTATCCTACACTATTTTTAAATAGTGTAAATACAGTATTTTCAATATTAGAACATTATATATATGACTGTATAGCATTTAAATATTTGCAATTATTTAAACATATTCTATAAAAGTTAATTCATATATGTATTTTATCAGACTTCTCGAATACAGTTTTCGATTTTACGACCTATTGATTGGAAAGGAAGCGCATCGTAAGTCGAGAATTATCTGTATTATAATTAAATGAAATAACGCGAACTTTTTGTTTCTATTTGGATTGTTGTATTTGACTTCAGAACACAAAGAAGAATAACAAAGAACCTTTTTAATGTTTTTGCAAGTAAGCTTAAATTTATCAGAACTTAATATTTTGGGAGGTTATTTCAAGCGCTCATTACTACGACGTTTGAAAGTAGGAACGTTGTTGATTTAAAAGCTTATATTGCTTATATTACAATGTGATGAAACAAAGTTATTCTGTGTATTTGTAGTTTTTTTCTTTGGGGGCTTCTTCCATATTTATGATATCTCCATTCTTAAACGGGATTGATGAATCTAAATATTCACAATTCAAAAATTGGAATTTTAACTCAATAGTTAATGAAATAAAGGGGATATACTATTCAGTAAAGACTTTCCGAACTATAAAGTGGCCCAAAAGTAGGTTCGTATTTTCTTTAAGATTTTATTAAATGTGCTTTATTGAGAAATAAATAATAATAAAATATAAATAAAAAAATTTCATTAAGAAATTGTTACCTCGATTTTTTTTAATATTTTGATATTTTAAAAACATATAAAATTGAAGAACAAGTAACTTAATCAAGTTTCAAATTGTTTCCTATCATTGTTCATTTATATACTTTTACAGCCAGTCTGCAACGTTGATTTTCTGACAAAGGTCGTTCTAATCATATATTTCCTGAAAGGCATCAATGATAGATTATTTCAATGTGTTGATTTCGCGAGGTTTGTCAGAAAACTTTGTTCTTTACGAACTCCCACAAGAATTCCATAGAATTTGGATATCAAAAGATTGAAAACGCTTCATCTGCCAAGAAAATCTTCTTTTAACTTTACAATGCCTTGACCTTTCATCAGTTTAATATCTCCTTACAAAATTATTACGTAATATTCATATTTCTTCATTGATGAATCAAACAAAAAAATACCCTACAAAAAAAACCCAATTCGTTCCGGTTCTGAAATATGCCTACAGAAAGATTCGAATCTTCTTTTAGCTTATAGAATGTGTTGAAACAGACTGGATTTTCAATGGTAGTTTGGAATCAAGAAAATAATAATAAAATAATGTATAATTTATTTCTTAATTTCATAAGATCTACTAGGTGAATTTTATTTCAAATAGAGACTGCATTGCATCGAAATACAGTTAAATTATGTACAACTCTTGCAAACAAGCATCAAAATCCTAGTAAATATTAAAACTGGTTCGTAAATTTTATCGAAGACTAGCCTACAATACCAGGAAACAGATTTACATATTTTTTTTTAATTTCTCGATTTTTGTTTTGTTCAAATTAGCTAACGATGTCTAGAAAAACTTTTTCATTACTAACTACCAAAACATTGTGAAATTACGTATTAATGGAGATTGCATGAATGAAATAGCAAAACTATTTCTAATCGTGTCGAACTCTTTCAACTTCACTGCAAGTAACTCAGCAATTACCGTGGTTTTGAAAGAATTGTTCCATTTGTAATGTTACTTCAAAGTGTTAATTTGTTCCTTTGTTTCATGCAATCGGATGTTAGTGTTCGTAGAGTTGTAATGAATTAATGATAATCCCTGTAAAGTTGGATTGTTGTGGTTCATCTTTATGAGCAGCGTTTCCAGAGGACAATAATGCCAAGTGAATCCTCTGATGACTTTGTTTCTGAAGACATCTTTCTTATAAGTGGCTTTGCTCAGTTTAAGATGTCCAGCACGAATGGGAAGAAGTGCTTAGGGTGGGTTCTTTAATCGCTTCTGTCCGTACAGGAGCCACGTGACCTGCATCTTTCCCAGAGGCCATTGGTCGCATAATGACCACTCCGTCGCCTTATTATCCCTCCTCGTTCCGCACAGCTGCTGATGGAGAAGAAGAAGAGAGGGTGGACAAATAATCGTGTTCTTCTAATGATGACACGCACTACAATAGCCACTTTTTGAGGCTACTCCCACGACTTAATGATGCAAAACATTCCTTGTCAGTTTCTTTTCTTTGTTCTGCTTTTATTAATGACAAAAAAGCGAAAGTTTCTTTTTTTCTTTTTCTTTTTCCTTATGATTCTAAAAATAAGAAGCTTTTCTTATTAAAAAATTCTAAATCAGCCCCCCCCCCTCTCTTAGATCACCTACTGACACAAGTATATTTAGAAAAAGTATGTAAAGTTATGAATAAATGAAAATTAAAATTTTTTTAATAATATAAATACAACAATCTGCCATTTTTATTATTTTTCTAATATATGAGAAAAATGCTTTATTGCATAATGTTATTTATATTTCCTGCTTAATTGTTACTATTATTTTTTTATAATACGAAAAATATTCTTTGTAATTACAAAGTTTTAAGTAACTAATTATGATACTTTAATTGTCATGTATATTTTTAATGAATAACTTTAGACTTGAAATTATTTATGTTTTAAATTAAGCATAAATAATTTCAGGTATAAAGATATTCACTAAAAAGATATTTCGGTTAAAGTTTCATTTAAAAAAATTAAACATCTAACATTTCGAATTCGCTTTTGTTTCCATTGGATGGTTCAAATAAAAATATATAATATCACAAAGGTTTCAAGAGTTAAAAGGGTAGGAACCACTTGTGTAAGTGATCATTCCTTTACACCATTATCCATAATATAAATCATTATAGTTTGGTTTTTGTGTGTATGTGGTTCATTTGATATATTGCTAATCCTTTCTTTGATAACAAAAACCAATAAAATATCTGCATCTAGCAATTATACAGATAAAGAAATAGCCAAAAAAACAACTGAAAGAATTTTGCTGTCTTATAATTACGAACAGTGAAAATGCAACATTGAGTTAAAGTAAGCCGTGTTGCTGTTGTTGACATGGTACCAATTTCCGAATATTAACATGGAAAGACCAACATATACTTCATTAGTGTAACATATTGAAAGAAATTTTATTTAATAGGACAGCTTTAGCTGTGTTTTCCGAGGTAATTTCCTTTTACCTCTTTAACCACAGTATACCACAGTGTTTAGCTGGGTTATAGCCTTCAGCTTCTTAAAACTAATAAGGTATTGATTAAACTGAATGTTTTACATTCATATGCTAAGTTAAGACATACATTTTCAAATATAAATTCTGAAACTTTTTTTTTTTTTGCTGTGTTACTTTTTTTTGGATCTATAATTTTCTTTTTATATATTGATTTTGGGAAAAAAAGAAAAACAATGCTTTTGTTTTTACGATATAATCGTGAATGCAGAAAAAATATTTGAAAAGGTATCTGTCTGATAGAAAACAAACGATATTTTTAATAAACTTATTAATTTGTCTGATTCATGAATTACGACGAAATCAGCATTTCAGTTATTATTTGGAATTTTCATTTCAAATCATTAGCAAACAATAAACCAAAGCTGTTTTTAATATTTTTTTTCTTTTTAATTATACTTTGTGGGGTAATTAATACTATTCATCATTGTTTTCGTTTTGTCCTTCTGGTTTGTAAGAAGAAGATAAAATTGCTTATACTATAAAAATATTTTGTCTATGAAATTGTTGTGTGTGTAACGATGCAAATGATTCAGTCATAAAACTTTAAATCTGTATTAAAGTAATAGATAACAATTCTGTGTACAAAGAACTCTTTAAAAATCCATTTCTACTCTTTCTATAGTGGAATGTAAGACAGAACTATTTTGGCATAATGGTTTATCTTGACTGTCTGTCAGTTTCTTCTCACCATTTGCAATAAAATGCTGCCAGTGCAAACCGCGGAATGGATGTAAGAGAATATTTGGTGCTTCCCTCTGTCACTAGTGGAACTTCCCCATTTCGTGTCTCCGTTTCATTTAGGCGATATCTCTTCGCTGTAATCCTAGATATAGACGGCAACAGCTTAAGCGGTAGCGTAGAAGCGTAGGTCTATTCCCAACGGTAATCTTGCAAATGTTAGAACACGTGGTGCTGGTCGCTCTCATTTAACACCGATGCCTCAAAGTAGCAACTGTGGATTGAATTTTTACTTTGAAGCCGATGTTAGGAAATGTTTGCTAAGCTTACTACAAAGATACCTAGTTATTGTTTCCTCTCTGAAACCTTTCAGATGCCAATTGAAAAAGGCGATGAGGTAGTTTTGGGCAAAGAATATTTAACTTGAACGCAAAATAAAGATTAATCTCAAGCCACTTTAGTGAAAACAAAGATAGAATTCATAGGGAAAAATATTTCCTATATTATAACAGAAGAAATTGTTGAAAGATAATCCGTTATATGTTCACGTAACTTAAAAGTCGAATGAAAAATTTTCTGTTTAGTTTTCACTTGTTAACAATCAAAAGAGAAGTAAAACTTAAAATACAAATTCTGTTTTACTAACAGATAGATGTTGTACATCAAAGATTAAAATTATGATTGTTTGTAATATTTTCTTTGACTATCTTTTAGCATTTTAAAATTCTTTCGGGCTTTACTTTTAGTTCAATATTGACATTTTTAGAAAATGAAAATCAGAAACTGAATCAATAATTTGACCGATAGATTTTGCACTTGTATTAAATTTATAGAAACAAGAGAATGGAACTTTGTCGAGAAAGTTACTACGAATATTAGATCGTTAAAAGATACGCAAATACCTTTAAAAACTTTAATCTGATAAGGAAGAAAAAAAAGAAACTCTAAGAAAATTTAGAAAAATCATTTTTTGCAGTAAGAATGTTGTAGGTTTCCATTTTAGAAGTCAGATGAAGAAATATTAACATTTAAAATTTGATAACCATTTTTTTATGTTTATCTCTCATAAAACTGATTAAATTTAATAAGGATCATCTAACTCATTAAATAAATGTTAAGATTCTATTCTATGTTTAATTTAATCTTAATAATTAATAAATACAATAAATCTACAATTAGCAAAATCTCCAAGACGTTTTCAACTTATTATTTTAAAAACTCAAAATTTAAACATAAAAAAAAATAACCATTCAGACGATTTTTAAACAATTCCTGTCTTCAAATCTCTATGCTTTCGATGCTTTCTCCAAAAAAAAAAGATAGGATAATTAATAAATTTATGAATGAATTCTTTACATGTAAAGAAGCATTTTAATTGATCCGTTCTTAATCGTTCTTTTGATCTTTGTTTATATTAGGAACTGACAAGTCAGAGCATTGGATAATAGAGAACATTTAATGGACAACAAAATTAAGATATATGACAAGAATAGCCAAAAAAGAAAGAATATTGAAAGCTTTTAATTAGAAATACAAAGTTCTGTTATCGGGGAAGTTTGGCTGGCTGATGAGTCCTAAAAAGGACGAAACGGCCCGTCCAGTCTCTTTCCGATGATAACTCAGGGTGCGAATCCTTTCCTCTCTTGTTATTTGCGTTGTGCCTTCGTTTTTTGCTCTTTTCATTGAATCATCAGGCACATAAAATCTCTTTTTTAAATACAAAGTTCAAAAATTGAAATAGATATTGTGGGGTTTCGGCAGCAAAATATGTGGTGTGTTTCGTGGTGTCTGG
>JAFIDM010002131.1:6404877-6519742 GCA_023159025.1 Thereuonema tuberculata
ATAAAATAACGATAAAACTACGATACAACTATAAAAATCACTACAATATTAGGGGATAGATGTTTATATCCAAAGGAATTTGACTGAACCTTGTTTACATTCCTCTCAATCAATTGAGTTCAAAGAATTGGTTTAGTAATTATCATTTTAATTTGCAGTTTAAATATTATGATTATTTTTAATTATGAAGAAATTGTTGGGATAACATCGTTAAATCATGTACCATTTATTAAGGTATGGAGTTATTTGTGATAATTAGTGATTTGTCTATTTTCTATTGTGAATTTAGTCTTTGTTAATAAAAAATCTTGAAAAAGGAATGACGTAGAATTCCGAAAATTTCCAATGTTTATTTAATAAATATTTTGAGGAGCATTTCAGATAAATATTATTTATATAAGAATATGAAGAGGAGTGAAATGAAGAGGCAATATAAGAAGAAACAAAATAAGAATTTTATCGAATATAGACTTATATTTCTAAGGTTGTCACAAGCGCTAAACTCTTAATAAATAAAGGGAAAAATGAAATAATAAAAATTCTAAGGAAAATAGACTGGACCAATTTTTCCTTAAACTCAGCAACAACATTAGATGTTTTGTCTGATTTTCGTTTCATTTTTGATAAGTTTTCCGCTTAATATTTCAAGGAACAAGTTTTCCCCTATATTTTTCACAAGACAATATTTCAAGAAAATACAAACTAACATAAAAACAACAACAATTAGATCTTAAGTTACACAGATTTTAAAAAATAATGACTGCGTTCGCTGACTCAAGTTTCTTTTTTCTTTTGAAGTCTGTTATAAAAGGTTACAACTTTCTTGGGATTTCGGATCTCTTTACAACATCGTAAATAAACAGACAATCACAGCAGTGGACGTTTACGAGACCTAATATTGTCCTAGTTTGTGTATAATCTTTGCGCAATCAAAATCTGAATCAAATTGTTTGGCTCTGTTTCTCTTCTGGCCATTTCTGGGCTCCCAGGACTTCCTATCGGGAAAAAAATGCCTATCTACCGGAAATCAGCGACTCGGTAAACAGGAAATCGACCGGGGGGACCCTCGCATCCCGCCGGTCTGAGTACAGGGCTCCAAGCAATTTCTCCCGGATCAGTACCGAAATTGTAGGAAATGGGAACGTAATACATGGGAGGGCGAATGCAATCTGTAAAACACCTGTAAGTAGATGATCCGTGTGCAAACACATAAACAGCCCGAAATAAGACCCTGGGACCAGTTTTTTTGTGGCTTTCCGCAAGAAAGAATATAAAAGCCGAAGGTGAATTCTGCTTGCGAATGTCTCCCAGGAGTTATTGCTTAGAGCCTTTGCTGCTTAGTCCCAAGCCATCTCTAGCAAAGGGAAGGTAGTTTTCACTGCAATATCATATTATCTTGCTCTAGGTCTCAAACACCGTCTTAAATCAGGTTCGTTGAAAACTCTAGAGCTTGGACATTAACTATACAGTTAATACATTAATTTTAAATGCGTAAATATTTCAAACACCTTTTGAAAACTAGAAAACTAAAGTTTCAAGAAAAACATAAGTTGTTTTAAAGAAAATAAGCCTATTTCAATTGTTGCATTTTTTATTATTATTATTATTTGTTTCTCAAAGTCTTGAAAGGAATACAAACAAAATGTTTTTTATCACATTTAAGCAGTAAATAACAAAATGGTTACAAATGTTAATGTAAATGCTAATGAAAATGTTAATTAAATACGTACACTATCACTTTCTTCAGTAGTATTTCAGTTTTGCAAAATTGATGTGATGTTGATAAAATTTCGATACAAAATTCAACCTTCAATGGTACTGATCTGAAATATCAAAAATACAAATGATTTGAAATCTTCCCTTAAGTTAAATAGCTGTACAGCATTATGCATTGAAACCAACTGTGAAAATTACTGATCTTCAAAGCAATATACTTATAGTCCACGGATGATTATATGTAGATTAACAGGAATTCAAGTATATTGTGCGTTTTTGATTAAAACACTTAAGACTTCATTCATAAAAATATTAAAAAAATTAAAAACAAAAAAACTCTCAAAACTGAGTTAGAATTGAATAAAATTCAAATCAACAAAGTTTTAAAACTACTCTTCAAATAGCAATTTCGGAACAGCACAAAATTCTAATGTCTGCCATTATATTTTAAAATTCTGAGTAAGTCAAACAATGAAAATGAATTACAAATGGCAGTCAAAGAAAATCATTTGGACCCCTTTTTTCTATCCTTTCCATATGAGATTGAGAGACTCGGAATCCACTGATGATATTTGATTTCCATTAAATGCTGAAACTCGTTCTTTTGAGAAAGGAAAGTCTAATTGAAACTGAAAATTGTCAATAGAATTGGTCCACTTTATTTTGAAACTTTATTAAAATAAATTTACCTTAACTTTTAATCTATCCAAATGTCAATTTAATTATGAGGGAGAGCAAATCTAAAGTTAATATTACATTGCCTACATACAAAACGCAAATTAAAATGAAAAGAATCAGTGAGCTTAAAGTTTTTGTAAAAATACATTAATAGCATTTTTAAGATCTAAACTTTTGTTGGACATTTTAGTTTAGAAATTAAAAAAAAAACATAAATACGCAGTAATTTAAACCAGTTGACAGGAAATAAAAAGCGTGTGAGATATATTTACAGAAATAAGATAAATGTCTTTATTTATAAAATATATTTTATTTATAATTAATAAGTAAGTTATTGAGTAATTATATAGTAATTTATAAAAATGCAGAAATTATTCTGAGATCGATGTGAGAAAATGAGGACTGGACTGCAGAATTCGTCAAACTTACATCTTCGGGCTTTTTTTCTTTTCTTTAAATATAAATTCTATTGAAGTACAATTGAAGCATAATTTAATAATACTACAATACAATACTACATACTGAGAAGTTATTAAATTTCCCAATAATAAAGCATTAAATTCCATTATAATTTAAAGTTTACTTTTAATGTAACTCACCTTTTCGGGTTATTTGTAACTTTTAATATTACAGTTCATTCTTAATTTTGTATTAGATTTCTTCATTAAATGAAATTAATGAAAGACGATATCTTTATGTAGTTAAAAAAAATGCTTTTTAATCCCAAGTTAAATTTAGCATAAAAGATTTAATTTTCAATTAGAAAGCAACATTATTCTGAGACTAACAGAAATATGAATGTTTTATTTTATGCTCGTTCCTTTTTCGAGTATTGAGGGATACTGTGTTTTTGATTATGTATTTTTATTATTTACCTTTAGTCTTTCTAATTTGTTAAGGCTTTACCATCAAGAAGATATTGAAAACCACTATGAGACAATGGAATATCTTACATTTGGTCTGTGGGTTGTAAGGCTTTGTTAACAGTGACGTCATTTGAACATAGCAGACGCAAAGACCATTCGTAAGCTAATATGTAGGTAATTCATTTGTTCCTGAACATTAATGATAAGCATTAAAACTCCAAAGTATACTAAGCAAACTAAGCAAGTATACTTAGTAACATCTCAATACAGCCCCTACTATCAAATTGTGGTCCTAAATAAAATAAAATATAACATTTCTCAATAAATTTCCTTTATCAGATTGTTTACAACATTGATTAAGAATAACTTAAATGAACTAACGAAATAAAATATTAGTGGAAGAATATACTTCGATTGGCAATCTATGGCCTTTAGAGCAGCTATCTTCAGTTATCCTCATCAATAAATGTTGTTATCCTACATTATTTGAGAAATGATATTTTAATTTTGTCATTATTGAAGTAGATGCGATACATTGAAGCATCCTCACCTCAACAAAAATATTTTTTTCGTCGCTTCGATCCACTGCAGTGGTCAAACGGTACACGACCAATACTCTGGGATTACATTCTGGGGAGTCATCTTCTGTGACAGCAGGTCTTCCCTAGGTTTGCTAAAAAGTACTTTAACAGCATGTCTGAATACTGACAACATTCTGCAACTTGTAATATTGCCTATGATGTCTTGGCTTTCAGTGGGTATTTAACACCGTATTAATGCCAGATCTCACACGGCGAGACTCTCAACAATGCCTCCTAGAGGGTCCATACCCTCTCTTGGACAGTCATGTCCCCAGACCTCTCGCCAATCAAAAATGTTCCCGATTTCCTGGGAAGGCAGTTCCTACCCATTATGGAATATGTCTGAACTAGTTAACAATTATAGAACATCTGGCAGTATCTGCAACACGACAACAGTAGTCTCTTAACTGACTCTACGCCACA
Source organism: Thereuonema tuberculata (assembly GCA_023159025.1). Classification (NCBI taxonomy): domain Eukaryota; kingdom Metazoa; phylum Arthropoda; class Chilopoda; order Scutigeromorpha; family Scutigeridae; genus Thereuonema; species Thereuonema tuberculata. Next base: position 6,409,142 of record JAFIDM010002131.1, read on the forward strand.
TCGTCGTCAGAGGAGTATTTACTACTATAACATTTGGCCGTTATAATGCACCTGCTCTGTTATAAAAAAAACCTTTTGCAATGAAAATGTAATCACTGCTTTACAATAATATTACTAATTTCGAGGTGCATTTTTTTTTTAAGCAGCGTATTTCGTTTTTATTAGTCAACTAACTAAAAGTAAGTTAAATCAAGAGTTTTTCGAGAGTTATTATTAAATCATACAATTTATTTTGTATAGTTAAACAGATTTAAAAGCTTTAAGTAGAGTTTCAGTAGTGTTTACAAGAGAATGAAACACCTATCGTCCTCGTTACTACAGTATTTTCCAACTAGTTGATGTACCTGCTTCAGACAATCTGGTTTTCAAATATTAGGAAATCACAACAGACTCATTACTCTTCTAATAGGCTATCTGTACAGGTCCACCACATATTTTTCAGCATTTGATGCATTTTTTCCTAATTGTAAAGACTGTTGAAAATAGTGGTTTTTGCGATTTATCTTTCTCTGAAAAAGAACAAAATGGAGTTATGGTGGCGGAAAGGGATTTCGTGTTATGTTGCCTTTACAGGAGGAATCGAAGGAACAAATGATAAATGGAAGCTACTTTATGGTACTAAGTCCGATAAACATTCGATCGTATATAAGAAAGGTGTAGACTCATTACTAAAATGTGGGAAATACAGGGTCAGTGATCACAAATCACCAATTAACTGTACGTTACAACATTTTCTGAAATACAGAAAAAAATTGCTATTGTTTATTTACGCCAATAATATCTTCGCTTTTCCATGCTTGATTTTTTTTTAATTCAGTTTTATTAAATGAATTTAATATTCACCTCATGGGTTTTGTCTTTCCATCTTTTTTCTCCATGAAAGTTTAAGGTCAAAAAAGAGGGAAAATTATTCGAGTAAATGAGGTACATTAATTTCTCTTCTAATTTTCAATTTTCCTAATTTTTAAATTATTCAAAAAGATATTGTTTTTTTATCGTCCATGTGAAGTGCACATTCACTAAATCGCTCTCGTCGAATTTTTCAATGTTTTTTTTTATCTTCCGCATACTTAGCAAACATCTATTTTAACTCCTCACAAACTTGGAATTCCTTCGAGTCAAAGGTGAAAACTATCGATTTTTCCAAAGAGGGGAAAAATGAGTTGAAGTTGTAACCCTTCGTTTTTGGGTGGCGTCTCTAGTCGATCAATTGCCCGATCGATTTCGGGTTGTGTGGAGACGTGGTTTCCAAGATCTCTTTGCACACGAAAACCATGCAATCCCACTGTTAATAGTATCTCGGGAAGGGGCCAATTCTTGGGGTAAATAAATCAACGCTGCGCTAATTCGCGCTCCGTAATAAATTGGAGGATGGATCTTCGTGATTATAGGCCTAATGCCCTTCTAGCGCACGAATTCCGAACAGGATTACCAATGACGGAGGCTCGACATCCACACCCGGACAACTTAGTTTCACTTGAGATCGAAGTTTTCACTGAGTGGCAATGCGGAGTCTTAACTCAGTTACACCGTACAAAACAGATTGTGGTTACAGTAATGGCAATTACGAATTGCAAAAACGAATTCCCGCTTTTATTTTACGAGGACTTTTATGACTAGAATTGAAATAACATTACTCGCAACTATATTTTTATTGCTCTTTCGTACATTTCTTGCAATTATGACTTCTATTGCCTTAATTGTGAATCCGACAATAAAATTAGCAATCTCTCTCTGCGCAGGAATGAAGTGAATCGAATATTATTTATGAATTAGGGTTTTGACATTCATGGTTATTCTGCTGAAAAGGCTTCGGTCTAAAAGAGTATACAAGTTAGACTCGTACATATAATTGCTCATATTTATACAATAATTGATATGTTACACTTACAAAGAGAAATCTTACAACAATAAGTACAGAATCAATAAGTGACTATTTCTCATTTCTCGAAATATTGCTTCAAAATGAGTCAAAATAATTATGAAAAGAGAACTTTTACGACAGCTATTTGTCGGCTTATGGTGCTCATCAGCCGGAACAAGTCACTTATAGCCATATGCTGTATTTTCCATTTTGCTTTGAAACTTATTTGAAATAAGAAAGCCTTAGTATTTACTATGTATTATTTCTTTCTAATTGCCAAAGAAGTTTAATAACATCCTGTTCAGAAAATCAACTGATAGGCCTAAATAATGTAAAGTAATTTTAAAATTCATATTTACCAAACGTTCCATTTATTAAATCCATTATCTTATCTGTCTATTTTTTTGTCACCGAACCTACAATAATGTTGCAGACGGAAGATAAAGGTGATATTTAAAAGTCAGAGCAAATTTATATTTTAAGTTAGTTTTTAGCTATTTTTCACTTTTCACTTTATTTATAATTTCATTAGTAAAAACAAACAAACAAACAGGAGAAAGATCCAGCCAGATAGTTTGAGCGCCTTCTAGTTCTTTAAATGATCCCAATTACCCAATTTCTTTAAATGATCCCTAAAAAATCCCGAAAAGTATTTAGAGTTCATATTGTTTATGAAAATATATTATTTCGATTATGTCTACAGGTATTAATATTGCTAAAATTTGAGGAATTAATTCACTTGAAATTATGAATAGTAAGGAAGTTCATTAATAACTACACAATTTTTTAAGTTTTATTAAATTTCATCATTTCCTTTACATATAAAGTTCTGCATTAGACGCCCTACACATATTATATAAATGTTGAATTCAAAGGTAATGGGAAGTAGTTAAATTGATAGTTAATGTTCAGGAATATCTATTACTAAGCACAAACATATTTAGATGTTAATTAAACATAGCATTGCGTCATTAAATAATGAACTTATTAAAGTATAAATATAAAACTAGTTTAAAAAGGAATTTTCTAAAATACATTAAAATTAAACTATAATTATAATTTCAATGCTGAAATTTAAACCCTAAAATCCTTATAAAGTTTGAGAGCTACATTTCGGCAAGGAAGAATACATTTCATGAATTCTTCTCAATTAAATCTGTTTTAAGTAAAAGTTTAAGTTTTCATTTCCCAAATACTACTTCCCAAAGAAATGCAACAGCTCATAAAAATCAAATGCCTGTGTGTGACCTTGTATGTGTGCTCAGAGTTTGTCTTTCCTTTTAAACGAGTAACCGGTTTTTCTTAAAATATGTATCTATATTTACAAAACAAATATAAATTTTATTTGAAAATGTTTCTGCGCAAATCCATGTCGAGAAATTTGCGGCGAAGAGATATAGCAGAGAAATAATGATTTTTACCGATACCTAACAAAGGAAAATAGCAATTACTTCCACTTGTCACGTGGAAATATTCCTATTTAAACTGATTCTGCTGGGCCTAAAAATGTTTAACCAATTTTAACATTGAATTAAGCTCAACTAATGGAAAACTCTATATTTTTGTTTTCAGCAGGTAATAAATATATTATACTTTAGAAATATATCGACACTTTTTGTTTGTTATGTTGTTGTTTTTTTTTCCAATTTAAAAAGTAAACAAAAATAAAACATGCAATTAAATGTAAAACAAATTTCAGATTCTTTTGAAGTCTGTTTAATATTAGGTTAACTGTTACCCTTTATCAGTGAGTTTCTTTTAGGATTCCTAAGAATGCTGAAGGGATGAGGATCGTATTGACAATATTTCCGCCAAAATAACAACGGTTAAAGTTTTCCACTGTTTTTAAAGAAATAACTACTCTTCTACTTCTTTACAAATTTCATTTTCTTTTGGAATAACGCCGAGTTGGAATAACGAACTTTTTATCACTGAGACTGGTTGCGAGACAAAGTTCTGTTTATTTCTGGAGCAAATATGGAAAAATTTAAAAGACAGAAAAGCAATATTCATATTGATTAGAGGAAGTCTTGATGCTTTGCCAAATCAGGAAAAAAAATACCCAAGATGAGCGGAAGTTAAGAATTTGGGAATCCTTTTATCTTAGGATTAAAGCTCAGGTAACTTTAGCAACATAATAAACAAAAATAGTTTTTAATATTATCTCATGATCAAGATGTATTATCTTATTGCCCTAATATTCATTAGCATAATGTAATTATAATTTTATTATTATATTGATTTTTTTATTTTAATTTTAATATAGTGATGTATTTTATCTTTGATTCTACTTTTTCTCTGACTGAGGAGGCGATGTCTAACTGTTACACCTGAATATTTTTTCTTTTGTTTTTCTACTTGTCTGTTTGGAGGCGAATCATGATAAAATAGCTGAGCAGATTTCCATATAATTTGATACGTAGTTATTTATGGTCAAACCTAAAAACATAAATAGATTATTTTGGTCGCCAATCCTTCCTTTCCTCACTAAGATGGCGAAGCAGACTTTTTTGTTTTTGTTTTAATTAGGTGCGATTCTTATTTATAGTCGAACTTTTAAATATGAGCACCATTATTTTAGTCTTCAACCACCCTCCCTTCTTCACTTTTTCCCTACTAATGTAATCTTTATATAGAAAAGGGAAATTTGTGGATATATATATATGTTTGTATGTATGTGTGTGTGTGTGTGTGTATGTCTCTCTTGAAAATGTTTAGCAAACTCCCCAATAAGCTACAAACTTGAAATTTGACATGTGGATAGGTTCCATACTTTAGACAATAACAATAGAACTTTTTTTATTTTTATTGGGATGGGGGTGGGGGAATGACCATGAACTGTGTGTGGTGGTAACCATGACACTGCGGCGCCAACCCGCAGTACATCCGAGTTACGCTAGAAGGTTTCAAGTGACAGGAGTGTGGAGAATGCCACAAAGGGCTGGGAAGTCGTATATACTCCGATCTCGATATTAATTTGCTAAATAAATAAAGCGTTTTTTTGCGTTCCATTTTTTGCAAGAGTATCCAGCTAATATTATGTACAGTATAACCCCGTTATTGCGCTCACATAGCGACCATGACCTAAAAGCGTAATAAGCGGGACAGCACTATATCGAGGTTTTATTGTATATAGAAAACGTCCAGGGATCGTATAAAAGAAGCCTAAAGAACGGGATAGCGCTATAAGTGGGAGCACTATATCGAGACTTTACTGTATTTCATAGTGCATTAGGTTCATTAAGTTTACATATCTATTAGCAAATATTGGAATACATTAATTCCTTATCTTTGATTAGTGGCTTATCCTTTGGATTTTATCCTGATCTGTAATTTATGTATGTACTCGGCATCTGTTGATAGGAAAAGAGTAACTTCTTTACGGGACTGTGCTATATTAAACTTATGTTATTACAGTATTATTAGTAGTATTAGTACTATTTTAATAATACTATTTGCATTATTATAATTTAGATTATTTATATATTATCTAATGGTGTGATGTTTTAATATTAAATCCTAACTACTGTTGGAATGTTTGGTTAATTTCTTTTGCAAAATAACTATGAAACGGGATTGTGGAACTATTTTGAAAGGTCACGTATTACAAAAATATGCATCGTAGATATAACTATTTTTAAAGATAATTTTTAATTATACTCATAAAATAAAAAATAGCCGTCCATCTTAAGTATTGTTTACACTATTCATGAAAATCATTACATTGTTATGTAATGTCGACAACTGATTGCATTTTAACTTATAAAAATAATAAACAAATATCTTGAGAAATTCATGTAATTATAAGTGGCTCTTGATAAGCCTTTTATAACATCTGCAAACAATATTGCTGTAACATGAAGCATGTATTAATAGCTTATTACGTATTAGGGTAGATTGGGGGGGGGAGATGTCATTTTCTCTGTATTGATTTTTTTGTTACTGACAGACAAACAACCATAAATATGTAAATTTTCTTCATATCACAATTAGCACTACTGTATCTTTCTGATTTCGATATCGTTATTATTTTGTTAAAAATTAAGAAAATAAAATAAGAACGCTGTTTCTTTAGCTCTGTTATTAACGAATGCGGTATTTCACCTAAGGCTGGTGGAAAATATCATGACATCTTACCACAGGCATTGTAGCATCTTACCCATGCAGATTCGACAAGATGCTAGTTGCTAAAGTTTTTTATACATTACTTTTACATTACTTTTACTCATACATGATACATAATCCTGCCAATTCCTTTTTTTTCACATATCTAAACGTCCATATAATTATAACTTATTTATTTTTGGTCTGGCAAAGCAAAATAGGCTTAATGGTGACTTCAGGGCGTCGTCCCCCAGTCTACTGTATAGCCTATTAACTGTGTTATATAGTACAATAATATTACAATCCGAAACTCTTAGATATCTCGTAAAGATCTGCGACTCAAATCACAAATTGTACTCTTAGAATATACATTAATCTGAGAAAAACCATTTCAAAAAAAGTTTTCTCGATTTTGAATCGAGAATAGAAAAATCATTTTCATGAAACCTATTTTTCCAAGATGCTAATTATATTTTTTTAAATACAGTAAATTATATCTTAAATCGTTTTGAAACTTTTTACCACTTTTTCTAGACAATGAGACAAGGTTTTGTTTAGAACAAAATCGATGCGTCTTTCGAAAGGAAAAATTTTAAAAATATCGTATTCTATTTTCAGTAGTGGTTTTTCTTATTTTTCGCATCCAGTTTTCAACGAAATGCAAATGCAACGACTGAATTTCAACTAAACTACAACCATATGCAGTATTCATTTTAATTCTCCAGGAAAACTCTCTGAATCAGCAGCAAGGATGTTATAAAGAATATTTTTATCCTGAATTAAATTTACCAGTAACAGTGTAGGTTTTAACTGATCTGAATTACGTTGACTAAACATAAGCTAAAATAAATGCTGTATTAAAGTAAAAGTCTGTATTGTTGTTTGCAAATAGTAAATTTAAATGTAATTTTTTTTGTCTTCAAATAAGGTGAACTTTGAAAAATATAATTGCAGTTAAGAAGTAGGAAATATGATTGAAGATTCCCTTATGAAGACCTTTAAATCCTCTTAAAGGTGAAGAAGGAAAATTCTCACATCGATAGGATTCATGAGACTTTATTTCTATGGACAATCAGGAATAGAAGAAATCAGGAATGGAAGAAATCAGGAATAGAAGAAATCAGGAATAGAAGAAATCAGGAATAGAAGAAATTAGGAATAGAAGAAATTAGGAATAGAAGAAATCAGGAATAGAAGAAATTAGGAATAGAAGAAATCAGGAATAGAAGAAATCAGTCCCATGATTCATCACCTCCTGACTAAGAAAAAAGTCATCCTTATTTTAGAAACCTCTCCTTTCATTCAAACCTCTCTAAAACTTAGGATCCGTCATATTAAGAATACTTATTTAAAGGTATTATTGTAATTACAAAGTTGGGCAGTTCTCGTTAACTGTTATGAAGTGAATTTTGTGCAACTTGGTAAAATAAAAAGAAAAAATCTATTGCACTAACTCTAATTTAATGAATTGATAATTTAGCTGTTTTTTAAATATATTTTATGATAATAAATTAAAGCTTATTTATAGGAAAGTTTCATTCTCAGACAAAAAAAAATCATTTCCTTAATAATTTATTTTTTAGAAGAAAATCCGCCTAAACTGAACGAAGTATGTTTCATAATTTTAAAGATGAAATCATTAGTCATTGACGAATCTTTAAAATTTAGAAAAAAATAATTTGTTCAGTTTTGACTTTTTCTATTTTATTTTTCTAAAACACAGATCTTTCGTTTATTTAAGTTCAATAATGGGGATGTTTAAGGTCTTTGGGTTCGAGGCTGGAAAAGTCACGTGATGTGTGTACTCACGTTTTAACTCCTTCCTAAAGACTGCTGAATTTCGGATCTTTATTCAAGAAGATTCTAGTTTTCAGTGCTTTTAACTAATTATGTAATATACAATTAGCAAAGATAACATTAACAGAAATAAAGAAACTCAGTTTTTGAAATAAAATCGCAAAAAAATAAACTTTCAAATTGAAAAAATGCAAATCGAATTTCAGAAGTTTTCTGTCGAAACACTTTCAAGGTCATTGTGAAGAAAATCAACTGATTATATAAATAAATAAATATATAAATAAATAAATATTTAAGCTTTATTTAAGTTGAAATTTCAAAATTAAATAATTATGCAATTTTTGAAGTAATTTGCAGATATGATAATTGTTTATAGACGCTTCATGAGAACTTATAAAACAGGATGTAATTTTAGCATAATTTTAATACCTCAGAAGGGAAATAAAAATTTATTCAAAGCCTTTGCTTTTAATTTTCTCATTACTGCAGTAAATTAAGATATACTTTTTTCAATCGCATTATAAGCATTATCGGTCCCGCCATTGGGGATATGTTCTTAAATGGAAATTATTAAATAATACGAATTACAATGATAAATATGACATGAATTGTTTGAACATTTACGAATTTTTTCTTCGTATTTTTCTGATATTTAAAAAAAAATGTAAGTAAACGATATCGCTTGTAATCGACATTGAAAATAAAAACATAATATATAAACAATTTACCAAATAGAACAGTTTTAGCAATTTAAAAACAAAAAAGGAATCATTATTAATAATAACAAATTACATTAAAAAAAAAAACACCTATGACCGAAATAAAAAAACAATTAAAAGAGGGAAGCTGATTCTAAACATAATAATGAAAATATTTAATGTACGAGACTTTTAGTAATACATAAGTAAGACTTATAATAATGTTGCACAATTTTTTTGTCTGATTTGTAAGGAATAGTAATAATAGAAACGAATTTGGTTTAAGTAATACATTTTTATTAAACCTCGAATAAGTAAACTGGTGCTTGAAAGGGATCAGCTGATGTTAGTGCAAACTGTGCGTTCAAATCATTTCTTTTAGCTTCAGAAGTCAGATTTTACATTAAATCAGTTACTTTTATTTTTACTTAGGAAATCATGAACTTACATCTTATTTTTACTTAAATAGCAAAGTTATTTTGGAGGAATTTGAAAATAAAGCGAACGATGTCACAAAGTTTCTACTAGAAGGCATTGGAGGGTTAACCATCATCACGTGATCGTGACGTCACGTTAAACATCCCCAATCGTACAACATCTTTTTGTGTTGATTTCTTCTTTGAGATTTTCTAATTTCTCAAGTTTTTTATCATATTTTTTTAGTGAAAATAATTTCTTTTAGTCTTAGTTATATTTGGACTGATACTCGTACATTTTGTAAAATGTGTCTTTTTTTTATTTACTGAGGCTTACATTGTACAGATATTCTAATAAATTGTTTCTTCATAAATTAAGTTGTTTAATTTAAAAATTAAAAAAAAAATTATAAAAAAACTGAGACATTTTAATGTAAACAAAATTAAATAGTAAAATATCGTGTTTTTTACTATTAGAGTGTTAGCAAAAAATTAATCAGTATTCAATCTCAACTGTACAGTTAAAACTCAACTCAGCTAAAGGGTATATCACCTAAGTAAGGCAGGAAAAGCACTCTTGGGGCCCATTTGTTGAAAGGATAAAAAAGAACTGCATTGAGAACGTTATCAATTGTTTGAAGAATGTCTTGGAAAAGCAGAAGATGTTTACGGTGATCTATCACTCTCTTGTATTCATTTCAGTCTTTGTCAAAATGACTGTGTATTTCACAATGACATAGAAGCTATTCTAATGTTCTCTATATTTTTTGAAATCTGATACAGCTGACATTTAGATATCATGAAGAACAAAATTCGTATGGCATTCTAGCTCATTACAATTTACAATTGAAGTAAATTGTTAATAAAAATAGTTAGATTTCGGAAAACAAACTATTTATTTTAGAAAAAAAACAAAAAAACAGCGAATAATGTAATAACATTGTAGAGGAAAGTACACAGCATAAATGTCTGCTGTTGCAGCGATAAAAGGGTAAAATTACAGGTTAGTATTGGTCCATTGCATGCATCCCTACAAACCTCGAACAACAAGGAAACCTGATGCTAAAGTTATCTTCTTGATGAACTTAAGTTTATCTGTGGTTGTAGAAATTGGAAACCAAACACTAGCTGGGCGTGTTGTCAAACCGCTCATAAAACATAGAATATGAAATATTTTAAAAGAATTACTTTCTTGGTAATTTTAACTCCTCTTCAAGCGAATGAGCTAAAAGTTTTAATCAAAATAAGGATTTTTCTGTGATTTCCGAAATGAAGATAGAGCATTTGAAAAAATAAGAAAATGGTGATCAGGCTAAAAAAATAACTAAAAGCCTTGATAAAAACCTCAAACTTCTAAATCCTTGATATAAGTGTTTTCATAGTACGATAGATCTTATCTTTAACTGAACAGTATCTGTCGAATCGACACTTCTTTTAAATGTATATTCTTAAAAGAAAAGAGAAAAAGAAATTGGCCAAATCTTAAGCTTGGTCGAAAGCACGGTGAAATTATTTCCAAATCAATCACTTAAAACTGCAATAATAGAATCCATATTCCTTAAAGGAAATGATAATATTCATTGAGTTGCATGTGCTTGTAAATTATGTAACAAAAGAGTATTATGTAGTAAATGGAATTACATGTAGTAAATTATATAAGACGTTGCAGATGGGTTGGAAGACTTATATCGTGGAGAAGAAACACAATGGACAAAGCTAGAAAAGTCTGAAGAGTCGAGGGATATAACTACAATGAATCTAATTGATTACATCAACAAAATAAATGTTAAAATCATCTCTTTATCTTTAATAAAAACTATCCGTTGATGAATGATTTGGTCCGTACCACAATTGGTATTTGGTGACCCATGTATTGTTTTCTTCATAGGCTCGGCATCAGAGCACAATGTACAGTGCTGGTTGAATATATAGTTGATAAAAGCTGGATCTATTCACAACTATAAGAGATGGGGTTTTAATAAACAAAAAAGATTGAAGCTGTAATGTAGGACCTTGAGGGAGAGCGAGCTTATAGGGCATCTAAAAACTATTTTAAAGGCAAGAAAAGTTGAAAACGATGCTGAATTTCGAATTCCGGTATTTTTACTCAAAAATGTCTACAGCAATTTAAGGCAAATGTCCGAATGAAATCACTTATCTTAGCACACGATAGACTTGATAGATCAAAGGCTTTTCGTAAAATCCCATAGAAAAACATTGCTGCTGTTGAATTATCACCAGATCCATTTTTTAGGATATTTGTCATAGAGCTACACTCTACAATGGGGTAATTTGTAACTATCCAGCAATACATCCAATATAAGGTGACAGTCAAGACTTTGCCTTCGATGAAGAGAAACAAACACTGAAGAAGAAAGAAACATCTAAGCTCCACGCCGGGATTCGAACCCAGGCTCAGTCTTTTGGCAGGCCTTCGGAGTGACTACAAGGCTTTGCTTGAAAGACGCAATAATTGTGGAACCCAGAAGTTAGTTTGGAATTTCATTTGGGATAATAGAAACAAATATTTTGATAAAAAAAATTCAATTTATTTTGAAAATTATTATACCGTTTAAAAATGTAAGATATATAAAAAAAACCGATTGCTAAGAGAGAAAAGGATTAAAATCACATTCCACTCTCTCTCTGGTGTAAACTGTCTTTACGACAGGTTTCAATTGGATGTTCTCCATTTTCTTCTTTCCTGTGCGTCTTTCTTAAATTGTTCATACTTTCTTCCCCTTTTAAAGAGCTTCCACTAGAGCTTAATATTTTTAAGCTCGGCCGGATCAGCTTGAAATTAGGGCATTACGTCATCAAATTAGATTCAGTATTGATTTTGCTCCGTTGATTAAAACGAAATTTCAAAGAAGATAATGAGGAAGGCGACAATAATTAACAATTGGATAAAGTTCAATTAAATTTAAGGCAGATATCAATGCTTTCAGTTTAGTAGCCTGTTCTCGTAAATCAATGTAAATAAATATAATGAAAACAAAAGCCGTATAAAATACGTAAAACTTTAAAAAATACTAAAAAAATATTAATATAAAACGGAAAGTTTCGACCACCGGAAAACTTCAAGGTCATCTTCAGCTGAAAACTGCCAAAGCTCGAAAAAGTTCTATTTTATGGTAATATATTTTTTGTTATTTTTTAAACGTGTGCGTTATTTTTTTTTTATGTATTTGTAACGTTTTCTTAAACACTCATTTTCGCACGTTAAAATTAAATTTATGATGTAAAATATTTTTTTGTTATTAAAAAATATTTTATTTTGAAAAGAAAAGGAAAAAAACAGAAACGAATAAAATTGCAGAAAGAAAATAAAACAAATAAAAAATTAAGCAATGAAAGTTTCTTAAATTATTCAGTCGTGAGTTTTCAAAAATTTTTAGATTTTTTTTAAAGAATAAAAATAAAGAAGCTAAAATTTTATTTTCCAGGCTTTTTTTTATAAATACCATATTTTCTTTGTTCTAATTGAATAAAATTCTAATGAAAGTGATAAACTGATCCCCATATTTAAAACACGTAAAATATATTTCAGTCTCGAAAGTTTAATAAAATATTTTCACTGTATTTATTATCATTTTAAGATTGTAAAACAATATAAAAAAGTATATATGAGAATTTCTCTAATTATATTTTAAAATTTAGTGTATATTCATTTTATAGTTCTCTTTTGTTTTTGTTTCTCCTCATTTTAAATGGTGACTTAATTAGTATCTATTTAATATTATTAGGAAACTGACTAGAGTTTATTAAAATTTATTTTGAGAGAAAAAGGGTTATTTTAAAAAAGATTATTTCAGTATTATTGAAATTTTCTTAACATCAAATGATAGATTCATCTGCCAGAAAAAATTGATAACCTTCTGATAGTCTTTGTCGAAATATGTTTTTTTTTTTCTTTGAAGCATGACACATTCTAGTCTCTGGGAACTTCACAATAGTTTCGTAAAAATGACTGAAAAGGAGAAAAGAACAAAGATGTTTCTTTTTGAATTGACACATTTTCGACAATCAACTCCTTGTGGAAAACTTGCTGATCAAGCTTTCATTTTGACGAAAATGACACCTTCAGCTTTTCTTTTCTCATCTTCTAGCTCAACGTGATCTATCTACCTCAAAAATTTAACATCGCTTTATTTGTTATACCATACATTACAAATAGTTAATTAAGGATTCGACTAATAGGTTTATTTTCTTTCCTTACCTCCAGAGGCTTCTACGTGATGTGAATGATAATAGTTTTTCTGAGTTACGGTAGTGTTAGGAATATACATGTTTATTATATTAAAATTTGAGACTAATGTTGAAACTGACATCTCAAGACAGCCTGTTTCATGCTAACTTGGCGATCATCAGTTGAGAGTAGTCAGAATGAAGAAAGCAGGTCTCCTAACGGAGGTGTATTTGAAGTAGAGTGGTAAAGTAGAGTCTTGAGATGTCAGTTTGAACTTTGGCCTCAAATTTTAATGTGTTTAGTCATTTTTAGGCGCTTTTTCTTTATTTAGATGCTCTTAAGAAATTCATTGAGGCTGGCAGAGCCAGCACATGAATTATCTTTTTCTTTATTTTTAATGTGTTTTTATATTTTAAGTTTAGATTTATAAAGGTTCCGTTTCTTTTCCCACTCTATACATGTTTATTGTTATCATTTAAATTAGCTATCAACTTTTGGCTTGGCTTTTCACTTTCCAATCAACAAAGTAGATAGACGCTGCTCTTATAGATCTAGATAGGAATTAAACAGTTCTGTTACTATTAACCTTTATTGTACTGATTGCACTGGTATATGAAAAAAGGGAACTATTGAGTAGACATAATTTTCAATATTTCCTTTGTAACTCCTCCATTGGAGTATTCCTCATTAAAAATATTCTTTAATAAATGCTGAAAAATATATAGTAATTATTTAAAACAAAATAAAATTGATAAATCAGAGGTAGTTGAACACTGCTTAAATTGTGGACATCAAATGAGTACCAAAGTAAATTGTTTATAAATTGAAAGATAATGGGAAGTATTGTAATTAGGAATACTAAAGGCAGGAATTTAAACAGGAATGAAGGCATTGGGGTCGGTGATAAATTCGTCAGTCTAGCTATGAATTTGTTTAATTTAAAATCTAACGAAATTATGAAATTTGAGGAATTGGTGTATTAATTATCAGCTTTGACGGTTTAGTATTTGTATTTGTTTACACTGACGATATTAAATGGGTGATTTTGTAATGAAGGCAAAGCTCGATTTGTTTGTATGTTATATATTATTAACCAAATTTCATGTTCTCATTTTTCTACTTTGTTTACGATTATGGCTTGAAAAAGGAAAGACGCAAAATCCTTTTCCAAAATTCGCTTGAATTAAATATATTTTAAATATATTTTTGTTAGGATATGTTAATTTTAATAATATGACTATTAAAAGGGAGGAATTGAAAAGTAAGTATGGAACTTACTTTTTTATTTTTTTTTCGCCTTTCTTATTTATTGTGATCATATTTTAATTTACTAATATATTAAAGAGTATTTATAATGTAGGCTTTTATACAAACCTCAATGTAAACTAATATCTTAATTATCATCATATTTCAGATAAATCTTTTTTTATTTTTAAAACTTAAAAAAACAAAAGAAAACCAAATATGGTTTATAATTGATATTCTGTCTTACTATGAGTTGTATAAATTGGCCAAATCTACAAAAAAATTCAAATTTACAAGGAAACTACTTTTTAGTCGCAAATCCCATAAATAGAAGTCGAACTATTTTTTTTATTGACTTAAGTAATTGGACAATTTGACTTAATTTGACTTAACACATACATATTTAAGAATCTGAAAGGAAGACAATATTATAAAACAATGAAGATTTATTTATAGTTGGAGTTTAATTGAAATCTTTTGTGAAAGAAAAAGCTGCATATTTGTTTTGATTAATCTTTAATAACCTTGGGAGTTCATTTGAAAGCATCAAATAGTTGCATTGGAGGAAAGACCTCCATCATAAGTTGTTGACTTCACTTGAAATGAGGGAAACTTAAGGTTTGGGGATTAAGTCAGCTAAGAGGATTTTGAGTTCTTGTAGGTCTTTATTTTGAAGTGCTTTTAGAGAAGGATGCTGGTCTTCCTTCCATTTCCCAGCTTTTGTTTCGATTAATCAATTTCCCTATGACTTTAACAAATTAATCAGTTTTAACTTTTCTTCTTAAAGATGTCTTTCTTAAAAGAAGAAGAATGACTTAGAGAAGTCAAACGGTGAATTTTTGAAGATTGAAGGCCCGTGACTTTCTTGCCCTTGTCTTCTGGGAAATTAATTATTGGATTAATTAATTAAGAAATCAAATTGAATCCTCGGTATAGTCGTAGTTAAAGAGCGATGAAGGACCAAAAAAATATAGAATTTTTAAAACAGAAAATAGATGAATAATGTATGAAATGCATTGACCAGACATTTATTCTCAATATCAAACCATATTTGACAGCTTTAACGGCAATAAATATCTATAAAAAGAACTGGAGAAAAGCTTTGCTTGCAGCCATATCCTTGATTTGAAGCCAAAATCCAGTAGCAATAAAAATTTTTCTTGTTTTAAAATAATATTATTTTGTAATAAAGAGAAAGACTCTATCTGGAACCATTGATTCTCATATCCTTTGGCCTGTGGGGATAATAATTTGCACAAAAATAACTTAAAACTCTAAAAAAGGCATAAGGTGTTTTGAATTTACTGGTTTCTTTTCAGTCCTTTTTCCCTTCCATTAGGGACTTGGGCCAACGCAGAGATGCTCACTTCAAAGCTTTATTTTTGATGAGTAGCAGTTGAAGTGATGGAGGATAATATAGAGGACACAATTTTGACTTTTCCTGTTCAACTAAGAGCATGCTATACAGTAAGTTAAGCAATAACTTAATATTGAATAATCAGATTGCTTCCATTGCAATAATGGATGCTTTACACGTTCTCGAAAATTTGCCTCAAAGCTCCAAGTTGCTCGAAAAAGTCACATTTGTTCGAAAAACTCATTGAATATAAATCACTTGCACTAAATACAGTATGCTCTAATTTAAGGTAGGTTTTTAGAAGCAACTTGACACCAGTGTCCTTGCAGAAATTAAAAATTATTTAAAAAATTACGACAGGGCTAACTTCACGCTGAAATCGGGATGTCCTTATCCACTACCCTCTCTTCTTCCGGGACATTATTTTTTTCTTTTTGTTAACTGTGTTGTTAACTGGGATGAGTTGAGAATTAAAAGCAAAGCTAAACCATTTGTGTCGCTACGCCGAACGGCATTTTTAATCGCTATATCAACGAGACCAAAACGATATTTGCCTCTGGCAGATATAAAAAGGATGTCGTTTTCATTAACTTCTATTGGCAAATGGCAGGTTTGAAAGCTCGCTTGAAAAGTAGCCAAAAGGTGCAATTTTCCTTTTTTCCGATAAACTAAAGATTTTCTCGATTTTATTGCAGTTATTTTTATTTTCCTAACATCATAAGTAAGTTTACTTTTATAGCACTGGTCACGATATTTCAAAATTTGTCATCACATCATTTACTTCATTTTGTTTATTTATTTTCTATTAACTGATTTTTACTTTTTATTAATCACCGGAAGCTAAACAAAGAACTCTATTTTTTTCCTCTCCAAATATCCCAGTATCCATAAAACTTGCAAACTTTGCACCTAGCCATTTAATTTCAGTTCTCTATTATCCATCAATAGATATATAAAATACATAATGTATAATAAATAAATATATTTATGATTTTAGGAGATAAAATGAATTTTTGATAAGATACATGAAAATCCTTAGAACTTAAATTACTTTTTTTTTAAATATTAATCTTGTTTTCGAGTGTGTGGGTCCTGTAGTTAAGTACGGAGTCGCTTGACTGCGGCTTTGGAGGAGCCGAGTTTATGCGCGACCCAGGCGGAGATAACGGAATTTTCCCGTATGAATTCTCCACAAGACAGGTCCTCAGGTCCAGTCAACCATCTCAAAAATGGATACCGGGTTTCTTTTAAGGCGGTTAAAGGTGGGAGGGCGTCGGGCTAAATGCCTGATCTCAGCTTACTCCCAATGGTCACGAAATACCGGGAACCCCCCGTGATCCCCAACAGCCTACGTAAGCCTATAGCGGGATACAATAACTTTAGTTTGCTAGTGTTTTTTGTTAGTTTTTTGATAATTTTTTTATTTAGATATTAGAAATTTTAAGTTTTAAAGCTATGCATGTGATATTTAGATTTAACTCTATTATAAAAAGCTTCTTTTAAGTGATTTTTTTAAAATCAGTTAAAAAAGGATTTTCAATCATGAACATATTCTCTTTTAAAAACTGTTGATGTCAGAAACTCTACCTTTCAACTCCTACGATTTCTCTTCAGAACTAAATTAGTTATAAATCTATTTGATTTGTTTTATAAATATATATTTAAAGAATCATTCCTAGAACTTCTTAAAAATGTTTGATATTAGTTATTTTATTGTCAACATATTTCGTACCTCTAAACTAAGAAGAATGGATCTCAAGGCGGTCTCTTGTAGTTTCATATGTTTTACAATGACTTCATTTTGTAAGTGGACTTTAGTGTAATTCAACTAAATAGAAAAGATTCAGCTTCTCACTGTCCATCTTTTGTCCGTCTATTCATTATACTTTCCTCTTTTTACAATCGACAGATGAAACTTCAGGAAAAAGATAAAATGTACTTGCAAGTGGAACTTGCCTGGCTTTGAATCGACTTCCCATTTGCATGGTAACATTAGTGTGCCCGTATTCGTTGTTAACATCATTGGGATGGCAGCCATTATGAGCACGTTCGGTTGGCATCGGCCCAATGCCGTTTAAAAGACTCCCCGTACAATGGCCCAACAAGCGATGCAGCTCCTGGGATTACCGTCGACAATAGGCAAAACGGCGACCACTTGATCCTGCAGCATCGGCTGACGGAGAATGGCCATTTCGCTATTCAGCTGCTGCTGCGACGCGGAAGTCATTGGAAAGGATGGCCAGGAAGATAAACCACACAGCGCCAGCCGCTTCCATCTAAGATTCTTAGCTGTCCGTGATTGGTACGAAGACCCTTTGACAGAGTGGATTCTCTAAGGAGATTCTGACTTTTATATTCAGTGTCCTCCACTTATTTGACCAATGAAAATGTCGGATTTGAAAACCTTTTGATCAATAATATAACTTTTTGAACTTTGAAACTCTCCAAAAAACTTATAAAATTCAGTGCTAATCAAACAAAATTCTCCATTCCAGAGCTTAATGGTCAAGAAAACGATAGAATTTCTGTTCAACGCCAAAGGGCTTCTTTCATTGTCAATAACTGAAGTAAAAGACGATTTCTACTGTTGAAAAGAATTATGGCAACACTTTTAAAATACATAAAAAAATTCAATAATACACAGTTCAGTAGGCGTACTAAAAGAAAAGATTAGGAATAGTAGGGGGAATATTTGCTACGAATTTTCTGCTTAAAGAATAAATATATATATGTATATATATATATATATATATATATAGCCGGACAGTGATATGAAATTTGAAACCAATGTAAAGAACAAATCACTGTCTGAAATTGCCAATTAAAATTTCAGTTCACCGTTTCTATGGTGATAAAACAGATTATTCGATCACCACGTCATCAGCGGCAAAATTTAGAACTAATTAGTAAAAACGCAACAATTGAGACCTTGCTCTCCTTAATTTAGATTTTTTAATTATCTAAAATTTAAAATTTACCTAAATATTAAAATTAAGAATAATTAACAGCTAAAATATTTAATTGAAATTATATAAAATTTGAATTACAGAATGAATTAACATCTAAAATTTGAATTACAGAATAAATTAATACAGAATGAATTAAAAAATTTAATAGCTAAAATATTTAAATTACAGATTGAAGTAATAAAGAGTGCATCAGGTCTCTATTACTTACAGAAATTAATCATATCTAAATCTAAATTTAAAATAAAAATTATCTATTTTAATAGCTAAATTATCCAATTTTATATTAAAATTAAAACTAAACTATCAAAAAGAAACTAAATTAAATAAATTATCTAAACCTAAAAACGAAATATATTTTTTAAAAAAAAATTATTAAATGAAAAATCAAAATAAAAAGAGCAAAATCTTAAATATTGAGTTAATATTGAGTTATAATACAAAAGAATTAAATAAATTACCTTAAAATAAGTATCAATAAATATATAAACTACAAAATTAGGCATATTATCTAATGTCCAAACTGGAAGCTCATCCTTCGAGCTTAGAAAAGCAAAGATATCAATCAATCATTTGCAATTTAAATTTAGAACGTATAGAATATAAGAATAAAAATTAACTTATATTACTAAACTATTATAGCCGGACAGTGATATGAAATTTGAAACCAATGTAAAGAACAAATCACTGTCTGGCTATAATAGTTTAGTAATATAAGTTAATTTTTATTCTTATATTCTATACGTTCTAAATTTAAATTGCAAATGATTGATTGATATCTTGATATCTATATATATTCATTAAAATATATATATATTTGAAATTATTTATGTTTATTTAGGTGGTTAGAAGTTTAAACAAGGGCAAAATAAAAATAAAATGTTGGAAGTCATCGGATTCTGAAGGGAGTTGCTTTGTATAGGAATCAGTTTAGTTCCACATCAGAAGTGAAAATTATAAAAAGCAAAACATCTATTTATCCTCGACTCTCCCAGATTAAGCTTGTTACGATTCGAAAGTAGTTCGAATGATAGTATTGGGATATCATAACTATGGATATTTATAAGTATTATCATAACTGCGGATGTTTATAAGTATTATCATAACTACGGCTCTTTATAAGTATTATCATAACTACGGATGTTTATAAGTATTACATTACTACGGATGCTTATAAGTATCCCATCATTGTTATCCGTATGTGACTAAATGACAGTGCAGGGATGTCGCATAATTGTAAGCAACTAAATAAAGTAGGGAAAAAAGTAGGGAATATTTACCAGCTTTGATTTCGACGTTACTCTGACGTACAGATGATGTAAACGTTAGAAATTGAAAAGCATTTTACTTAATTTCTCAGCAGCGATTTTTCTTCTTCCATGATATAATAAGAGTAACATTTGAGCTCATTATTGGAAAAGAATCTTCTCATAAAATTTGAAGAGAGATTTTCATCTAAATTGAAGATTAGAATCCATTTTTAACTTCAAAGGAAAATATTTTAAATTAATTTAACTGCATCCACTGAAAAAAAAAGAAAAATGGAGATTTAGGTTATAAAACCTCTTTGACATTTTATATTTTCATCATTTTAATTCAAAAACAAAAAAAATATTACAATAACTTAATAAACAGCATAAATCCCCTTAATCTTTCTTTAATGATGTTGATATTTTTTTTATTGGCTGTAGATTAGAGGAGTAAAAAATATAATCTACCATGAATATTTTGTTAAAAAATTGGAAACCTTAGGAAATCGAGAAGATCTTTTTATAAATAAAAGATTATATTGATTAAACTCTGAAATACGAATAGTTGACTTTGCTGTTTAACTTCAACTTGTACGAATGAAGCAGCACAAAATAGGATACAAAGACGCTCAGAATTTCTCAATTTCTTTGTCATGTCTTTGTTGATTTACCATAATCGTATGATGTCTATTTGAATTCTTTGCTTTTGGCCACAGCTGTAATTAATAATTGATCGACAACCGAGTACTGTTGATTAAACATTCGATACCATTTGGTTAGGTACCCTTATCCATAATGTGTTGCGCCTCCGTTGGCCAGAATTCGTAATTGCCAAGGCTTATAGAAGATAATGGAAGCATGTGCAGGAATATTGTATCACAAATGTGTCTTGCAGCTATAGCCCTTTCTACCTAATCCCAAAGATGTTAAAAAAATGGAGTTCCGGTGACTGTACAGGAAAACTCGTTGTCATGTTCCTGGAACCATTCCATGATTCGTCTGATCTTGTCGTATTACCCTGATGAAAATGTCTATCCGCTTAAGGATGAAGGAATGAATTCAGTGAAACAACGCAATGTTCAGACAGGATTCTATGGGTATCAGGGGAACCAATTACACTTTTGCTGTAAGACGATAGGTCCATTTTCTTCCAATCATCAACTGTCTAACGTTAATATTCTCGTCTCCACAGGAGGCGTGCTTATTGGTCTTCACTGTCAACATCGGTACATATGTATATATAATAATATGTATGTGTGCTCGTCGGCTGTGTAGACAGCTCTATTCAAGGTACATTCATGGTGCGAAATGATGATCAGAATTCAAAGGTGTAATCTGATATGATTGGCCTGGTTAAGTCAGCTTCAACAATTCTCCTGCAATCGTCCTCTGAGCCCTTTGATCCATAAGCGATATTCTTCCACAGGATCACTGGAAGTTTTTTGTTTTTCTTACCGTATTTGCTAAATTCGTGGAAACTACATTTCGTGAAAATCGACAGTCGTTTGGAAAAGGCTCGATCCAGCACTCCTAGTACTAACATCTCGCCACATTCAAAGTCATTTACATCAATTTCCCTAATATGGTGATGCTATCTTACGTATAACGAAAATTGCGGTCAACTGAAATGTATTCCAACAATCATTTGTATGAGAAGATGTGATATATCTAATACAGTGTTATCTCAGGTATTCTTGAAATGTGAGTGAAAAACAAAATCAAAAATGAAATCATCAAATGTAAATATATCGGTAATACACAGCTCAGTGTCAAATGTATATGTAGGTATAGATTAACCACTGGAACTATATACTAGCTGATAATTCATTCGTAATAAAAGCATAGTAAGATAATAGATTGGCCGCGCGGTTGGCGTTGTCGCTAAAACATTGGCCTCTCACCTCTGAGTACCGAGGTTCGGTTCTCACATGGCTCTCGTGATGGTGGACGATCCGCACTGGGCAGGTTTTCTCGGGGTTCTCCCGTTTCCCCTCCACTTCTCCCATCATTCTTTCTCAGTCTTTCTCTCCATCTGTCCTTATTTCCGTGGGATAGCACAATAGACTGAAGGTCGCGGTGCTCGGCTTCCCTGCCACCCACACTCACCACATTACATTACAAGATAATAGATTGAATAAAAAGGATTACAGAACGTTTCCTGTTTAGACCAAGACGCAAAAAAGTGCGTTTTCTCTTCTACTTATAGTTCTTTGTTGTCGCCATACTAACTTCGTTTTAACAGAATACATTCAGACTAAAAATCTGTAATATTTATGTTATATAAAATTTATTATAATTACTTTACTTACATTATTAAAGTAATATATTATTAGGAACGTCATTCTCAAATTGGGTAAGAAATTAATTCTAGACGATGTCGAATTCTTCATTTTCTATCACTTGGTTAATTCCTTTCCTGTTTTAACTCTTTCAATTTACTTTCTTTTTTAAAAATAGTTTTGTTTAAATTTACTGAAAAAGATAGTTCAGAATCATTTTAGTATACAGTTTGTTCACTAACTTAATTTTAAGGCATTTGCAATTATTCAGACGAATCAGAAAACTATGATGGGATTTCCATTCAAGAAAATAAATGAATATCACTGCATTTGTTTTTCTTTCGCTTCTAAATTCCTTTTCCATTATCTGACAAAAAGTATTTTGTTTGTTCGAGATTTTCGCGTTGCTCTTCCATTAAACAGGATTATAACGAAAAAGAAAATAGATATTGAAAAAAAATATATGATAATCAAATGTTGAAGACCTTCAGAGCTCGATAATATTATTTAAACTCCTGTGAAAAGTAGATCTCTACCAATTTCATTATTTTGATAGTTTTGTCTTTGAAATTCGAGTCTATTTACAAAAATGCTAACGATTTGAATGAGATTGTTGATAACCAATAAGAATCAAAAACAGACAAAATCCATTTTCAGATATAGATTATTTACAAAAATAATTGAAATAATATATCAATGAGATAAAATTAGTTGCTTTTAAAGAAGAGTTAGGATTTTCCTTAGTAATATAGTTCTAAATCTGAAGGGGTAAAAAGGTTATATTGAATATTAAGATGTAAAGTATAAACATATCGAAATTTATTTCTTGATGATTCTGTCTGTCCATTCAAAAAATATTTAATGAAACTTGTGTGGCCTGTTTGAAGATTAATTTTTAATATTAATAAAGTTGTTTACCAATCAATAGCAAATAAATTTAAAGTTATTTATTGTTATTGAATTCATGTAATATTGTAATGGTGTTTGTGTCGTTGAGATGGAAAGACAACGAGTCAAGTTCTGGAGCTCAACTGAATTAATTGATTAAATTAAAAACATTGATTTTTATATTCCAAACTCCTCAATAATCTTCTTTCTTTCCATTTGAAAATGTTAAATAAAAATACTCTCTTCTATACAAGACATTAGTATTTAAAAATTTATTAAAAATACTAAATGTAAGAGACAAATTTTCAGGAATTATTCCTTTTTTCAAGTCAATAATAGAAATAAAGTCACAAACAAATTAAGAGTGAGTATGGCAGCAATTAAATAAAAACATGGACATCAACAAATTAGATTGTTGTTTCAATATATATGATATCTCAAATAACTTAAGAATAAGTTTTGGAAGCAAATAAAATAAAAACGTGTAATATCAACAATTTTAATTGTTGTTACAAATTGCATAACAAAATCATCAACGACCAAATTAAATCTTACAATACTTTCAAAATTAAGGATATAAGTAAATTTGAAAATAGGGTATATATCCCTTACCTCAATAATAACAGCTTTTTATTACAAAAATTATGTAAAACTTTCAGCATAAATATTGGTTTTAGTTATAATAATAAAATTAAAAATTTGCTTTGTAAAAAAGTAAATCAACATGATTATCAGAACGAAATGGATTTAATCTATAAAATTACTTGCAAATCTTGCCAGAATTTTTACGTAGGAGAGACCAAAAGGACCTTAATCGAGCGGGTTCCGAACACGGTTGGGCTCTTAAGAATAAAAACAAAGACATCTCCGACGTAGCTTATCATTGTATACAGAAGAGCCATATTATGGACACAAATGTTCAAATTTTATATAAAGAAACACAATTAAATTTAATAAAAATATTAGAAAGTTGTATTACAAAAAAACTCAAAAGAAAAAAATTTCAATAGATATGAAGGAGCATTAGTAAACGTTAATACCATTGTTCTCATTAAAGATTACTTACATTTTGATACCCAAAAAGTAGCTAATATTGTAGAGCTAAATTATTAACAATTCTTTTGAATGATTATTATTAAGAAATTATGGTTAATAATTGTCTACATTTGATACTAAATTTATAATTGTAAACAACAATTAGGTTGGTTGTATATCTATGTTTCTTATATATCATATATTTCATATCTATGCAATTTGTAACAACAATTAAAATTGTTGATATTACACGTTTTTATTTTATTTGCTTCCAAAACTTATTCTTAAGTTATTTGAGATATCATATATATTGTAACAACAATCTAATTTGTTGATGTCCATGTTTTTATTTATTTGCTGCCATACTCACTCTTAATTTCTTTGTGATTTTATTTCTATTATTGACTTGAAAAAAGGAATATGCATAATTCCTGTAAATTTGTCTCTTACATTTAGTATTTTTAACAAATTTTTAAATACTAATATCATGTGTAGAAGAAAGTATTTTTATTGATTTTTATAGATATGACATAGAAGAATTTGATTGGAAGATTAATTAAAATATATAGAATGATTGGATAAAAACATAACGAACTTAAATTAATTAACTAATTAAATGACTGTAATGGAAAAGAATTTAAAAATAAACAGAGCATCAGTTATTAGGAAATTTAAAATAAATAACGGTTAACGATTACAATGACTAAAATACAGATAAATAATTTCTACAAAAATACAAATAAGTGATTCTAAAAATATTTACATTCAAATTGTTACAATATTCTGTTAACAATATTCTTTGAAAAGTTCCCTTGGCTTACCTTATCGTTGATTGATGTGGCAGAATACGTCACTGTATTTCTCGATTCAAATGTGATCAATTTAATAAAAATTGTTAAAGAATTAGATTGACAGTTTCATGACAGTTTCATATGATATTCAAGTTTCATAGAGTGCAAATGGATGACTGATGGATAAAAAAGTCAGAGATTAGACAGAACTTCAATTACCACAATTAGCAGTGGATTAAATCTAGATTAGCAAATCTGGTTAAATTCGTCATTCAAAGTAGAACGTAGTTTCAAGAAAAATTTTCTTTAAAGCTTAATACTTAGTAATTAGTTCCTCATTGACCACATAATAAAACTTTCTATTAACTATTCTCAACGAATATTTCAAACATTTATAATAATATATATGTATTCAATTCTTTCGTTCGTATTACTTCGAGAAACAGAAACTTCGACATGAAACTCATTACATCGATAGTGTTTTTCTCGATTTATTACGTTTGTCCCTGAAGTAAGAGCCTTTTAAAGGTATTCTGTATCTGTTTTTATTCTATAGAAAGCAAGTTTAACGTCCGTAATCATTTATAAATGGAGGGAAATCGCCAACCGGACAACAATGGGCGAAGGCATATTTGTTGTCCGGTTGGCGATTTCCCTTGTTTTTATTCTACTTAGACCAATAAAATTCAAATATTAATATTTATGTAGACCCATCTCGTGCTTCTGGTAAACCGAACCTTATCATTTACCCAGAAACCGTTTTGAAAGTAGCCTGTGTTTTATCAAAGCTGTTTGTTGCCAAACAGACTTTAACTGATTTCCTACTGCTATTGAAACTACTATTTACACTTGAATAGAGTAAGGAAATATTAAGTTTTCCATATGTTCTAATTCTGCAGCTGAAAAACTACATTGAAATCTATTCTTAGTTTTTTTGTAAAAAAAAAATTCTAAATAAATAAAATATTGTTGATTTTAGGTTAAAAGAATATTTTGTCATGAGAATATTTTGTCATGCATATCGTTTAACTTTATTTATTACATCAAAGTAATCTTATTTGTCTTAAAATATATATCTAAATTTCATATTCAAAATGCTACAAGAAAAGGGATTTAAAGTGTTAATTCTCTTCGTTAACCTTAATTTATTATAAAGAAGATTATTTCTAACAATAAAAGTAAAGCAATTGGAAGTTGTTGCTTATTTGAAGTATTATGTCTTTGATCTGATATGTGTTTTTTCATCAAATATTCAATAGAAAAAAAACATCGAAGAATCACAGAAATCACAAGAACCGTTTGGATGATTTCCTTCAGCATCATAAAATCTGAATGGAAAATAATCCATAATTTATGGCCAATATATATTGTCGTCATTTTCATTACAAGTTTATCCCGCTCTTCTCCCTTTCTGAAACGCAATAAAAGTACCTACGTTAACTGACCTTCAAAATTATTTCCTGTGTGACTCGTAAATCTGGTTACTAAAGCAAATGATTGCTCAGTTTGGAGAATTCTTTGATCCGACGAATAAGACGGGGAAACAAAAGATCTATTGCATCCCTGTGGTGTCCTGGAGCGACAAGAAAAGCCAGGTCAAGAGTAGATTTAAAAAGTGGAAGGGAGGAGGGAGAGGGAAGATTCCTTTGGCTGCCGCATTTGTGAGGTTTTTTTTTTTCCTTTTTCCTTTTCGTTAAGACCATTTCTCGACGAAAGAGAGTAAAAACTTTTTTTTATTGATTTGATCTGTTGGTCACCCCCGGGTTTCAGTCGTAACGTTCTTATGAGGAAAATTTACAGCATATTCTGAACTAAATTTCATTGGCCAACTTTAGATGGTGTATCAGTTTTCCAGTAATTTTCTAATGAATTATGATATTGATCCAGAGTCTACTGATGTATCATTAGACCTCGAGCGTAATTTACAATTAACTTAGAGCCTCCAATTAAATTCATTAATGGATCGAAAATTTAGATATGAAGAGTACAAGATGGATAATTGCTTAGTATTTTTTATTATATTCTATATCGTGGAGTTAATTTTACGCCATGTATTCGTTTATTTAAGCTATATATTATTCATTATTCTTCTTATAGCAAAGCTTTTAAAGTATTTCGCTAAGTAACAAAAGACGCAAATATATATTTATTTATACAATAAAATAAAAGCATACACGCACATAACTAATGAAAAAGGAATCACTGATCTGTTTTTGGTATTTTTGATACCGGGAATCCAGTACAGCTGTTTCAGAGTTCCTACTCT
Source organism: Thereuonema tuberculata (assembly GCA_023159025.1). Lineage (NCBI taxonomy): Eukaryota > Metazoa > Arthropoda > Chilopoda > Scutigeromorpha > Scutigeridae > Thereuonema > Thereuonema tuberculata. The sequence goes on from JAFIDM010002131.1 coordinate 6,436,287, forward strand.
TCATCAGCTGGATTCGCCCAGTATCTGACAGACAGCGATTCCAAGAAACATATAACAAAAGCAAAGATGAACAAGAAAATGGCCCTTCATAACTAAAAACAACAATAGATAAAATAAGAATAAAAAAGGGCAAAAATTTAATCCCCGCTAGACATAGCTAAGCTTAGGATGAATTAAATTGTAAAAGGAATACATTTAAAAACAATTTTAACGTGCGGACAAATGGATAATACAATAAAATAAAAAGCATACACGCACATAACTAATGAAAAAGGAATCACTGATCTGTTTTTGGTATTTTTGATACCGGGAATCCAATACAGCTGTTTCAGAGTTCCTACTCTTCTTCAGCTGGATTCGCCCAGTATCTGACAGACAGCGATTCCAAGAAACATATAACAAAAGCAAAGATGAACAAGAAATTTATTTTTTTTATTTTTTTAAATATATTTATTTATACTTTAAATATATATTCTCTGCCAGTCTACAGATGTAGATAAGGATATATAAATGAATACATTTTTAAGTATTTTGGAGTAATTTATCCTAGAGTTTATGTGCAAAGGTAAGTAATATTTCAATAAAACACAATGAGTGGATTAGTATCTTACCTCCTTCTTAGTTCACTCCTCTTCATATATTAGAATCCATCACACAAACTTATAATAATAAATAATAATAATAATAATAATAATTAATAAACATTAAAACAAATAAACTCACGTCTCAACAATCAAATAACATCTTTGTATTTTAATAATACTAAATCATATCGGTAAAAACCATTTAACAAATCAAGAAAATTAATGCTTTTATACAGTGTCAAAAGCAAAGCGGCCCCATAATATGCAGAATTTTATAAACAAAATTTTATTGGACGCGACCACTTTTAACCCCCCAACTTCCGGTCAGGGAGTGGTCCTACAGATATGATTTTTTGGTCACCTACTTTTTGATGCTGAACACAATGGTGAAGGTTTCATTCTAATATCTCTAACCATTTGTCATAGTGTGACATCCAGCAAGTAGTGTGAGATATCCAGCAAGCATAAAAACAAGAGGGGTCCCTATGTTTTACAGGCAAGCAGTAACCTAGGGACCGCTAAAAATGATAAGCATGAGTAATAAACTAATTCTTTGAATACAACAGATTTGGATGAAAGCTATTTTCAAATAAATAATAGTTTGAAGAAGTTTGTGTGGTGGATTCAAATACTAAGAGGGGATTAATATTGCAAAATGTAGGAAATTACAAAAATTATCACAAAAGCTAGCAGTAATAATTACGAAATTTGCATTTGCTACTTTTCTGTATTTAATTGATATTGTAATTTGTTATACTTTCTCATAATTCATCTTTCGAATTTTTAGAAATATTGAATTTAAATACATGTACTTTTGCAGACTACGACTTTAACTCCGATAGTAATTAAACTCAAGAAGTATAAGTTAAGAACGATATATTATTCATAACTATATACTTTACTGGTAATTTCAATATATTGTTTTTGTTACTATATTTGTTCAAGATCCATAAGCCCATATCGAAAACATTTAAAGAATAATAATCCGGTTTACTTTTCTTCTCGATGTACATCTAATTTTTTTTCTGGGTTGAATCGTAACCGATTTCCAGATTTCTGGCCTTAAAGTTCAGTGTATTCCATTTCGCCATTTGAAATTTCTGTAGCATAGGGATTTCTTGATTGTATCTTATTCGTTTTATTGGGTGTGTAATTCATATTTGAAATGGATCAATTTATTTTCTTTATACATTTACTGTATATCTTGGTTTTCACTCCTTTTTTATTTTGTTTTTAATTTTATTACATTCCTTAAAGTTATTTTTTTTTCTTGTATTAAAGGAAAAACTTAATTTAAATTTGAAATCAAAAATGCTAGATTTATGGGCGATAAGTAAACTGTACTTGATTAATAATTTTGAGATCAAAAAAAGTTTTGAATACATTAATACAGGGTCACCTAACTGTTCGTAAGAAAGGGTTTCATTATTTACATATCTAGTAGAATCACGTTGTTAGAGCTTGAAAGGTATTGAATACTTGTCTTATTCTGCCAGTAGTGTCTTTTGAGTTCTTCTTCAGCTGAGTTAATTAGCATTGCGAGCAGCTAGGGAAGGTCTGCCACAATTCGTTAGCGGTAGGTGGATTCCCATTGCATTTCCATGACCCGTGCAATGTACCAAAAAGGAGCTCCGGGCCTGTGCTATTGATTCCCCCGGTGTAATTGCTCTGCGTTCGGCTGAGTGACTGCCGCTTTTACCGTCGTTGAACACGACGTAATTGTAGGCGGGTAAGAGGAGACAGAATCGTGTAATGATCGCTTTAATTTTTTCCCAGCGCACTTTCATCTTGATTGGTGCTACTCACAAAATATTCAAGAGGAAGCCAATTGATTGGACGTCACTTTTTTTTTCAAAGCACTGTTTGGAATTAAACGCAATGCCTTTTGTGTTGAGAATAATGACACCATTGACGCTCGCTCTAGACATCGAGCAAAGACTTGATTATTGGAACGGATCTAAATCCCTTTAATCCATAAATTCAATAAAAAAATCGGGAAAGTTTACAAAATTATAGCAAGTAATACATGTTGACATAATTCAAATTCTCAGAAATTCCAGGTTGGGACAAAACATGCTGACAGTGTGAAAAAAAAAAAAATACAACTGTAAATTTGTACATTGAAGAGTAGAGTAATTTAAATAAAAATACAGTAATAACTATTATCCAAATAAAACTTGTTGTTTTCCTATTTGGTAGATGTGTTGCGAGAAAATGTTACTGTGATTATATAACAACTGAAAATCAAGGGGGGGGGGAGGCAATTGCTAGCCATCTTCTTGATTGTTGCATTTAATCGTAAAAAAGTACATGTCATTATTTTGTTTAGAAATTATGTAAAACCCGCAAAATACAAAGAAAGTATATCTTCAAATTTCGTACTCATTGAAAATTGATTTAATCCACAACTACTTTCGTTAAGCTCCAAAACCCAGTTAATTTCAAAGTAATCTAAGGTTAATCTAACAAAATGCTTTAGAATCTACTGCGATTATAATCCTTTATTGGATCTCAGTAGTAAATCATTTCTTTGTTTTGTTAATTGTTTAGTTTTTATGTCTATTTTTGGAAATTTCTGCTGATATCTTCAGGTTCAAATTCTCTAAAAGAATTCACAAAAGGATTCAAATTTGCAAATGTTTGAAGGATAAATCAAAATTTTGCTTAGAAGAGCATTCTGCAAATGAACTGATTCAAAATTCTTTAATTACATAAATATGATTTTATCAGTTAATCTACCTTGAGCTGAAAGAATTGATTAGAATACAAAAGCAGACATTATATATTTTTATGTATAAAATCTTTTTAATCTTTTATTGTATGTTTTTCATAAATTATTAAGATGAAATAGCTAAAATGAACACATTAAGATGAACACGTTAAAAAAAATTCTTATAAAGCCAGAAATGAATTGATTGGTAGAAGAATGTTCTACAGAAACTATTAAAATTCAAATTTGAGTTCTCTTCCTAAGATAAGAATTGCAATGTCAATTTCCAAGAACTTACTGCTATCCTTAGGCCGCGCGGTTGGCGATATCACTAAGACACTGGCCTCTCACCTCTGAGTACCGAAGTTCGGTTCTCATGTGGGTTTCGTTGATGGTGGCGATCCGCGCTGGGCATGTTTTCCCGGGGTTCTCCCGTTTCCCCTGCATTTCTCACACCATCCTTTCTCAGTCTTTCTCTCCGTCTGTCCTTGTTTCCGTGGGATAGCACAATAGATCTTTCAGGTTGCGGTGCTTGGCTGTCCAGCCACCCACGCTCACCACATTACATTACATTACTGCTATCCTTCACATATGCATTTATATACCACCGTAGTATTAGTTAGACTAATGGTTAGCATTAGGTAGACTAATGGTAAATTTCAATAGCTTTGATAAACATAGAGTGCTACATATATATGAAGTACTATAAATTTATTCATCTATAAAAACGGCCACTTACGAATTTTATGGGTAATACAATTAAGTATTACGAACATATATGGGTAAATATCGATTGTCATTCTAGATCTAGTATCGTAGTTACCTAGACTTGCACTACTAAATTCGAGTAATTATATATAACTAGCCGGGTACCGTCGCTTCGCCCCGGAACCCTTGCATCTATAGCATTAAAAAAAAAACTTTATTTATTTAGCTAATTAATATTGAGATCGGAGAATGTACGACTTCTCAGCCCGTTGTGGCCTCCTCCACTTAACTCAGGTGTATTGCGGGTTGGCGCCACACACCTGGGGTTGCCGCCATACACTTCATCGTCAGTTTGCCAGATTATTCCCTATCCCGTAAGAATTTCAAAAAATCCGGCCTTATTCCCTGTCTACATCATAAAGGAAACCTCTGTGCAAAATTTCAGCTTTCTAGATCCAAGGGGTTGGGGTGGGCGTTGATGAGTCAGTCAGTGAGTGAGTCAGGACTTTTCTTTTTATATATGGAGATTTTCATGAATTTTGTTTTGTTAACATCATTGATTAGTTCTTTATATATTATATTTGGATCTGTTATTTTCTCATTTTCAACTCATATCCGATTCGTTCTTTACATATTATTCCTGGTGTTTTGATATCATGTTTATTTATGAAAATAATATCTACATTTGTTTTCTTATTTCCATGAATTGTACAGTTGATTCTTGTTGTTCCGCAAAGACGATTTTTGAAACCATTATTGCACATAAGTTTTACGTATTTCTGTACTGCATTGTTTTTATTCTTTTTGAAAATATCTATATTTACGCCAATCAGTATAGTTGGACAGTTTAATATATTTTTATTTTTTATGAATAGATTCTCTATTTTAGTAACATTTTAGTAATTTGTAATTTAACATTTTGCTTACAGAATGACAGACAGAATAAGGTTTTTATAATATACGTTTTTATAATATATAATAATAATAGCCGGGTACCGTCACTTCGCTCCGGAACCCTTGCTTATATAGCATTCAAAAAACAAACTTTATTTATTTAGCAAATTAACGTTGCGATCGTCGAGAATATATAGCTTCCCAGCCCGTTGTGACTTCTCCGAATAACTTTGATGTACTGAGGGTCGGCGTCACACACCGAAAATTCACATTTTTGCATATATCTTGTAAACGCTGAAGCGTTTGTGAATAAGTGATATATCGTTCGATAGAACTTTCAAATACCAACATTTTCTCAATATAATGTTCTCTTCCATCTTTTATACTTTTCGTTTAAATTGAGAAAAAGTCAAAATTTGACCCTTTAAAAGGCGCCATCTTGGAAACCAAAAACTTTTTTCGAAAGATTTTTGTAGCATTTTGTTTCTCTTAAAAAGATCTACATTTTATCCATTTACATGACCAATCTATCTCTTATAGTTTGGTCACAAAATTGGAAAAACGTAAAGTCTTATGACAGACAGAATAACGCTTTTATAATATAAGAACTTTTAATTGTTTGCAATTATAAACAAAACCAGTCTGGACACCGCTATTGCTGCTGCTATCTCTGCTCTTTACATTATTTCAGAGCTGTTTTCAGAGTTAATAATTCCCAATTTATTAAAAGGATATGCAGTTGCAATTTCGATAGCATGCTTTATGATTTTTCACTTTATATTGATGTAATTTAGCTCACAATTATTAATCTAAATAATCTTGTCGCCCTATCGGATGTAGCAAAGTTTAAATTAGTTTATTACATTTAACTATCGACTTTGATTAAAAGGGAAAACTATGCCTTAAAGGAGATGAAATCTGTCACCACTAAATGTTGCAGTTGGTTTTTATATGATTTCATTATAAGCACAAACGACTTTAAAATATTAATTCATCTTCGTAATCAAAAGCAAAAAACCTATTTGAAATAGTAAGAAACAGATAATAATAAGAAACAGATAAGGATAAGACACGATTAGATTAAATTTAAGAATGATGTTGAATTTTTAATAAATTTTTAATTTCTGGAAATCGTATTGAAATCATTTTACCAGTATACATTCAGATATTAAGGGAATATTATGAATAATTATGGATTTGATTTATTTGACATTCCTTTACAAACAGCTTTCTGATTACAAAATTATCAGTGTACGTAAATTTTAAGGAAACTACGAGTACACTTCTCCACCCATGTATATCTCCTGGGAATTTCAATGTTTTTAGGAGTTATCTAAGTAGGCCAGCTTTATATTTTATTTAAAATGTTTATTTTTGAGGTCTTAGGAAATTTCTTCTTTCAATAGTTTCTTTGAGATTATTAAACAAAATACTAAGCTTATAAATCTGTTTTTTGTTGTTAAATTGTGTTATTTTTGTCTGTACAGTCATTTGTTTTTTCTAAATGTTTTTAACAGTAGTTCATTACTTTTTGTACTTCATGGACCATCACACTTTCCTCTTTATAGAACAATGACTATGAATTTTATTTCCAGTCGGATGTTAGGTAACTTAATGAGATATCAAATTACCTTAAAGAAAATGATTGTTAACAATTAATTCTTATTGTTGGAAATTAGAAAAAAATGTTTAATTTTTCAATTCATGACAAAACACATGACCTTGAATGAAGTAATTACACAACCCTAAGGGATGAATGCAAATCCATTTAGATAATCCGTGATTCACGCACAGCGATACTGTTGAAATTGGGATAAATCTAAAAGCATTAATTTTCGTAATCCCTACAGCCCATTAAAATTGAGTTTTCAGCGAATTGCAATTGATTTTGTTTTCATAGCGAATAATAGTTCCCCTTGCGATAAATGCTAACTATAAACGCTTACATTATTCCATTATAGATGACTCGTCTGATTACTGTCTATATAAAGGAGAAAAACATTAGTTGACTAATTCTAATTAAAAGATGTAAAGAAACTTTTTTTTTTTCTCTTTTGATATACAAGATGATTCAGAACCAAACATCATAACTTCAACACAACGTTCTGGAGTCTTGACAAGTTAGAAAATCCACATCAACGTTAGTCGAAAGGAAGAAAGACCAGAGAATCTTTAGAGGAAGAAAGCTACGAAAACTTAAAAGAAACAACGACACCTTAATAAAAACATTGGAAACGACGATGTCTTTTATGTGCACATAAACAAAATTTCATTACACAACAAGATTTTCACGGAACACACTTAATTTAAAAAGCTATTTTTAAAAGTTAGTTTAAAAAACATTTTAAAAGTAATTTTAAATGTTTTTTAAATTATATGTGTTCCGTGAAAATCTTGTTGTTTAATGTGACACATGTAAAAATTATCAGTTTTTAATAAGAAAGAAATTGTGATACAAAAATCACATAAAGGCCACTCTTTCAGCTGAGAACCCTGACTTACTAACAACGTGTTCCCCAATTGTTTTGATGGGGGGCGTGGTTTGCATTCAGACTGAGGGCGGAAATTTTGAATTTTTTTTTTTTTTCTACATTTCTTGATTTCTTGTGAGCTTACTGAAATTCAGGCTTTCAGTTTATTTTGATTTATATGTATTACTTTCCTTAATCCTGCTAGTTCCTTTCTTTCACAATTTGGAGAAAGTTTGAGGTTGGCTTTGTAATTTGGAATGATCTTCAAAATGCTGAGTTGAAGTTTTAATGTTTCATTCGAAACACGCGTTAATCAAATTCATTATAGGAAGGTTGATAGGAAGGACTCTCTCACCGATGATGTCTCACTAGCGAGCAGAAACTAGTCGGACTTTTTTATTTGAGTTAATTGTTTTAAATGTATATATTTCCTTTTTAATTCAAATAATTTTTAACTCAGTGTGTATGCAGTATCCAGAACTTTGTAAAATTCATTATTGGAATAAATTTAATCTGTTCTCTATCTACCGTGAATCCATGAATTGAGATTTTTGTAAAGATCATTGATAATTGAGCTACTTAGATAAAAAAAATACCGACTTTAATGAGCTATTTATGATTCCCAAAGACGGATCCTTGGTTAATTTCATAAGGACACAAAACTTATTCTTAGTCTTAACTGGGGAAAATAAACAAACATTATATGGTTTCTTGTAAGTATTTGCTATTCCAATTATGTGGAAAATCGCTCATTTTACTTCTAAGGTGCGTTATTGTTTTACTTTAATATTTTATTCGTTGTTAAAAAGCTGTATCGCTAAGACCATGCGCGGGAAGTTTAAGCTCCCAGGGATTCTCAACCAAAGCTAAGGTAGGATGGTCAGCCCAAAGCCCTACCGCCTGAAACCGCTGAGTAAGAAACCTTATTTGAGGACTTGATCAATCTTAGGGTTCGTCTGAACGAGAAATATCCGTGGAAAAATCGCCGATCACCGCCCGGGTCCTCTAGTTCAGACCTAAATCAATGGACTTTGGTTTTATCTATTGAAAGTTAATTAAATTAACATCTGTCTGTTTTAAACTTTTGCATTTTTTACATTCAATGAAGTAATTTCAGGTCTGTCTTCAAGTGTAACATGAGTTATTCAGCTACCCGACTAGGAAATACGGTGATTTTTTTAAGTTTCGCATCTTTCATTTTATGTTTGATTCTTTTAACAGATTTATTTTAGGTAATTTTCTGTATGTGAAATACTTATATTTTATGAACATCTATTATATTATCGTAAATTTGGAAATTTAAAGTTTTAGTTCTGCATTTGAATCAAAGAAAAAACAAACAATGACAGTGGTTCTAAACACAGTTACTGACCTTACAGTTTGTTGTGGTACGATTTGTACGTTAAAGTTTAAATATTTAAAAAATAAATGATACATCTAGGTCCGCAGATAAAGAGCGAAAGAATTTTATAACGCTGAGAATATCTTGCAATCGAAAAATATTAATATTTCAGAAGCTTCTGAAATTGTAAAGATAAAATGGTAAATGTATGTTACACAATACAATCGCGTATTAATTCTGAAAGCAATAGACAACAATGAATCTTCTTACACCGGTGTTTTCATGATCAATACTAATGATCTAACCACAGCTCAAAATGTATTTCTTACTTTAAATTATTCTTTATCCTTTAAACAATTATTTTGGAAATTGCCTGCGGATATTCCTTAGTTTCAAGGAATATTCTCAGTTTAAAGTCGACGTTCTTTAGTGCTTTCTGAGAACAACTTTTATACAATTGCCAAGTGAAAAACTTGAAACGTTATTGAAGATGTCAAGAAAAGAAGGATAACTTGAATTTAAGCCAGGCTTAATTTTATTTACTGTTCGCTTGGCTGTTGGAAGTTAAGTTTGTTAGATTCGATTCTTCTTAAATAAGGATCTGACAAGAGATTTGTAATTATGCGACAAAGAGACCTTTCATTAAGTCCGCGCCTTCCAGGAACGCTGTCCATTCACCGAAGCTGCAAAGTGTGAATAAAATTCTTCCTTTTATCAGTAGTTACTGCAGTGGCCGAATGGAAAACCACAGGAAGCCGTTGTATTATGCAAATCACTGAGAACCATTTTCCTTATCTCGGCCTCTAATTTTGTCGCGAAAGGAATTTTCACTTTGGTAAGTAGCTTTGTTATATGAACTTCTTAAAATGAAACCATTCATAAATATAACATCGTCTCTAATACATATAAAAGTGAATATAACTCCATTTCGATAAACACTGACTCCATCTGTATGTGAGTCAGTGATTACGGTGTAATCATACATTCCATACATTTTACAATTCCATACATTTCATACATTCCATACAATTCCAATTCCATACATTTTACATTTCTGCTCGCCATCACAGGTTCTGGCAAAGACGCAGCTCTTTCAATGGAGGAGTATTCCAGACCGGTATTACCAATGTCAATACTACTGCAGAAAAAGTATCGAAGATCCTCCCAGGTCTGGCTGCCAAAACTTTGCAATGTATCCTCCCAAATTACTAGGTTAATTGGTCTGAGACCACCCCCTGATTCTCAAAAACAGGATGCTTGACCCTATTTTGATGGTCATTTTTGATGGACAAGACTTGTTTCAGAAATCTTCTTCATTTGGTCGCTGGTTTACTTTTCTCTCGTTACATTCCTTCATTATCAGCGTTAGGTTCTAGTGAGAAACTGAATTCAAAAAAGATCATCTGTCCTGTTTGTGTTAAGCTTCCCAGACATCGTTTTCCTTCACTCTCTATTCATTCACGGTATATGTTTGTTCCACTTCCATCTGTACTAAACGAACGTTTTTGCAATAATATTCAATATATTCGCATTCTCCGCTTGTGATCTCCGAAGGAATATCCTACTATGGAAAGTCAACACTTAATTTTTTTCTAGACTCGTTATTCCTTAATAGTCACACTTCATAGTACAGTTCTCAAAATTATAAAAGAGAACAATGATTTTTTCATATAAAGAAATTACTTGACATATCTCGCAAACATCGGTTATAAAGTTCTGGAAGAAATCGCGAACAGAATATTTCAGTTTACTGAGTTGTAGAGGTAATATGCTTTAATAACAGAATAATTGTGTTTTCTAATTAATTTATTAGGAGACATCATTAGAATAAATTAGGAGAAATTGCTTTCGTAGCGCTCCTGGTATATTCAGATTATCAATTTTGTTAAATGAAAATATTTCGGTAAGCTGTAAATCAGGAGAAAAAAATTACCTCGAAACTCCACGTAAAATGTGAAGCACATAGAATCCGAGACACAACTCTAGTACATGTTGTAACATGTATGGTTAAGTAAAACTAAGTAATTTGAATAAATACAGTATTTAAAATTCAATATCAGCTTTAAATAACGACTAAGCGTCACAGGCGGATTTATAAGATCGAGATATTTTAAGTTTGTTCGTCTGCTTTAGGAAACTTCTCGATTGTCAAACCTATCCATCATTTGATCTTAGTCGTCAGTTCTGTTAGTTTACTTGACTTGAAGATTTGAAGTAAAACAAGATTAAAAAATTATAAGGAATTTTATTGGAAAATTGATGTTATTGTGATGGGTGGAAAATCAAAGTATGCAATATTAGTTGGTATTTATTTATTCTTAAATAGATTAAAGAATAGTTCACATATCCACTATTATTTCTATGTTTATTTTTAAACTTCAAGCCGCTTCATCACTGTTGCAATTTCAATTGTTGTTGATACGTTTCTTTTGTAAGTTTCAGTAAATCTTTACATACGTTTACTAATTAAAAGTAATGCATGTACTAATAGATCAGCTTCGATCTCATTTTTGTATGTATTTGAATTTGTTTTCCTGTCATTTAATCCATTTCTTGTCATTTTAATACTATTTTCTGCAACTGATTTTTTTGTTTCATTTTTTCATTTTTAGGTAAGCAAACCAATGCAGAGAGAAATCTGTGCAAATCTGAGAATAAGGTAGAGTGGAATTAAGATTTTTAATTTTAACATCAAAACTGTTCATATTTAACATTTTAATAATTCGTAACATTATGTTAAAATAATTACATCAGCCTAAACTGTTTTATCGATTTATTTCAAACTGGATTTGATCTTTGAAAAATTCCCATGCTAAAATCTAACTGGGAAATAACGTTAATTGTAAGATGAAGAGAAACAAAAATTTATCAATGTAGAAAGAATCATTCGTTTAGAGTCTCTTATTGTAATAGCCTTAATCAAAAATGTTAGCCTTTGAAATAATTTTCAAAAAGATCATGTAATACTTGTTGTGATTTTAATAAAAAGTAACTTATGAAAGAGTTAAAACATTGATTCCCAAAGTCTTGGCAGGTCTTTTGAAAGCTGAAGTGAGATAAAAACATCGTCATGTTATCTCACTAGAGCTTTCCGAAGGACTGTTAAAATCCAGTGGTTCAGTGGTGTAGGCGATGGACAGGGTTAGAAGATCCACATTCAATTCCCAGTAGATGTCGTAGATTTTTCCTTAGGTGTTTCTCCTCCACACAGGGCTTATCTGATTCATCTAATCTTCTGTAAAATGGGGACCTATTTTGTTTTTGTTTTTTGGGGGTTAAAACGACTAACTTCATCTTTGTCGTTGTGGAACTGTTTGGTCCTAAATCTCAAACGTCTCCCAAAGAAGCTAAAGTTCCCTATAAAATGAAGAGTGCGGGAGAGGTCCTTTAGAATCAAAGATCAAAAACTAAAATTTCAGTTCTTTTTCACTGAATTGTATGTTTGTAATTTCATTAATTTCCATGAGATCTGCTTCCTTGGATATATTGAATTATTTAATTAAATTCTTTTCGTAAAATCAAATGGAGCTTTGGGCAATTCTGTTGTTGCTGTTTGCTGAGAATTTTAACTATGTAATATACAAGTCATATTTACACAGAGATAGCTTGAGGGAGGAACGGAGTGATTGAATATTGCGCTAATTAATTAAAAATTAAACGTTGGTTGCATTAGGTTAATGAACTACGAATTCATTTTTAATTTGCTAACTTTGGTAAATTAGATTTTCAGTTTCTTAATGTCATCGAAGCTAGAATAAGTCTTTTTTTTATTAATCTAATTTCTTCATTTCCGTTTCAAGCTTTTCAATTAAATATAAATTATTGTTAACGCAAAATAGTTATAATGTAAGAAACGAATCAAAATAGTTTTTAGTTTTTCATGGGAAATTGCAATGAAATTTTGCTTTCTATTGAAAGAAACTAATTCATTTCTAACTTTCTTTTTATAATAACGATTAGATGCTTGTTTTGTTGATATGGACAGAATGAACATTGTTTAATATTCTAAAAGTTATAATTTACTTTACATTATAGACATGTAAAATTATTGTATAAAAAAAGGTAGATAAAAAAGTTTAAAAAAATCTTTACGATTAAAATCACAGCATTCTGCAACAGAATGATAAGTAGGAATGATTGATAGTATTTCAATTGTAGTGGGATAGATTACAACTATAGCCTGTAACATATAGAAGACAAATGGGGACCACTACCTACAGAGCAGATTTCGGGTCCCCAGCGGACACAACACACAGAAGAAGACGAAAGAAACAACCATGCCACGACCGGGATTCGAACCCAGGTACTGGCGCATTGGACGCCACGGCTGGCCGCCGCCGAGACCGCACGACCACGCCAGCACGGCTGGATAGATTACAACTATAGAAATTTCTTCTCTGATTTATTTTCTATTCTTTTGCTGAAACTTCTTCATTGGTCCTTCTTCTAAGGAGGTCTTCAAGCTTAAAATTATTATTGTTTTTGCTTCTGTGTCAATCTTTCGCATCTTAGCTGTTCATCCTATGAATAACTCTGGCTGATGAATCTCAAAGGGGACGGAAAAGATATTTGATTTAATGACAACGGAATGTGCCATTGCGTAGTTATTCATTTTATTCATACAGTAGAGTCCCGATTATCCGAGTTATTGTAGACCAAGACTAACTCGGATAACCGAAAAACTCGGTTAAACCGATAATTGTAAATAAAATAAATCGTCTAGGTTTAAATGTATATTTTAACAAATACAAAAGTTACACAGATGCACCACATACTCTTTCATATTGAAAGAGTTCTTTTACTTAAAAAAGTCCTTAATTGTTTTTTGTTTTACGTTACTTTGGCGTCTTTCTGCAGCAATGTTTTGCCATTTTTTTAAGGATAACCCAGGATTGTTGGTGGCGAAACCATTCCTCGATTCCAGGTAGGGAGTCATGTGACTAGACAAACGAAGATTAATTTGCGAATAAAAAATCCTAGAAATATTTGATAGCTCGGTTAAAGCGGAAATTCGGATAATCGGGGCTCGGATAATTGGGGTTTTACTGTACTTTTAAATTTATTAAACAATTATGGAAGTAAATGCTTACTGAATTATGTTTTTATCTAAATAAGATATATTTTAGGGTCTACTTTTTGAAAAAAAATGACGAAATAACTAAAAGATTTAAATGAAGTAGAATCGAAGTTGATTATTGAAATATACTCGTGTTCGTTTTAATGGTTTTTAAATCCTCAATACAGATGTTTTTAAATCCTCAATTCAGAGCCTTTTAGATTGTTACAACGTTTGCAATAAATATGCAACGAAAATAAAAGAATAGTACAACAATGTTTTAGATTGAATTTAAATTGAATAGGGATGCCTGTCCGTCCATTCGAATAAACTCCCATTCCACAGACTGAAATTTTAAATATAGCTTCAGATTCTAACAGGAAAATGTTATTGACTTTGACATAAGTGGGATCTGTATCTAAGAGGCTATGGGCAAAAATAAATGTCAAAAATATTGCAGTTAAATGCAGTAATTATTTTTCAAATACAGCACGACTTATATTTGTATTTATTTTGTAAACCTGAAATTTTAAAGTCAGCTAAATGTTACAAGTATCATCTCCATTTACATTTTGAGAGAAAATGGATCGATAGAATCGAAAACTGTCAATTTACGAGACTGTACGCTTTAACCATAAATAATACAAATACTGAATATTTACTATATTTTGATTTTTTTTAAAATTATTAAAAGAATATTTTTTTTCAAAAACAGCAATTGTGTTACTATCCAACTACTGTTCGATGTTACCTTGCGGATGTATGAAAGCTGACATGTCTCTATTTATATTTATTTCAAACATTAAATCCGAAGGGTAATTGCAGTTGAACTTTTCCTTTTCATTATCATTAAGTTGATCATATGGTGTTTGTATTTGTTATTTGATAAATAAACAGTGTACTGCATATAAATTATGAAAATTTATTAAAATTGTCCTTTGTACAACCACTTTTGCATCTTCTTAGGCTGTTATTCTAAGTTATATGTTTATATTGTTAATAGTATTTATGAAATTAAAAAAATTCACTGCAGTAGCAGTTTAATGTATTAAACAGCTTTCACAGTATTTATTACAATATTTATTTTTTCCACTTTTTTTATAGCTATTAAAATGTAACAAGAATCGACTTTCACAATATTTCATAAGTTTTTAATGTTCTTTACAGGGATTTAGTAATTTCGGTAATTAAAGAAAAAAGGTAGCCCAAAGAAGTTTTTTTTTTTGTTTCTATATCTATATATATAGAGAGAAGAACTCAAAGTCTGGCAATTAATGTTGTAAGAATAGTCTTAGTCTAAGACCTCAAGGTCATAGCGAGTCTTTGGTTACATTTGTGGTTTTTCGCGCGCTCTTTGTTCGTTACATTCCCGACGACAGCTGGATAAGCTACATGTGGTTTGCCTCTGAAAAAACACCATAGACACATTCGGTAGCTGTCTCTTCACAACTGGCTTTTAAAGAACCCTTAAACCTACCCTGAAGCCTCTTATGTTAGCTTTCTTTCCAAAGGGTGAATTCTGATACTCATTTTAGAAATAAACCAAGGATTTAAAAAGAAAGTGTATTTATACACTACGGCATAAATTAAGAAGTTCACTTTTCGATTCTTTAAAAAAATGAAACAGAATTTTGAAAATTAGAATTAGCGTTGATTATAGGATGTAATGCACAGTTGATGATAGACTTATTCTAAGCAGAATTCAAACCCAAATATCTAAAGTTTGCAATATTTTGCTAATTGCAAAGTATTTTGACGAGATGTAGCAATTCCAAAAATTTACAAAATTACATTCTTAAATATTTTAGTAAAAACCAATTGGATTTATAGCTTCCTTCTTTAAATTCTTGCACTCCAGTGTCTATTTAAATACACTTATTTAATTGTCTATTTCAAAATTACCTTTTCTAATTTAGACTTTTTTGATTTAGTTAAAAAATACAATGAACAGGGTCTCAAATGATTCCCAAAAATTGCTCATTTCCAAAATTCAAAGTAAACAAATTGTGGAAGAATAATTATTTTCATTTGAGAAAATATACAATGATTGTCTTTTTTTATCCGTTTTGTCTGGATGTTCCTTACGATAAATTACGTTGCTTGATTTGGTACAAAATATTATACATGAACTATTTGTAAGAATAACCAACTTTATATTTTCCTTGTTATTTTTCTTTCTTTACATTTTCCTTTACATTTTCATTGTTATTTTTTTAAACTCTATCTATCAGTCTGTGCTAGTTAATGTATCCCAATACTGTACGTACCTTAAGGATTAAGCTCCTAGCATTTCCTGACCAACGGAACAAAATTGAGCCGTCTGCCCCGGGAAATAAACTGATACTCAGAGAGCGAGATGAAACATAAGACCCATCTAGAGAAGAATTGAACGAGAAAAATCCTTCGAACTCCGCCGGGGTCCTCCAGCAGGTAGTCAAGCACGTCACCATCTGGCTATCGAGTCTACATCAGTATATATTCTACATATATAAGGTAAAGGCACCAGTTGTGGATCGGCCTAAGCATAAACTTGGTTTTCACCACGAGAAATAGCTAAATAATTTTCATTTTTGCATTTATTCCTTTATTAAGCTCTTATAATTGACATTGTATTACCTCAGTTCGATAAAAAAATATATACTGCATTTTCACAGTCTTCATTTGTATTGTGACGTTTGATCCACAATTGGACCCCAGGAACCTCTGAATTTCCGCCAGAACAAAAGGCTGCAGAATTTCCCGCAAACATGGCCAGAGGCAGAAAACACTGTTTTATTTTTCCTCGGTTATATTAAACCTTGTACTATCATACATCCATTAATTCTAACGTATATCCATTCTAGAATAACTACAAATAACTTTCAGGCTAACTCGCCTTAATTTTCTTTTGAAATTCTGACAAATTAGTTAACAAATTCCTAGGATGGCTCCACTTCAAACTCTAAACAAACTGTAATACCAAAACGAAGCTCATGAAGGGATCGGGATTCTAAATATGTGAGCCATCTGTTGATAAGTGTGGTAATTAAGACGGTAAACGACTTGATCCGCAATTGGTTCCTGATCCACAACTGGTTCCCTTACCCTACTGCAGTGGTTCCCAACCTTTTCAGCTGGCGACCCACCTTTCCTTATCGTTTTTCAGCTGGTGACCCACCTTTCCTTATCGGAATACCTCCACATATATAGAAATAGAAGAATATAGAATAAAACCATATTTGTATCGTATCCCTTCCTTATATTTTATCGATTTTCGATTTTTCTGATCTTTTCTGATGGTTTATTCGATGGTATCTGATACTCTTAGGATCAAGTCGCGACCCACCTGTAACCCTTCCGCGACCCACCGGTTGGGAACCGCTGCCCTACTGTATATATATATATATAGGGAAGTCCTAAATTGTATCATTTTTCTTAACTATTTTTTTTTTAATTTTAATGATGGCGCTCAAAGTTATTTCAAAAGTA
The DNA here is from genome assembly GCA_023159025.1 of Thereuonema tuberculata. NCBI lineage: Eukaryota > Metazoa > Arthropoda > Chilopoda > Scutigeromorpha > Scutigeridae > Thereuonema > Thereuonema tuberculata. The sequence continues at coordinate 6,453,520 of JAFIDM010002131.1, forward strand.
AAATCTTAATCTGAATTGGCAAAAGTATCTAATAGGAAAAAAGTTTGGAGTAAGTCTTAACAATATTAGTTTTTTTGGAAGTCTGAAGTCAGTACAAATTAGAAACTGGTTTGCTAAGTTGCTCTGGTGAGTTCCATGTACATTGTCGATGAGACTATACAGTATTTTCCCTCGTAGTTGATACAATAGAATATTTTTAATGATTTTCTTACTCCTCCATATTTTGAATGTTTTACATGTTTTACAATTGAAACAACTAATCATCTCATCTGCTCTATTTTCATTACAGATTTCACTCAACAAGTTGTATCTTCAATCTTTTTGCATTCTCAGTAGAAGGAAGCATCTTCCTTTTTATTGTTGAAACTGCAGACTTTGTTTTACGTTAAAGAGAGCCTTGTTGTTGGACACATTCATTTCGTTCCTAATCTCTGTTCAAATATGCTGTAATCGCCAAACTCAGGTGATCCTGGATCCATTTTCTACATTGACATTTTTCTGCAAAACTGAAATTAAATGAATACCTAATTAGGTCAAGAGTGAAAAAAAGCTGAAAGGACGAGTGACAGAAAGAGACTATTATGATTATCTTTAATTTAATTTTCATTGGGTCAAAATATAACAAATAAATGTGAAGTGAAATTGACAGCAAAAAAAAAGCCACCAGGGAAAGTATAAAGCAAAGTATTTTACGCGCACTGTTCGTATTTAGAAAGCAATAACGAAGCAGGTAAACCTGCATTAATACACAAAGAAATTTAATAGAAATAATTACAATCAAGGTTTCAACTTCATATATGAGAAACCATTTTCCTTACGTATGAGGTTGAAACCTTGGTTGTAATTATTTCCATTAAATTTCTTTGTATATAAATGCAGGTGTACCGGCTTCGTTATTGCTTTCTACCAGGGAAAGAATTTTGACAAATAATAATAAGCAATTATTACAATTATTAAGACAGAAATTGTGTTTAATTATAAGTTTTAGTATTTTAGTAGCCCGGCCGCGCGGTTGGCGTTGTTGCTATGGTATCGGCCTCTCACCGGGTTCAGTTTTCGTCATGGGTTTCGTGATGGTGGACGATCCACGCTGGGCAGGTTTTCTCGGGGTTTTCCCATTTCCCTTACACTTCTCCCATCAGTCTGTCTGTCCTCATTTCCGTGGGATAGCACAATAGATCTACAGGTCTCGGTGCTTGGCTTCCCTGCCACTCACAATCGCCTCAATCAACCAATCAATCAATCTTAGCAGCTGAGAAGAAGGTTTTTTGTCAAGTATACTCAAAATACACACATTATTATTATTATAATAATAATTATTATTATTATTTTTATTATTATTATTATTTTGTTAAAGTTTCAAACCATGAGTTTCCCCAGCAAAGACAGTATGGCAGGTCAAGGACCAAAGCACATATTGCCAAGTGAAAAAGAAAGTGTGGAAGAATGGTTAGGGATGTGTGGATGTATCCGAAAATTTCCTAAATATGCGTGTTGTTTTGAGTACCACAGCCTTCTGGAGTTGTGCATAAGTGTTTTTGTGAAGTCCATAATGTACTGAGGTTGTGATGCAATATGTGAGGCACCAGACCAGTGGAGGACAGGACGATGGGTACAACACGTACTCGGTCCTGCAAGAAACTGCTTCTGGAGCTCGTGTGCTAGATCGGTGTATTTACAGATTTTGTCTGCGTGCGTTTTCTGCATGTTCTTGCTGACAGGCACTGCAATATCAATGAGATAGGTCTGTTTGTTGACCTTCTCAACAAGTGTGATGTCAGGTCTGTTGTGATGTTGGGTTTTGTCTGTGTCCCAGTACAGCTTATGTGAGGATGACTCTAATACATTTTGTGTAATGCTAAGTACATAAATGAATCTATGTCTGGCTTTTTGCACGAACCACCACCTTTAATAGTCTACGGTTCCGGTCTGTCAGTATATGTGGCCTACCTGGTCGCGGCTTTTTTGTGGTTATACCTTCTCATTTCCACTTCGCATCACTAACACTCAGTTTCGACAACTTTAGAAGGATTGAAACCTGACAGACTTATTACTTAAGTGACAGCCAATGATCAGTTCACCTTTAAAGTCACTTAAAGTATCAATTAACAACATATGAATCCTTTCCTCCTTTTATACCGGTGAGTGACGTCGTCGTACCATCTAGGCTTCACTTCACTATTGCAGAAGGATATTTGATCATATAGTGTATATATGTAAGAGAAAATAAAATACAAAATTTGATAATGAGAATATAAATATTTAAAAGATACATATTTACCCAATAAAGAAATTATTTTCTTCATCGTAAGTAAAGTCAAGGAAATCTATTTTTTTATAAACCAGTATCGAAAAGGAGAGAACAATAATAATGACGAGGCTAGCATTTCCTTCCTTGTTTTGAGGCTTAGAAATTTCCATAACGCTCGCTGTATATCAAGATAGCTCAGCTTTGTTATTTCCAGTTCCGGTTCGACGCAGTGTGCTTTGAATAATCTTATCGGTTGTTCATGAAACTTCACATAATCTGACTAAAGTTCGGAAGTTCGCACTGGTCTGCTGATAGAGCATCCGTTTCACTTCCTCATTACGCACTATAGAGAGAAGAAGGCATTTATTAAAATTAAAAGGGTTCTCAATAACCTGGTCCTATCGGTTTTTGGGCTATTTATTTATCTTACTTCTTCGCAAACTAAGTCCTTATTATCTGCGATACAATGCTGGAAATTGTGCTTAGAATTTTTACAAGCAGAAATTAATACTAATATCTTAGAATTGTGATCTCTTTTACTGTATTATTACTCCAGGGTTAATCGTCTGTTGATTTTTTTAATAACAATTATATTGACTTAAAACAGCAAACTTTGGAATATTTCTTGGAAGAATAAAGCAGGGCGCACATGATGGAGCTTTTGCTGTGCAGCTCGTTGCAATTAAGTTACACAAAAAAGGTTGCAAACGACAGTCAGGGAGAACACGATGCAACATACTTTGCGCCGCCGTTCGGACAACAAATGAAGCACAGTACGAATTTGAATGACGTCACTTGACATTACGTCAAGGAGACTGCGGTGATGTCCTTCCAAATCTAATATATGTGATTTATATTAAACATATGAGAAATATTGTTATAATATTATTAGCCGGTATGTAATCGCAGTTGATGGCAATAATGCGATTCACGAATAACAACGACCAACAGCCAATAATAATCCATTGCTCACTGGAAACAATGACGTCACGTGGCAGTTTCCGGAAATGGTGAATGAGCGACAATCCGCTTCCGATGTGAAAAATTCAAAAAATCTACGTTTTTCAAACGCTCTGATACATTCTGCCGCATTAAATTATTGCATTTATATATAAACTGTATTTATGTGTGAAAGAAACTCGCAATACTCTGATATTCAATGTGTATTCGCTAATTGTCTATCTGAAGCGAAGGAAATCTGTTTAGACGCCATGTTTCCCCTTGGGCGTGACGTCACGACTGACGTATTCCAACGCTGCACTGTGATTGGGTAATTTCCATGCAGCTTCCTTGCAGCTTTCGGAGTTGCACTCGACAGAAATCCTCGCCTTTGCAGCTTTTTCTCCATGCAACTCCGGTTGCAACTTTGCCCAAGCAGCTCAAAAAACACTCTATGCCAAAAGTTGCACATGCAACTCGGCCTAAAGCCCCGCGACCATCATGCAACTTTGCTGCAATTTAGTCGTGCGATTTTGACGTCACGAGTTGATATAAAAAGTGCTTAGCACTTTTCTATGCAATTTATTTGCAACTTTTGTCATCCGACTCGAGTTGCATTGACACCTGCAACTCTGAAAGTTGCATCGACGTCACTGGGGATTACCCAATCACAGGGCAGCGTTGGAACACGTCAGTTGTGAAACCACGCCCATGAAAAAAATGGCGACGAAAATTATATCTGTCTATTCGTTTTGAAGACAGGCTCATACTCAATTAATATCAGAGTATTGCGAGTTTCTTTCATGCAGAAATAAAGTTTATACTCAAATGCAGTAATTGTATGCGGCAGAATTTATCAGAGAGGTTTCAAAACCTCGATTTTTTCGGATTTTCCACATCGGGTTTGGCAAACGCGAAGGCTGCTGACGCAGTAATGCAAAAGTTATGACGTCATTGTTTCCGGGGGAGCATGGTTTCTTATTGGCTGTTGGTCATTCGTTACTTTTGATTCGAAATAATAACATGAAATTAAATTCCATAGCGGCTAATAATTTAAAAAAAATATTTATCATATGTTGCAAATCATTCACTCTTATATTATGTTTGAAACGACATAACCGAATTTTGCTTGACGTCACACGTGACATATTTAAAATCTGCGTTGCCATGGGTCGGTTGCATTTTCGAGTTGCATATCCGAGTTGCATCGTGTTCGCGCTTGACAAAAGTTTATATCAACTCGTGACGTCAAAATCGCGCTACTAAATTGCAGCAAAATTGCATGATGTTCGCACGGCTTTAAGCTGCATCGTGTGCGCCCTGCTTAATAGTGGCAAAAACAAAGAAGGCATTAAAAGATATACAGAATATAATTTTCCATGATATTCGTGTGGCAACTCAATATTTACAATTGGGACCAAACATCCTTAAAAATTGGAATGTTCAGCCATTCGGATCCTTACTTTTCTTTTTGTCTGCTGTATGTACTGGCATCTCTTCCCCCACTTTTTTAATGCCGTACAGTACCCCTGTTTTATTCAATATGTTTTTACACCATCTTCTGTTTTCTTATTGCCACTCAATATCCTTTTGTTGTATTTGTTGCTTTCTTGGCACCTTTATATCGAAGAGGCTCTAGAACTGGTTTTAATCGCTTTTGTAGTCTTTCATGATACGGAATACTGATATATTTTAAAGTTCTTTCTCTTCTTTTTTCATTAGCTTGCTTCCTTCCATTATTATTTGCTATTCTTTTTACTTCATTTTACATTTACCTCCAATGGTTGTACCTTGAAATCAATAGCTTTTCTCAGATCTATGCTCTGATGGAATGATGAGTACATACATTTTAGAAAATCAAAAAATCCCATGATTTTCTATAATGCATGCTGTACATCATATCATCGCATAATAGGATCCGACTTGTAGCAACGAAAAAATGTGCTAGTTCTCCCTTCGAATAGACCTGATACGCTGTAGTGTAACAATTATATCTGCTTACGCAAGACGTATAACTTCTTTGGTCAATCTTCTCCATGTTGAAAAGATGGCGATCTTCACACTCATTGTGTACGTCGTAAACAACAACATTCCCTTTGTCTTTACGATCCTCCTTTTTCTGCTGATTCCAGAAACTCTAGTAGATGTATAATTTATTAGTGTAACTTCAGCTTCCTGAAACCATTTGGAAATCATAAAATTTTGAAGCTAATCCTTTATCTTGTATTATATCTTAATACACTCGCAAACAGACTATTCTATCTTAATCGAATTCGGAAAATTGGACGTTGAATTTTCGTTTTTGTAGAATAGTAGCACGGTCTTCATTCTTATAATTGACAGGATGGTCTATAGAGGCTGCTTTGGTGATGGAGCAGTAGTGATTCTTTGAGTACGTCTGAAAAACAAAACTGCCTATTTGTTACTATTGAAATCATTTCATTCTGGTTCCTTGATAGTCATTTAGGATTCGATCAAATCAATCTAGTTTTTCTGCACTTTCAGTTAAGAATTGGTCAATATCGATTGTTATTTGAATGATAAGTAAATCAGAAGGTATTGTTTTCATTCATGCTGGCCTTTGAATTAAAATTATTTTTATTCCTTTTTCAATTAAAATGACCAATAAGTGTATATTAAAGTAGGAATTCTCGTCAGCTTCAATGCCCTGAAATCCATTGGAAGTAAATTAAGTCTGCCTAAATGGCATCCTTTGGTTACCTAATTAACAATCGTAGACCAACAAAATAGATTAGAAATAATTGACAGTGCGTTCTGGATTGTTCTTCCCCTGATTCTATTTCCATTCTACGTTGAGTGTGGAAACATCTCCACTTAATTCCGTACATTAACATTATTTGAACTGTTGTGGAATCGGATATTTCATGATTTATGACCTAAGTGAGTCATGGGGCTGATCTTTTGTTGTGAAGCCGTATCAAAAGCAACCCAGGTTTAAAATGAAGAAGTGACGTAATATACTGCACTCTCCTAAAGAAACTCACCCTTTTGAATCTGCCTCGTATTTTGACATAATTAAAGAATTAGAGTAGGAATTCATTTTGAAAATTGACTCGTGAAAAGCAGAAGATATCAGTAAACCAGGCTACTTTGAAGTAGATAAAGGACAATTAGGTTTTATATTGAAACTGTAGATAGATTAATACAGTTATTTCTTTTTACTTTAAAGTCTGCAGCTTTAAACAAGAATGCTATTTTTTAGTTAACAAAAAAAAAAGCAAATTAGAAAATTCATATTAAGAATGAAGTTGGTCTGTTTATATCAGTATCTTGAAAGTTTCCTAAAACAAAAATCCATTGAAGAAGTTGAGTTTCTTATCATTTTGCAAGTTTATTTACAGAATTACTCCTTCAAAGTGGAGGAAAACTTAATCTTCAAACAATCTTTCTGAAATAAAAGAAATAGTAATGTTTGTATTTATGTGTGGATTTAATGTTCGATCGGATCATTCTATTCAAACTTACAGGAATTATCTTTTTAAAGAAAAAAGAATTTAAAGATTCTACTCATATATTTCCCTTACATTCATCTTAATTATTTTTAAGCTGACATTGTTTGAAATTTCGGCTGAAAATTTTGAAATTTCGACGAATAGCTTCCATTAAGGTATAGTTTATCTATTTTTTTTAAAGATAATTTTGTAGTTAAATCTTATCTTGATTTCTGAAAATGAAACATTGGTAAAAGCTACTTTATCACTATTTGTAATTTACAACTATTATTACCGATTCTTAATAAGTTTGGCAAAATTATTTATCTAAACATTCAAAAAAAAGAAGAACGTTCCCAAACAAAATTAAATTAAGGGTCTACTGTATTTTGAGAATGGCATTTTGAATTTATTAATTTTTAAATGTTTCAAGTCTTAAGTTTAAACAAGCATTTTTTTTTTATTTTTGAATCATTTCCGAGCAATAAATAACTCGGTAACTTCATGTCAATCCTTTGTTGTGCATTTCGATATTGAAATTAATTTCTCGAGATTAAACAGTCAAAAATAAACTTTAAAATCGAAGAGTTAGAAAATTCAAAAACTGGTGGAGCTTTCTTGGAAGAGAATTTATTTTTAGCTTTTTTAAATAAGAAAACGAAGCTCATAAATATCTAATAACTTTTAAACTGAAGAATGAATTTTCTTGAAATGTTTTAGATTTCCAAATTAGATGAGGATCTCTGTCAAGAAATTTGTTTGAGAACGTGACAAAAGTTTTCTTAGAACAGCAGTACATACAAAACTGAATTTGTATCGAAGTCCAATTATGGTCCCCTTAAGTTAATCAGTGAATTTGGAACACTTTCATTAAATTAAGTTTTTAAGCAACATTAAGGAGTTACAGAAAAAAAGATTCAAGATCATATTCTGCAGATGTAAGCTATAAACAATTAAAACCTCTGAAATATTTTATCATAAAAAAATAAAACAGAAACAAAAAAAGAAGAAAAATATAACGAAAGCAGAATTAAGTTCTTTCAAGAAGTTTTGCCTTTTTCTTTGTTTGCATCTAGTTTTAATACAAGTAAAGTAAGTTTTGACTTTGCCTTATAGGCTTAGCTTGAGGGGAACGAACTTGAAATTTTCTTATTTTCCGAGGGTAAGGGATTCCTTTGAATGGCGCTAACAAGTACTTCTGTCAGTAACGGATCAGGGCTGCAAAAGAGTCTGGCTGCGAAATACGTCAAACCAAATGGAGTGCAAATAGTTTCCAAAGTAGGGAATTTTCTAGTCCGTATCTGTTTTTCATATCTTTGGAGAATGGGGGCGGACTTGGCATAGGTTGGCAGGCGGCCACATTTCGGGGAAAAAGCCAGGTAATCTACTTTTTTTATTACCGCCGTTATCGTGGGGGCCCTTGATCGAGTGAGGGCTCCTGGTGAGTTGGAGCGGAGGTCCTCCCACCCCTCCTTCAAAGAAGTGGCCCGCTCCATTACGGTTTATTGTTTCTTTCCTCTGCTTTCAGTTCTTTCGAAGCTCTAACCTCGAGGCTAACTTGTCTTTGAGAACGAGTTTTTACTGTAGTACATAGAGAGTTGGCGTGTTTCAGAGAAAAAGAACCGTTCAATCGGCACTTGTCTTGGGCTTCGATCAAAAGGTGGGCGGATTGGTTCTACACTTAAGTCGAAGGCTCAGATTCCACTTTCTGCGTTACTGCCTTCGATTCGATAAAGTGCAATTTTCGTCGAAGAAAAGGCCCTGAATAAATTAAAGATTAAGAAAGAACATTTCTTTCATTGAATTGTGATAATTTTTAGTCTATTTTAATTATTATTAGGAAAATGAGATTGAAATCAATCTGTCTTCTTGTGTCCTTGTGAGGTTTTTCCCTTTAGCCAATGAATAGATCTTCTTGAAACTTAGTATGTATTTCTAGGAACAAGAAACGCTTCAACTTTTATATTCGTTATTTTTTCGTGATGGGCCCTAGTCAAGAAATTTGTGATTGAAAGAAACAAAATTGCCCTTAGAAAATCCTTAGAATAGAAACAATGAGTCTTTGTTGATATACATAATACATATTCATCCTTTTCTTATCTGAAGAGAAAGTGAAGATACTGACAAATTTAGGAAAGGAAACATCCATGCCATCGCCAGGATTCGAACCCAGGTTACAACAAATCTGCCTCATGGGAGGCCACCACCTAAACCACTAGGCTTTGCCAGAACGGCCAGCTGGAATTAGTCCACCGACTTGAAAACTTGAAATGGTATAGTATTATTCAGTAAAATCAATAAGACAAAAGGAATAGTAAAGCAAAAACCAGTAAAGCAGTCTACAATCCTGTACAATTATTAATTCATTATCAGTTTTATAAAATCCTAACACAGTCATTGTGGAACTATTCATTCCCCAAACTCAAAGAATACGTCGCTCTAACATGAGAATCGATAACTGTTGGCATTGTGATTTGAATTGTGTCCTTATGTTTAATTTCTGAAAATGTTTCATTTCTGAAATAGCGATGGAACTAAGATATCAAATCACAATCATTTGACTTAAATGTCCACTGCAGTACAGCCATTTGGATGAGTTATTCTCGTAGTTATTTCGTAATAGATATCACTTATGGCGAACAGATTAGTTTCATTCAATTCTAAAGGCTTGTGTTAGAGTAAAATGTTGAATAAAATTATTTCAACAGTTGATATTTTTAATTAACAGTTAATTGATGCAGCAATGAAGATATTGATGTAATATCAGTTGCCCCCGAGTGATCAGGTGTCTATTCTGTGCTGAAGAATTCACTGAATAACGTCTGCAGCTGTAATTCATATTCTTAAGAGTCCTAATGGTATGTAACGAAATTTATCCCAATTATCATATTCTCATTTACTTGGACTTCGCCATTTCACACTAGCAGATATATTATAATTTTTATAACAATTAAAAACAAAAACAAAATATGAAGTACTTCATTTTCCTTGCTCATTCTTGAACTCAATTGAACTGAATTGAAGTAACTTTCCCTCACTTCTTAAAAAAAAAAACTGCTGTAACAATTCGGAATATTCTAAAAGTTAAGAAAATCTAACAAAGTATAAATCCTGAATATTTTTTTTTTATTTTAATGATTTTGAAAAGTGTTTGAAATAAAAAAAAAATGTCGTAATGTGTCTTTACTTTAAAAAAGTAAGGTTTCGTAAAATCACTAAGCTTACCTCAATAAGCTTATTTGTGTATTTGAGGAATCTCTTTTTTAATAACTTTCGAACTGGGGAAACTTGACGGACTACAAGTATTTCATATTTGTAAATTTTTCTGTATGACTCCTGTTCCAGTTGTTAAACACAAGAAACAATAGATTAATTTTGAAGTCTAGAATCCGATATTAATCCCTTTGGTAATCCAATGACGTTGCTTTAAAGTTATTAAAATTAATTGCCATTTTAATTAATTGCACAATTACTTGTGGATTTAATTAATTTCAGAAAATGAAGATATTACACATTTGATTCTGCAAATATTTCATTTCCAAATAAATAATTATAGCTTTGAAAATTAAAGTAAAAGATAAATAAGAAAGATGCACATTATAAGGAACATAGAGTTAAAATCTTTTAAGAAATCCTTGTTCAATAAAAGTTTTGGAAGCCATAGTTTGTACTTAAAATTCTTTTTGTTTCAAATTGAGGGATAAAAGACAGTACAGTTGAGTAGATTTTTTGAATAAATTAGAGGTGATGAATTGTCAGATGGAGATCAGGACATTGAGCGATAACTTTTGTATTCACGAAACTGATGAATGACTGGTTAGACGTAGGAGTTAAACGAATTTCCCCGTTGATGGATTGATTCCGATGGAAGATCGATTAAGTTAATTGGTGGCTTAAACAGTCTTATACAAAGTATTGATCAGGAAGGATTCAATGAATGATTAAGTGAATGGTCAAAGAACAAACAAATGGATTCCATTTTGTTTGATGGGAAGCATAAAAGGCTTTATCGACTACAAAACAACATTATTAATCACAGATAAAATTGGTAAATTGATTTGGTTATCTTTTGGGCAGCAGCCATTTTTCTCAGGTGGAAACTGTTTGTGGTCTTCAATGCGACAAAAATTATAATGAAAGCTTAGAAATATTAACGTTCTTCTTTTCTATTATAACACAATTTAAATAATAAACTAGATTTTTAGTCCTAGATGCTTAAGAAAAAATGTTTATTCAATTGAATGAGTTAAATACTGCAATAAAATATTATTAAATTTGGAATTTGTGACATATTTTACAAGTTTCAGAAAGTATAAAATTAAATCATTATTATAAAAATAGAATCGTGGATTACAATACCCTTTCCATCAATAGTATGACCAGCTGTGAGCATCTTTATTGGTGTTGGTGAGAATTTTTTTTTTCCCTGGCTACTGTCATCCAAACAAAATACGTAGCGCAAAAGCAAATAGGTGCCGAGTTTATTACGTAGTGATTAAGCGGAAAACAGGTAACCGACCTCAACTTCGGCTGACGATTATAGGAATTTTACCTTATTTGTTGCCTTCTAAGAAGATATAATTTTTTTTTAATTTTTTAAAAAAAAAAATTCCAACTTATAGGAATTCCTACTTGAAACTGATACACCACGTTTGGATAATTTACAGAATTCTAGAACTACGAAGTTTTGGAACAAAGTCAACAAATATAATTTTCACCGGATCAGGTTTTAATAAAGACGAAGAAGTACTCGACAAAAGAGTCTGATATTCATCATTTTCGACTTATACTATGACTTCAGATATCTAGATTTATTTTGTAAAAAGTAAGAACATTCTATGAATTTATATTTCTTAATGTAATTCTGTGCTTTTATTGAAACTTTTAGGTTGTTTATGATTCGAGTACTTTAAATTTCATAAATTAAAAATAAAAACTTGTTATTAAGTTTTATTATTTTAAGTAATTAAAAGTTCGTCTTAGACAATTAAACAACTTAAAAAATACAAATAATAGACCTGAAACAAAGTAGATGGATTTGATGATAGAAATTTCTAAATTACGTCTTTTTACTGTAAGTTTCTGATAATAATTTCATAAATTGAATATCTTTACTATTTAAATTACATTTAAAAGTAAAGGTAGAACTCGACCATGCCAGCTGCATACGACACTACGAAATAAGACTAGCTGTTTTTGTATTAAAGATAGCGCCGCTGGCTGTTATAACCAAAAAAAAAATTTAGATTTTTAATTGATCTTGTTTCTAATTTAATCAATCGAGAGTAATACCTTAAAGTACAATCAAATCAGAATCAAATTTGGCTGAAACCTTTTTCTAAACAGTTAAAATGGATTCTAATAACGATTATGAGTAATTGGCTTTAGATGGATCAGACCTAGTGCAAAGATTCCGTAGAACAAACAACCAAGCCACGAACCAAACACAGTGTTTTATAGATAGAGAGGATTCATACAATATATTATTGTATATAAATTATTAAATAAAAAAATCGTTTTGAAACTGTTCCCGAAAATGTATTCTACTAAGATCCTCTTCTTCTCTGAGAGTTTGTACGATAGTAATTATTTAAGATATTAAATCAGTAGAAATTAAGTATTAATGAAACAAGAAGCTATTTTTATCTGGTGTTTGACTGAAGTAGATGATCTGAACGATTCTAAGCTTATGGGTTCAAATATAAGTTCAGGTTGGATCATTTGTAAACGTCTCTTAGAGTAAATATTCTTATTTTATCTATTTGTCTGTAAAAGGCTACAATATATTATTTTATCATTGATATTTGCTTGGTAATGAGAAGGGGACGTATCATACACTTCGACTTTCTTTCCTGAGAATAGTTATCATAGTAGGATAGTAATCATTATGATAGTCATTATAATTATTATATTAATCATATAATTAATTACATTAATTATATATATATATATATATATATATATATATATATATATATTAATTATTATAATTATAATTCCAGTCAGCGAATTTTTGACTGTGTTTCAAAATGTGTATTATAATAAGTGTAAGTATAGCAATAATAATATAATATATTTAAATAATATATTATACATAATAATATATAATAAAATATTAATAAGTATAATAATAATAACAATTATGATAGTAATCCAAACCGTTATCTTTGGATATATTAAGATATTTGTCGCTACACAGCATCGAGTTTGAATACTATAGATCAGGAGTCTGTTTTCGTGTAAATTTCTTGAACGATAGCAATGTTTCAAATCAGAATCATCGTTTTCGAGTTTGGTAGAAAGTCGTTTACTCGAATTATCACCGTTCATACATTGCAGTGTATTTCTCTAGGGTTTTTAGTACCAGACAGATTATTCTTTATTGCCAAGTACTCTCTTGACTGTGTCATAAAAATTTGTGAACTAGTTTTTTTCCTGGCATTTGCCGACACTCAAAACATCTCCAATATTTTTTTTTTGTTAAAAACAAAATTGACATTTCTCTGATTCCATAAAACACAATTATTACATCTCCTTACAGAAAAGGTAATTTTTGTAGTAGTTTAAAATTTTAGTGGCTTGAAAATCTTTTTCAACATTTTATTTGAAATGTCTGCAAGATTTCAAGTAGCATTAACTTGTTTTAATCTGAACAATCAATTTGGAATGTGTACAAAAAACAGTGATATTTCTTTATATTTCTTTCTGACTTACATTAAGACTGGTTTACAATATTATGAAATCGACCTAATAACTTTACAAATTACTAAAAAATATATCGTTTGCTATTTTAATAAAAAAAGATAAAAAACAAATTAAAAAAAACAAAAACAAAAGCAAAGTCAAACCTGCTTCAGTAATGTTGAAAATTTTAGTTTTAACTTCAAACTTTTTTATTTGGATCCTTCTTCAAAATGCTACAGACTTGAGATTTTACAGTACTGTAAGTAAATTAAATAGTTTTATATAATACTAGCAGCAAAGACTGTCGGACGACAGGCATAAATAAATCTGAAAAATCATTTTATTATCAACTATCAAATATAAAGTAAATGTAATCTAAATACTGTGCTAACTTGTGAACGAAGCTTCTACGGCAAAAATGGTTTTGAGTTTCGAAATCAGCGTAAACAACTGAGTAAGTACGCCAAATTTCTTTAAAATGAATGCAGTGGTAACAAAATTATTTGGTTTTGAACGTATGTTTTGTTAGAATTTCAGTTGTCGAGATCAGTTCCCAAGAATAAAATTTCATGGAAACAACATGGAATGACACAATGAACTGATATTTTCATCCAATTTGAGTAACCTTGATTGAATGGTATCATTGAGAACCGTTGGATCTATCTTAATAGCTTAATTATTCGAGTTACAGACATCTTATTGTGCTTTAATTCTCTGACAATTTGTAGATTTTTTAGTTATCTTTCTTCAACTAATTTAATAATAATGCATTGTTCCATTACAATATTAAATAATGTAGATGTCATATTGTTTCCTATTAATGATTGTAGCAACCAAACTCACCTTTGTATAATCTAATACTGCGCTAACTTGTGAAGAAGCTTCCACGGCAAAAATGGTTTTGAGTTTCAAAATCAGCGTAAAAAACTGAGTAAGTACGCCAAATTTCATTAAAATCGGTGGAGTGGTATCTTAATTATATCGAGTTACTGACAGACCTTTGTATAATCAAAATACTGCGCTAACTTGTGAACGAAGCTTCTACGGCAAGAATGGCTTTGAGTTTCAAAATCAGCCTAAAAAACTGAGTAAGTAAGCCAAATTTCATTAAAATCGGTGCAGTGGTAACAAAATTATATCGAGTTACGGACAGACAGACAGACAGACAGACGAACTTAGCCAATTATATAAGTTGACTAGCGGGGTAGAGTCACTTCGTTCCGGAACCCTTGTATATGTAACGTTAAAAAACGCTTTAATTATTTAGCAAATCAATATAAAGACGATTTCTCAGCACTTCATGGCTTTCACGACACCCCTATCACTTGATACCTTCCAGAATAACTCGGGTGCTTTGCGGGTTGGCGCCACTGTGTCCTGGTTTCCGCAATACACAGTTCGTGGTCAATTCCCCATCCCCCCCAAAAATAAAGTTTATTTCTATACTTTTTACATTGTCTACAGGGACATGGAACTACCTTCATGTTAAATTTCAAGTTTGTAACATGTTGGGAAGTATTTTAAACATTTTGAACAGATCCACACACACACACACACACACACACACGCACATATCCACAAATTTCCCTTTTATATTATAGATTATTGTAATTAGTCTGACAAATTAATCAGAAGAAAAAGTTTTTAATTACATGCTTAAATGAAAATACAGGCTGTCCCGGGTAACGGACGACCCTACTTTCGGTGTTCCGTACTTAAGATTAATGATAATATATAATTAAATTAATAATTCGGGAACTAGTTTCTTACGCGCATATTAACAAACCCGCATGGCGTTTGTTAAGTAAAGTAATTTACTTTTGTTTGTATATTTGCAATTATTAAGATTCATCAGGCTATTTATTCATTGACGAACAGCTGTGCAGGTGCAAAAGCTTCGGTTATTATTTTCTCCAGTGGAATCTCTAAAACAAACCATTGTAAACAGAATTTACGCTGAATATTTTCATGATTTGGAATAGTTTATTTTTCAACTATTTTTGAAAATTTGGGATAGTTCAAACTTCAGCGATATATCTTCGCTCTGTTCATTATTCTACTAGAAGAAAACAGTTCTGACCAACTGAAAGCAAAAAAATCTTCGTTTCAAAATTCTTTGTACTTACAACGTAATAAAAAGCACTCTTAAATCTTCATTTTCTCTTATATCTTTTTTTTTCATTGGATTAATTTATTGCTAACTAGACAAAGACTACATTGTTAATTCCAGACTCAACATTTGTTTTTTATTTGTAAATAGTGAATATTAAACGTTGATTTGTTTGAGGAGAGGAATTTCTTTCCCAAACATATTGTTTTTGTAATAACTTGGCAGAAGGCTATTAGCAGTTGCGCGGTCGTTCAAGTATAAAATCCAAAGAAATTGCGATATTAGTGACTCCATCATCATTTCGAGGGCAAATAGACGAGATCATTTTTTGGCAGCGATTATGGAACGATACCCCCTCGGGATTTCGAGAGAAAAAAACGCCCTTAAGAACGTCTGGAATGCTTTTTTTTTTTCTTGACAATGGCCGTTTCGATATTTGGCAAACATTAGGAGACTATTTGCTTAAATATGGCTGCTCCCCCATGGAAGAAATTGAAGAATATGCAAAGGCTGAGGCTAGAGTTCTTTCTTTGGAAGAAAAGGAAAGAGAAAAATCTTAAACCTCCATCTCGGAGTTCTCTTAAACCTCCCAAAAAAATCCACTTTTTTTTTAAAAAATATTGGCGCTAGTGAATGCATAGAAAATTATTATGTTTATATTAGGAAATTATTGACTTATAATTTATCGAAGACATTTTTGAACTTAAGATATTGTATGAATAGATAACGAGTAGTTAAAATAATTAGCAGTAAACAACTCTACTATCTAGTTCTTGTTATTGTAACTATTTCGCTTAAAATCATTCGTCGAAATATCCGTATAGCTAATATAAAACTAAAAACTCATCTACAAATATGAAACCAAGATTTGAATAAATGAAACTATATAGATAATCGTAAATTACAACAAACCGTACAAAATAAAACAAGAAAAAAGCGGAATTATCTAATTGAAATCTCAAATCAAGAAGAACAATAATATAGATCGAAAACACAATTAAAACAAATTAAAGTCAGCTTAAGTAGATAAGAGATGTGGCACTACGAATATGAAAATAATTTATTGTTTTTAAATTTTCAAAAGCACAGCAAAAAAGGATTTAGGTATCCAACTCGAACCATTCTCATTTTAAACTTGTTCATTGTAGCAGTAGTTGTTATAATAACAACAACAAGAACATAATAATAATAATAAAGTGGTCTCGCACAGATTTGGAGATTATAAAAACCTAATAAGGTAGGTTGCCCAAATAAGGCCCACCTAACGTTTAAAGATTTTTTTACATTTCTTCTGCAAGAGTGAAAATTCTGAAAACTGTGTTGAGAGATAGTTTAAGGTGTGCTGTTATGAAAAAGTGAATTTAAAATTAGTGGCATTTGAAATTCTTTCTGTAATAACACAGTTTTGAAAATATACTGAAGGGGCCCCTGTTCCAAATAAGGCCCACTACTAGTCCCAAATAAGGCCCATGTATTAATAAATAATTAATGAGGGGGAAAATGCAGAAATCAATTAAATTAGAATAATTGTATTTAAACCAAAATAATTATATAATTAAATTTAAATCAATAAAATAAAGGGTGTTTCAGAATTCGTTCCGGTATTCCTCAGGTCTGTAACTCACAGGCAAACTCGCCCACAGGGACAAGAGCTTGGCAGTGAAAACAGCCAATTTCCAACATTTAATTCTGACTAAATATTAAGCTACAAATTAATAATTAATTAGTAATTAATTTATAAAATTGTGAATTTAAACCTAGCCTTAATGATTTTTGATATATTTTTTCTCATTGTATATAATTACTTTGTTATAGAATGGAAAGCCTTATTTGGAGTCCCCTGTTAACCCACGCTTTCTTGCATTGTTTTACTAAATAGTATTTAAATGCAAGTCCACTAGAAAATATCAAATATAGTATCTTATTCTACTCATTACACACTTTAAAATGACATAAAACATGTTTATGTATATTAAGTTGCCAAAAAATGCAGACGATTTATCAAATTAAGTTGAAATAGCAACGACAAAAGCTTCGGGCGACTTTTACTGTTCAACTGAAACAAACATGGTGAAATTATCCACTTCAACGGACCTAATTTTTGGTGTAGCCGCTAGAAGACAGGACCTGTCTGAAACATAACTAATCTTGGTAAATTGTCAAAGTTCTATTAATAAAACGAAGGATGGGCCTTATTTGAAACCGGGCCTTATTTGTTCTATTAATAAAGTGTTAAGCCATAGAAAGAATGGCTGTCAGTTGCAGGAAGAAGATTCACCAGTTTCATTTATTTTAACAATCGAATATTAACTTGCATGCAACGGCATTTTATCAGAGTAATCCAAATGATCACAACCAAAAAGGTTTCCCGCCATTGCATCTGGCGATTATTAATCTGGCAGAATCACAGTCTATAATTATTAACAACTTGGAAACAGAAAGAACTCCAAGGGCTTCCATCCATAGCAGTTCAGTCAAGATAAAAATCAATAAATCAACGTCGAACTTACCTCTGAAGCATGGAAAGTTGTTTGCTGAAACGAAGGCTTTGCAGTTATCATTCAGTATCTGTAACTGCTACGATATCACTTCATAAAAAGACAGAAGACAAGATGCGTATTGCAGACCACATTAGTGAAATATTCCAATATGCCTTAAAAGTTTCAGGACACTGATCAGTGCCGATTATATAAAAAAAATATTACAACGTACATTACACAAACACTTTCCATGAGCTAAGGCCTACTTATAATAGATGCCTTATTATCAGTCACATCTTCTTGCACTGCTAGAAAATTAAAAATATAAATTGCATTGAAATTGATCAATTATCACAGAATTGTCAGGTAATTATTCGATAAGAATTGACAACGGATCAAATATGTTCTTACACAATAAACAAAAGAAATCAAAAAGTAACTGTCGAACTTAACTATTTCTTGAAAAAACCGTCTCTTGGCGGTGAAACTAGTCGATGATTTCTTTATATTCTTGTTTTTTTTATATAAATTAATTGCATGTTTAAATTAATCAGGTGTATGGCTTTATCAATGCGTTTAAATATATCCAGTACACGTAAAGCGTTTCTAAATCTAGTGTACTGTCTGTATTAGGTATATATTTTAATTAGAATAAAAATATAGCGCTTCATTTTTGTTGTTTTTCACAACTTTAGAAAAGAAAAACAATAAAAAAGTTTAAGAAATAATATTTAAAGAAAACTGATCATTTCTTAAGATTGAAGAACTTGAAGTAGGCTTTCAGTTCTTTCAATAACTATTACATTAAAATAGTTAAGTTCTTATTTTATTATCAATCACGACATTGCTTTTATAAACGTAAGATTTTGTATTTAAGAAAACAAAATGCATTTTTAAATTATTAATTTTAATGTTCTACTGGTTTCCTTACCTTAATCTTCCAGAGATCCTAATATTGCGATGGTTTCTAACTGGTTTCCTTACCTTAATCTTCCAGAGATCCTAATATTGCGATGGTTTCTAACAAAACACATTGAATTCCTCGTAAACGTATTACATTAATTTAAACTTTGATACATTAAACAAAAACAATTAATAAAAGATATTGTGAGCAATTCATTCGTTGCTGTGAGATCATGCTTATTCTATTATTTGTCAATGTATGTATTCAAATTCAGTTTGAATTCCAATGCAGAAATCTTGTATAAATCAATTATGAAATGTTGAAAAGCGAATATAGTGAAACAAAAAGTTGCTTCATTGATTTTTCTGTAGCTATGAATTACTTTTATAGGAAATTCTACAGAGTCAATCAAAAAAGTAGAAGCGTGTTTCTTTAAAATCAAGTACATTCATAACAATAAAATTAGCATAGAAAACCTAAATTTTACTTTTGGCATAAGACAGCCTAACAACTCCACAACTAAACGTCAGTTTTCGTGTCTCAGAAACATTTACAAGTCGAAAGGGGAAAATTTGAACAACACAAAGTAGAATAAAAACTATTAAAACTTTTAATGCTCAGGCGGAAAACATTCTTTTTGATTGATAGCTTATTATAATTTGCGCCACAATCGGCTTTAATCTTACAGATCTTTAAAATTAAGGGAACCTTATATCTTGATAGTATTGCAACTTTAAAGCATTTATTTTTGTTTAACATATTTAAAGTATTTTACATCAAGGCTAATTAAACGAGAACTTCTATTTCTAGTTAGTAAAGAAAAGATCAAATAGTTATACTTGTTAGAGTGATTATACTTAATAACTCTTAATATCAATTGTCTGACTCTTAAAAGATACAGATAAGATTAGATTCAAATATTTCCCATGGAATCGTTCATCATTTTGTGAGTTACGATAGGATCTTCCAGCATTTAGAAGAACATTCTTAACGCATTGTAGATAGAAAGAAAGTCGACTTAGTTTCAAATTGAATATGTAATAGTAAAAGTTACTAATTTTATCAGGACACTTTGTAAGTTATAGATAAATACATTAAAAATTTAAAGTAAATGTATTACAAAAGTTTTAATTACATTTAAAACAAAATTACTTTTGACAACGAAATAAGGTTTAAGAAATATTTTATTCAAAATCTCATGAAAGAGTTCAGGCCGAAGGTAGAGATCCAAATGATAGAAAAAGAATTCACTATGTTCCGTATTTCCATTTGAAAACCAGTGTGGCAGGCATCTTCAGACGACTTTAACAGCTCAAGAAAAATTTTTCAGTGAGTGTCTTCCGGATCATCGGCTGTGATCTGATAATTTTGCTCAGCCTCTTTTTTCCTTTAGTTTTAAAGAAAAAATTAGCTTCAAAGTGATTTAAAATTAAAAAAGTGTTTTCAACTTCATTAAAACTAAAAACCTACCGAAATCATTATAATTAATAATAACAACATTTATAATTAAAGGTTTAATTCTTTAGATGGTTTGACTGGATATTTAACACCTCTCTCTCGATGCTACAGTTATTCATTCAATAAAAAGTTCAGCTTCTGCTGTTTTAATAACTGTACTTCCAACTTTCTGTCTTCAGTTCCGTCTTCCATTTTAAAATATAAGTTACTTCTATTCTTTATTAACAAATAACCTATAATTGAGAAGATTATGTTGAGAATTTCATAGCCATTAGAAGATGGTCCGCTATTTTTGACCAGCGTCTACAAGATGCTCAATTTGACTTACATCTATTTTACGGCTCCTCTTGTTTTTACCCAAGAACATTTAAAAAAATTAGGAAAGGTTTGAATTTCATAGTAAGTAATGTTTTACAGTTGATATCAAGGCTCATTTTTGATATTTCTATATTAAAAAAAAACAAAAACAAATATAATGAAATAGTCATTTACCGTATATGCTCCAATAAACGCCGAGGCTCTTATTGTCGCCGGGCTGCAGAGGGGACACGGCCAAATAGTAACCGGTCTCTAATAGTAGCCGGGTCTTTGATATTTGCCTACCGGTACTAGTGTAAGCGTCCGTATCTTTATAGTCGTGCGTAATATCTTACGGTGCACTGCCTTACAACATGCCGCCGAAACGGTCATTTGACAATGCCTTTAAGATTCACGGGGTAGAATACGCGAAAGAAACTTCCGGTGAGGCTGCCGCCCATCATAGCGGATTCGGGCGACGAATAGCAGCGAAAGGTACAGAAAGACATCTTTAAACAGTTTTATATAGCATGTGAATTTAAAATAAAGTAGCTGTTTGTAATATTAGCCGGTATTTATGTGTAAAAATATTGCGTTCTGAAGGTTTTTGTTAATAATGGCCGGCCTCTAATAGCAGCCGGTCTCTTTTAAGCGCCGGGAGCCGAGGCTAGTTTTGCAAATAAACGCCGGGGGCGTCTATTGGAGCATATACGGTATATAAAAAGGCCTTAATTACACTGCAATTTACTGTTAAATAAAGTTCTATGAATTTTGAATTTCAGTCAAAGGGCAATGCTTTTCTGAAATATATGTTTGAAATTTGTTGCCAGAGATTAAACCTGTAGCATATAACTTTGTTTGTAATATAGTGGAAATACGCCTAAACATGCCATCATACCTCCTTTATATTTTGGGGACTCAGGTACAAACAATGCCATTCGTGGCAGATATCGTAACTACCATTCGGTCATTTTGGCTCGCCTCGAAACTAGAGCTGTGCCCCAGTCACTTCAAAAAATAATCGAAAAATAAGTGTTTTCTACACATTTCACTAATATTTTGGTCATATTTGTAACATGCTTAATGTAATATGTGTATATTCTTATTCATCGTTAGGTAAGAGTTTTAATTAAATGTTGATGTAAGTTTTGAAATCCCCACTAGTGGTTTTTCCTTTTCAAATGGTGTTATTTGTGTTTTTGATGTTGCTCTTAATTCGTACCTGCATATGTAGACTATAATCGTACCACTACGATTTAAGAATAAACATCATTTTTAATGTAGGCTACATTTACTTTTATGTAAATATAAAATACTTTTTCAACATTAGTATCAATAAAATACTGTAGTTTATTATGTTTATGGAAGAAAAGGCTTCAGCCCCTTGCACAAATCCTTTGTTAAGTCTGTAAAACCCAACTTCAATCAGGCTTCAAACTGGATGCGCTTTAATCCTGGCAAAATTATAAAACGGGGTAAAATAGGAGAATTTCTTGCAAATGTTACTTCCCCAAAGGCAGTGTGCATGGATACAGCATTAAACAGCTCCAAGACCTTTGGTCTTTGGCCTCTCGACCGAAATGTGATTCGAGATGAAAGATTTTGTCAGATTCGAAGAAAATGAGACACTGGAACTTAACTTTAACACCCCAAAATTATCAATTTAGTTACAGAAGGTCTACCTCAAGCCCAAGAGTTCAGCGTCGTCTGCACCTAAAAACACAACCATCGTCTCATCAACAATTCATCTCCAGCATCGCCTACACCTTGCACAGATTCTCAACCAATTAAACATGATGTCCATTCTCCATGCATTGTCAGAATCAAGATTCAGCAGTTATCACCTGTATTTGACGACTGTGAAAGCTAGAATTAATAACGGAACCATGCTGCCCAGGTAATAATCAAAGCTTAAAGAAAATGTAGAGAAAACAACAAGAAAAATTAAAACAGATAATTCTCGAAAAGTGATCAAAAAATAATAAAAAAAAGTGCATCAAAACCTGAAGCTAAAAAAGAAGCTAAAAAAGAAAAAGGCAGAGATTGATTCTGCAGGGTTTTCAAAGAAATTTAGAGAAGAAAACTACTATTTACTGTACATAATATAAAACCTAGCTTCCTGATCTTTGTGCCGGAGTCGATAAGTACTTACATAGTGACATTTGCAAATAGTCATGAATGGTTTTGTGAATTAGACATTTCTTAAGTACGATTAAGGAAAACTAAGATACAATTTAGAATAAGTTCTTAAATCGTACTTTTTTTGAAACAATTTGTCTAATGGCAGAAGTGTCAATTGTTTTGCTAAATTTTGTTTTGCATTTATATAAAGAGATAAATAAAGTTTTTAATTTCACTAGTTTATTTTATTATAAGCAAAGTCACTTGATATTAAAACCAGAACTCCTTAGGGGCTACGATTTAAGTAAAGTCTCTCCTACTAAGTTTTATCTTAGGATTCATCGTCTACTGTATCTACTGACTTTTAGTTTTTTGTCTTATCAAATAAATTCTATAAATTTCATTGAAGTTCTGACCATAAATATTGTTATTTTTCGTGTGAAAAATTACTTCGATACATTCCCTTGTTGACACCAACTTAAGAATAACATTAAGGTAACATTGGAATTGTTTACGTTTTAAATCTTAATCTTATTTGCGTTATGGCAGGTGTTTACCTAGTTGTCTAGTTGCTAAGTGTTGGCGATTTCATAGTTTAAGGTAAAAAGAGTCAAAATTCTAGTTAAGGTTTAAAGTTTAAGTGCTTAAGATTTACATTAGAAATATTTTAAGATGCCTCCAAAGACCGTTATTTCACTAAATAGGGAATTATTCTGAATTGCAGTAGTTATTCTTCTGTTAACTGGAAATCGGCAGAACTAAACTAGGAGAAGATCTGAAATAGTATTTTTTTATTGTTATGAAAATACTGAAGTAAATCGGATTAATAACTAATTTATTCTCAGAAACAGGAGGATAAGGAAGGCGCAAATTGAACAACAAATATTTTTTCTTAAAATAAAAAGAAACATCTCGTATTTTCGTCCATGATATTGGGTTAATTCAAAGTTTTTTTTCTTAGGAAAACGCTGTATTCGTTTTACATCTTTATGTTTTTAAGATCAATGAAAATAATAATAAAAAGCTGATGATAAAGGCATCGACTGTTGAGTTTGAAGTAGGAATGAATAGAAATATTGTGTTTGAAGTAGGAATTAATAGAAATATTGTGTTTGAAGTAGGAATGAAATATTATTATTGTGTTTTGATATTCTCTTTCCTACAAATTTCAGTCTTGAATGACAAAATTCTTTACAAAAAATATCTTAGCTCTAAGAATTATTGTAAAATTCGTTCCTAGCTTTTAATCTCTCATCCTTTCATAGTTATCAAATCACTATCTTTTCCATTTTTATCTTTTGTATTAGATCTTTGAAAATTATTTTTCAAAGATCGAATAATCAATCAGTTCAGTATCTACAATGACTTAAATAATATTGACAAAAGGGGAGGTCCTCTAATAATTGATGTTCCATTTTAGTCTTTTCTCTAAAGCTTTAGTTTTAGTTATTGCAATTACGCCTGTGCAAATATCCTAATAACCATTTTGCACAAACAACAATAGAGTTTGCCGACAAAGCTTTCCTGCTTCTATTTGAGGCCTTTAGGAAGTGCTCATATCTTTGGCTAATGAAGGCCGAGTTGATGTTGAGAATGGATCTTTTATCAAAATTATTTTCAGTAACATGTCCAGGAAATTCCTAGATCAGCCGAGCAAGGATTTTGTTTAACAAATAATCAGTAGAGCTGCTAAATTTTGCTTAAATAATAATAAAAAATTGTTTTTTGAGCATTCTATTTATTTTAGCAGTGCAGAGAAGATACTGTCTTCAGAGAATCTGTTCAAAAAATTGAAATCTTAAAATGCCTTCCTTAGTGTAATACTCTTTCTAATTTATAATTTTAACATTCTTACTAAGTTATATATAATAATAAATGATTTTTCTGTATGCCTTTTGAAATCGTTGCTGTAATAAATGAATGGGAAAGAGCCTAAGGATTATATACAAGAAATATTATTTTCTTTCATCATTTTCTTTCAAAAACATAGGCAAACGAATGCTTTCTCTAAGACACAATGCTTTCTGTCTTAGAGAAGATCTTTTCTATGAAGCTATGACGATGTGTTCTTTCTTCTAATTAATCAGAATACAGTTGTTTAATTGTTTACGTTTTAATAACAAAGAAAAGTACTATTTTATAAATATCTTTAATCTTCTTTAAATAGTCTTGACATCCGGTAATTGAAAATAATTACAATTTCTTGAACTTAAATCGTGAATTTCAGTGACAAGAAAGTTTGAAAAGTTTCACTTGGATATATCGAACAGGAAATCAAATTTAGGAAAGATCAAGTTCATACAACAGAAATAAAAAATCTCTCCCTCTAACATTTTATTCAAAGGTGATTAAAATAATGTTGTGTGTAGTATAAAATGTCATTCAATATTGAATGAAATGCAATTCGGGGATACTTTCAGAAAAGTGTTAAAAGTTCATAAAATTTGAGTATATTAAACCTTTAAGTCGTGCCACGATTTTTTTTCTTTCAGAGTATCTATGTGTGGCTTTAGAGAACACTGTATCTATCTGCATATGCACAAATGTAAAACATGTAACTGCAGTAATGTATGTTTTTGATCAGTTATATTTCATTTTAAGCTTATAAAAAACACCAAATTAGGTACAGTCGGACCTCTATTTAACGAAGTCGCTAAATCCCCCCAAAAAGTTCGTTATATGGAAAATTCGTTAAATAGGGATTCACCTTTTATCATTCAATATTATTAAAAAGAGTAATAATTTTAATGACGTAAGGCATACATTACACATGCGAACTTAAATTTTACTAATAAAGTCTGTTAATTTTGTCTGAGTATTTTTTTTTTTTTTTTGAAAAAGTGTTTTCGCTCATAGTACGTCTCGCATCTTTGCAATGCACGAAAAACCCCTTCAGTATTTTCTTCAAATTGTAATCAGCGTCGGATTGTTTCAAATGATTTTAGCATTTCATCATAGGAAGGTTTTTTGATTTCTGCAACATAATGATTTCCATTTTCATCATCTTCATCTTCATCGTAATTCATAGTTATATTGTTTTTATTTTTCACACTGTTCAAAATATCCGATTCAGTTAGTGTTTCCGAGATTTCAACTTCAAATTGAAGTGAAAGATAATCATCAATCAGCACATCATCGTTAATTTCTTCTTTTTTCCTCAGCTGTATCCACATTTCTTTCATTTCCTCTAAGGGAATATTAATAATAAAAACATTTCAAGGAGGAAAAAAAAAATAGATACCACGAAAAAGTTCGTTAAATAGAAAATGCACTTCGCTATTTGGAGGTTATTTTACGAAGAAATTAGCAAAATGTTCTTGGTTCCAAAGAAAAGTTCGCAAAATAGAGAAATTCGCAAAATAGAGGTTCGTTAAATAGAGGTCCGACTGTATTTTGTATATTCACTGCTACAGTATATACATTCTCTATGTAACATGTCTTTTTAAAGTCAGAATATTATTGGGCGCATAATATCATAAAAAATAACATACTTACTTTCACAAGTTTTCTTCTGTTTTGGCTTCTTTCTCAAGTAATCTTTTCATGTTACCACTGAAACTTTCACATACTCTCCAGTTTGCGATAAAGAAAAATAAGATCTTTTCTGTTTGTTGGATTTCGTCTGGTCATTCTTCTTAACTCATTTCGTCTTCGATAAATTCACAGTATGAAAACACAGTTTGAAGATACTACAGACTACAGATGACTGGAGTAGGCTACACAACTTTTACTTCGAATAATCGAACTAATCATGCGGTTTAGATGTGAGGTTTGCCAATTCTTAGATTTAGGATATCTGACTTGAATGGAGATGCCTTTCTTTCGCTTTTTTTATGGAAATACTGAATTGGGTATTCTGCTTCTATCGTTTTCTTCTCTTCTTCAACTAATTCTTCAACATTTCATTGTATACAGTGGCCCTCATAGAATTTCGAAATTTCCAGTAGTAGCCTACAAATACATAGATCACAGTTACTTTTAATAAAAGAGACAAAACGAAAGTACGTGGGTAGCGGATCAGTAGGAAAGAGCTTTCATTTAGATATTTTCTTTCCAAAATTTTAGCAAATTTTACAAGTCACAGGTTTTTTACCACCAAAATAAGAAATAAAAAAAAAACATAAAGCCACCAAACAAGAACAAAACGAGATCAATATCGCAAAATCAGGATATGTGTTGTCTTACATCATGTTGTCTTAAATATTAAAGATGCAGTTCAGTAGGTCTCTAAGTCTGGTAGGACATTAATGAATCAAAGCTTTATTATGCCGTGTTAACCTAGAAATCACTTTATTAGTGAGTTTACTACAAACGATAATGTTGTTTTTGAGATATCTTATTTAATTATTTAGTTCTCTAAATAGCAAAGAAATAGATTTTGAAGTTGAGAAAATGGATTTGAAATCTATGGATCAACGATATTCCTGCCGAAATTTCAACTAATGCTAAATTGAATAATCTACAAATATTTTCAAATTTGTATTAATTAAATGAATTGATTTTGGGATTGTCAAACTGATTCTTGATCCTCACTCTAAACAAATAAATTCAGAATTTACAAGATTTATGAAGAAAATATGAAGTTTAAAGCTTGCTTTTCGTCTCATGAAATTCAGTCTCCTTTATTTATGTATCTGTGACATCCAGAACCTTCTAAGTGAAGAAGCATGAAAACGAGTTTCACAGGTGTCTATCCTTCGTAAAGAGTTTGAATAATGGAAGTTCTGCTGTGAAAAGCACCAAGACTTTATTCTTTGAAACGTCTTTAATTATTAGCAGTTTCTTTGAAGATTAGCCATAGATAGGTTTTGGCTTTGTCGTAACTTCAGAATTAGCCATGTGTTCACCATGAAAATCATTATGAGCAAAAATCAAGATGTTTCACAGCTATTATTTGGATCGTTATCAACATGGCCCAATGGAAGTTCTGTAGACACAGAAAAAAAAATCACAATTCCAAGAATACGATTTTAACCTTCGGCCATTAAAGTAGGACAGCTGCTTTATGATTATTATCATTTAGCCAACACTTAACGATCAGAGGGCGTAATAAGAGATTCTAAAATTTTTAGAATCTCGTAACTAAAGCATTTGCTAAGGATGCATAAAAGTCATTGAAAAGAATTATTGTCAAAAATTACTTTTAGATTCTAAACAAAACAGAAGTTTGACTGTAAAGGCTACTCCCTTTAATTACATTTATTTAATGACAATAAATAAGTAAATAAATAAATAAAATCTATATAAGTTCTTATTCAAATTGAAGAAATAAATTTTATTATTGAAATGAATCAATTTGAAAACACGATTGACATTCCCATGTTACTTACTCTCGACTTTGACGAAAACTTTGATTATCTTATTTTCTTGTCATACTAGATTATACAGCATACTTATGTAGTTTCCTGAAAGTTTTTCAAATAAGAAAAAAAAAATTAATATTAAACATTACAGTGTAAAATGAGAAAACTTTACTATTTAAGTAAATAAAATATTATTTTTTTATAAAATAACATTTTATTTGTTTGACTTCTTTCAAGAAAGAAATTAAAAGATATATAAAATTTAAAATTTCAGATGGTAAGGCAATTGCATTCTCTTTTCCCGTTCCAAATTACTCATGGTTGTTCAAGATCAAATAGAAAATGAATCATTGCATTAATGAAAAGAATTACTTACAAATCAGCCTATAAAGACAAATGCCACACACCAATCTACGTTAAAGTTTCTAATAAGCAATTAAGTGAATGAAAAAGATTCTTTGAAGAAGCAATTTTCGTTTGGAAGTCAGAGTTAGTTACCGAAATCTTTGCTTTCATTTCTCTTGCTTTTTTAATTGCTAAACCAACCGAAAAGAACTTTAAAAGTTTTGCAACCAGCAGTAGGAGACAGATTCCCTCAGTTAGTCCAGAGAGAGATTAATAACGTGAGCTCTGCAGCTATTTCTACTTTTGTTTACAGCGGTCTTGGGCTAATTACGCCCGCTTGGACTTTAATATAAGAGCGGCAGCTTTGAAGTGATTATGCGCCGTCGAACGAGGATCACAGCAAGGGGGAAATTCCTGGTCAACCAAGTCGATATCACACTGCAACACAGTAAACGATCTGAAATTACTTTTCAACTTTTTTCCCCTCTCTCCGTTCGATTGTGGATGTTTTTGTTTTTCTTTGAACCACTGCTGTTTCTGCCTATTTTGGTCTCTAATCCTCAGAGAGAGAGAAAAAGTAGAAATGTGGAACTGAAAAAAAATGCACTGATAGTCACAGGTCGCTGAACAACCATCTAATCTCTAGAACTGAAAATAAATTACCTTTTCCACTGATTGCAAGATAAACCAAACCATTTAGAGAAGAGATAACTAAAACTAGATAAAAGTATCTGCTTCAAACACCAAAGCTAATAAATAAAGACAGATAAACGTTCCTCTCAGGTATCCATAACATTTTTTTTTCTTTTTTTTTTTAGTTTCATTATCAGAGACAATTCATTTGGTTCCTTTCAAAACATCTCATTTTAATTACTTTGTGTTTAGACCTTCATAAGAAGTTGTTGCAGAGCTCTTTTAAACGTTTTTAACATAGGCTTTTGTCTAGGATCTCTCAAAATATTAGTTTTTTTCTATATATTTTTTTTTTAGTTGGAAGATTTGAGATTTTACAGTTATTTAACTTTAATGAAATGCGATCTTGCAACTCTGTTGGTTTGCCAAGGGTTTGCATAACATAAAATTGACAAGTATATTAAATATTTATTGTCAATAATCACTTTGTTCAGCACTAATTAACATTGTGAAGTTATTATTCAGCCAAGCTCAAATATTTAATGAGTTTTACTGGACTTGCCAATTTTCAAATATTGACACGGGGAAGATCGCCAAAAATTGTCGATCAGAAAAAAAAAGAACTAAAAAAATAAAACTTAGTAGAAAAGAAGTTGAGTACAAAGAAAATAAGAAATATTCGGGAGGCAATGAAGTATTGAGATGTAATAAATTTGGAAAATCAAATGACAAGAAAAATGACAAATGACAAAAATGTTTAATAGAGAAATGAATTCTGGAGTTCTTTATGTATCGTGGTTTTGCACAATGGAAAAGCATGATATTTTGGTATTTGTTTTTGTTTTTATTTTGTTTTGTTTTTTATCTACAAAATTGTAAAATTAATTGATTCTATATATAATTAAAATTATATATATATAAAATTGGTTGCCAAAAATCAAGAGAAAAACCATTCTTAAAAAGGTTCTAAATTGTTAGGGTTGTGTGACAAGTAATATTGTGATTATCTTCACCACGAACTTTTATTTTTGACTATTTAACTTTTGGCTATAGGTCCGCATCTTTTAGTCAATATGAAATGTGTATGGATGAAGGTTGTTAGACCTAATCTAATGTATATTACTTTTTTCAGCTTGGGACACTAGTATCAAAATTATTTTGATAGAAAAAAATACATTTAAATAATTCTATTAGATTGATTATTTTTTATTCTTAAAATAAAAACATTCAAATTAATTTTTACGTGTATATAAACTTTCAAATCTGATAAAACGAGAAACACCAGTATGGTACTATGACAATATTTACTCATACGTTTAATCCAATACAATACGATTAAATATAAAAATTTTCAATATAAAAATTGATATTGAGCCTCAGTGTACTCAAGATTCTTGAACTCCGTTTCAATAGAGGAATTAATGTATTGTGGTAAGTGCACGTTTCGAAAGAGACTGCTGTACTATGCTAGAATTTGAGATAGCGAAGATTAATTTGTTATAGAATGCTCTAATTCATTTTGTGTCTGGTAGCCGGTGGAATTCTCTGATTATAAAGATTTCGTTAGGAATCCGGTTTTCAACTGTCACTTTTGCTTGTTACTTTATTTCGTGACAGCTATCTTTATTCGTTTCTTTGCTTTATATATCAATACTAACGCTTTACTAAGACAAAAAGCTTAAGTAGACTTTATTATAATTTTTATATCAATTTTGTGGTTTTATTTTAAAGTAATCTTACATTATCGCGTAAAATGTAATCGCATGATGTAATCGCATAAAATGTAATCGCATAAAATGTTATTATAAAATGACATGTAAGGTTATTGCGAAGTGTCATCTTTCAATATATTTCTTGTATTATTTAATCAGTAAGGTTTAAGAAATAGAATTTAAGGATTTTTCGTCAATACTGGAAATAAAAACAAAACAGAAAATTTTGGGGGGAAGAAGATGTTGGATATCTTTTCTCTCTTTATTTTATTTTATTTTATTTATTTGCAGCTTGATAAAGAAAGCTGATATAGCTTTTGAAATATTGCCATGTTGGAGATTTTATGTTGGGAGAAATTATGTTGATGTTTAAAAAAGAAGAAAAAAAACTTTTGTTATTGTCAAATATTCGATTACCTGTTGATATTCAGTAATAGAGGTAATATTGATTGACTAGCTTTATCAAACCAAATACTATAAAGCAAGCAATTCTTGGAAATTTTATCTTGAAAACGGGGATTTCGATGGAATGGGATAAAATGTTTTTCGGGTTCGAGTACGCGATTTATCTAGGTCTCGACTTCAAATGACTGATCTGGGACCTGGATACCAGGTTATTGTCTACAGTGTTCTGACTTTGATTTCGTTTTATTTTATTCTTAACGTAATAAATTCGTTGTTATGTGTAATAAAATAATTTTACTTAATAATAAGTTTTAAAACTTTTTCTTTTCAACGTCCCGTGTATTCACTGCAGAGCTGTCCATTTCTTGGAAAGGGGTTAAATAACCAGGTGATTGTCTACAATGTTCTTACATCGTTTTAGTTTTATTTTACTGAGCAAAGCTCGGTCTTCCAGCTACTATACATTATCTAATAAAAATCAAAGACTTCGTCTTTAGTAAAGAAGCAGTAATATTACATGCAGAAAAGAAACAATTACTTTCTATTACATTAAATATACAATTTAGTTTAAATATATAAAGGAAAATTAGTTATTAAAAGCTTATTAAATTAAACAATTGTTATTGCAATATTGTAAAATTTTAATTATTTTTTTTTCGGATTTCGAGTATAATGATTATTTGGGAAAATTCCACCGATACCTTTTAATTAACATCAATGAACGAAAGCTTAATAGTAACTGTTGGACAAGTTCTAAGGCAGGAAAGCATTGACTAGCCTTCGATCTCAAATTCATCTGATTCAGCTTTCATAATAATAACTTCAATTAATTAACAGTAAAGTATTTTTTTTTTAAATTACCATCTTGTTAGTTCTGAAGATCTTCACTGCCATAAGCTGGATTGTTAATATCTTTTCGAAAGAAATGCAATTTAAGTTGCAGAGTGTTTTCATTGGAGACGAGAGATGTAACTAGTTCTTTTCAACAAGTGACATCATTAGATTATTTAATCATACGAAATTAGTTTTGACTTTTTTGTTAGCTCCGAGGGGTTTGAAGTTGCTTAATATTTAATGAATATTTTGAATTTGATTTCTTGCTGACTTTAGACAATGTAAATTTTCTTTATACCCTCAGGATTTTCCAGGTTATTGAAGCGAAGCGAACGTCATTATCAACTCAGAAGAAGACAACGCGCGACACAAAGAAAGAAGTTTTTGTGAGTGAGACAGAGAGAAGCGAACTGATTTCGTGAACCCATTTCAAGAGAATTATTTAAGCAGAAAAGGAAGTTTTGCGAACAAAAGTTAATACACTGTTTTGGCTAGTTTCAAAATTAAGATTTGAAAATGGAATTATTATGGTTTGAAATTAAAATTACATTTTCAGTTGTACTAATACAAAGCATAGTTTAAATTACAATCATTTCTTACATATTTGATTAACGTATACAGCTGTAGGATAATAACTTCTGCTACTAATTAAGGTTCAGGGAACCAACGATTTTAAGTTCCTTCACAACAACTATGATCTTGACTTGATGGTTCCTTAACTTTCTTAAAGTTTTTAGAAAGCAAATTTTGTCGATTTCTGGCGTTTTTCTGATCTAGCCTTTCCAATATAAAATTTCAATTAATCATCCTTTTTAATAAGTTGAACGTTTTCTATAACAAATAGCTTCATTTAAGGTGATGACCTTTATGCTCTATTGAAGCCCCATCCATTTGACTTAACTCAGTAGAAGTGTTGAGTTTCAGTGCAAGTAGGCTTTACATCCAATTAATTATGAAGTATTGACACTTCGACACGCAGCTCCCATCTTAATAAATGTTAATAATTTTCTATAACGATCTTTAGAAAGTCTAGTTAGTTAAGTCTGTTTCTAATAAGCTTCGAATGTCTCTCACCAGGGGCGTCGCTGTAGTGATCATAACCACTCTTAGACAATGATGCAGGAAGGACTGCAGCCGTCCCATGGATTTGTAATTAAAACTGTTATTGTTATCTAGTCTTCTTAATTTATTATTAAATTAAAATTGCAAATTTTCATTCATTTTTTTATATGTTCAAAAAGGAAATATTAATTCTAAAAGTTCTGAAATGTTCGTTTCAGTTAACTTCGCAGAACCAAATTAATGAGTCAACTAATTTCCTTCAATAAAAAAAAAAAAAATTGTAATTTCTAATTACAAAGATATCTTTTTAAATTCCGAAACTTTTAAAGGATTTGTTTCAGGGAGTTTCTACTGCTAATTATTTCTGATAATTATTATCATCTTTTTAAAAATCGTTGTAAGGCTTTTGTAACTTGAGATATTTTAGATCTTTGAAATCCAAAATTCTTTTAAGTGTAACAGAAGCTTTAAGTTCAATCTTTAATATATTTTTTTAGTAAAAGACATTATCCTACGAGTGCTTTGTATTGAGCTACTTTACTTTTCTTGTAAATTTATCAGTTTTGACCAATTTTGAGATGTCTCAATAAAGAAAATTAATTCGTTAACACATCTTCCCATAAGAAAAGTAAAATTTTATTAATTAATGAACAATCTAAAATTTAGCAGCAGAAAATAGAATGAAATAACAAATAAATAAAATTATTTTTTTAAATAAATCTGTTGTACATTTTATTACAAAAGTGGATGGACAATAATATCGTTAATCAGAAATTTTTCATGGCTTTTTTTCAGAAAAGAAGTAATTAATTACTCTCAACTATACAACAGACAACAACAGAACATGTTAAATAGCACAGTATTCGTAATTATTTTGCCAGTTAAAGAAATAAAAAAATACAATAAAAATTTAACGTGCCTGTTATAAAATAAACAACAAACCAAGAAGGCACCAAAGATAAATAAAAGATTTCGCCTCTGAGCTATCAACAGTGGAAGTGTGAGACGGACGTTTCGTCCTCTTTACGGACTCTGTGCCTGACGGATTCCCCAACCACGAATTGGAGCTTTTTCTATTCCTTTAATTTTTTGTTTTCCTTTTATTTTATTGGGAACCCACTGGCGGGTGCATGGGTGGAATAACTTGGTTTCGCGATCTGAGCTTCCAACGAAGGGTTTGTGTGGATGATGTGTCCGTAAAGAGGACAAAACGGCCGTCTCACATTCCCAAGGTTGATAGCTCAGAGGCGAAATCTTTTGTTTATCTTTGCGGCCTTCTTGGTTTGTTGTTTAAATAAAAAAAATGATTTGCTTTATTTCCTATCTCCCAAATCCATTATTCCATATAGATTGAAGCAATCATCATCTAAAATTCTCAATAAAAAAAGTATTTATTAATAGCAAGTATTCAATGTTGTTTCTACTAGTAAAAAATTTTTTAAGAAAAAACATTAAGATTGCAATAATTTCAGTCCTTCAGACTCTGTACAGTCAAATTAATTAATGGAAAGCTTATTTTTTGCTTTTATTTCGTAATTACAACCAAATGGGTCGCTAAAATGGGTTTTGATTCTCCGTTCAATGCAATTGTTGTTATTATTTCGATTAAATAAAGTTAACGTAAGATTGATTTAATTTTACTACAATTTCTTATGAGATATTATTTACCTTTTTAGACTGGAAAATATTTCCCAAATATAATTTCTGCATTTTATGTACACTGCTGGCCATAAAAAGCGCAACACCAGGAAGGACGCATCCGAACGACCCGAAATTTGCATGATGTGTAGATGATAAGCATCGCAGCACGTATGTAAACATTGTGAGCCAGTAATGTCCCCTGGAAGCAGTATAAGAGAAGAAAACACAGAGCAGCTGTACAGAATTGGAATTGTGTTTACTCGCGGTTCTTTTGCACAGCCGGCTTAAGTATGCCTCTTCGAAGAATATAGCAGCCATACCGGCATATTTCTGATTTTGATCGCAAGAGAATTATATCATATTGAGACTGAGGATTATCCTTCCAAGAAACTGGTGCTCGTGGTTGGACGAAACATGGTCACAGTGATGCGAATGGAATCAGTGGGTCGAGAAGGGATGAATTCACCGACGTGAAGGATCCCAACGGCCCCGTAACAGCGCCGAACGACAGGACAGACATCTTGTGCGCATAGGTATGACGGATCGTAGATCACAAACCCTTGCTTAAGAATTAGGGTGTGTTGTGCAGTAACCAGTCTCCGTACGTACGGTTCGACGTTGTTTGAAGCATCAGGGATTCGTTTGCAAGGCGCCCATTGCTTCTTCTATCTTTGACTCTGCACCTCAGGCTTCTGCGCCTGCAAAGGTGTCTGGAACTTCGCAAATGGAGGAATGTATGGAATGACATCGTTTTTTCCGACGAATCCCGCAGCACCATGATGATCGCATCCTTGTCTGGCGGCACAACGGTTAAAGTTTGAGTCCTGCATTATGCATCTCCCTACCAGTCCTGCATCTGGCGTTTTGTTATGGGGTGCCATTGGATTCCATTCCCTTCGCGCCTAGTACATATTCCTATTAAATATGTACTACCACCGTTACAGCTCTGAAGTGTTTGGTCTATTGTTGTCCCTCATCTTCAGGGCCTGCCTAGGACCACTTACCAACAGGACAATTTGCGACCGCACGTGGCACTACAAAGGCCAACAATTACTGGATGGCCACCATGTTCAATTTCTTCCGTGGCCGCGTATTCACCTGATCTATCGCCCATTGAACACATATGCTCCAAGATCGCACAACGGCTGACCCATCACAGACCACCCGCCGCTACTGTAGATAAACTTCGGCACTTTATGACTGGCACCTCAAACGCACGTCCAACGGCTCTTCCTCTTTATGCCGGGCCATGTAGCAGACGTTATTGGTGCAATGTCGTCCATGGTGGCCACTCGAGATACTGATTTCTTTACGTTCCACAAGTCGCACCGAGCTGTAATTGTAATCAATTTACCCTTGTACCATAAATTATCTGTAAAATAAATATGCTTTGTTAGCTCTTGTCTCTCGTAGCGTTGCATTTTTAACGGCCAGCAGTGTATTTTTAGCTTGAATACTTCAATCTTCAAAAAAAAAAAATGCAGCTTTCCTTAAGAAAACAAGGGAAAAAATTGGTTTCATAATTTACACGAATCAAAGCTAATCCGTACAAGCATCGTTTTCGGCCCCTATGAAACACGAAATGACCACAAACCGGAACGCGCATGTATTCCGACCTCTACAAGTCATAAGTGTCCAATAAGGTATGACTCATGTCTGTCCGACTTTGTACTTCGAGCTTTATCGGTGATGACAGAGGAACGGACGAACAGAATGAACATAAGAACTTCCTCCCACTTTTCCATTTCCATGTAGAGGGTCGTCAAAACCCTTCATATTTAAAAAAATCGATGCTTTATTTCGCTCATCCATCTCTCCTGGTAAAATCAGGTTTTGTGACGAGAAAGTACGTGTTCTTTACGTTCTTGATCATCTTCCTTAAATTTTTTTTAGTTTGTTTTAAATTTTGTTTCCTGTGTCACTTTTGATTTGCGGTTTTGTAAAATGAGAAAAGTTTAATGGCTACGCTATTTGTAGAAGAGTAATGTAAGCTTATTTCAGTACGATATTTTTGTAAACTAATTTCTGTACTTACTGTTCTACTTTTTCTTTAAGAAGTTTCTGAAAGAAAATGCATCATATTTTTTAATGGAGAAACATTCCTGAAAAAAAATTGGAATTCTTTCTTTTTAATCTTTGTAATGTGTTAGATTAAAGCCTTTTTTCAATATTAAGTCCAATGTCCTGGAGCAGGTGCTCGCCCAAGAGTATAAAAATGATAAAACCCCATAACTTACGTCAAAAACTTCGTCCCAGTGAGTTAGTGAGCATCACTTGGCGGGAAGAGATGGCAACGAGTCGGAGAGTTTGAATTACGGCCGCAGTCTTATCAGAATGGGGAACACTTTTCCGAGCTACAGCAGTGTCTCGGACCCATCTCAGGCTGCTCCACTTAGTCTTGTCTCGCCTTGGGCGTCGTCATCTCGACTTGGGTCCAGAGGTATAAACCGACAGGGCCGTAACCCCAATTATGAGAAGACAACCATCCACACGTCCCGCAACGCCCATGGGCGGGTAATCAGATTACCATGTAAATATTTCTTAACGGAACCGAGGAGAGCGGCATCGCACTTCCTCTGGGGGAATATTGAGAGGCTTCTTCTTTGCCGGTGTCCCCATATAGACTGAGGCAAAAGAGGTACTCGGGGAATTGACTTCCTTGCCGCTGCCGGCACCGAAGGGTAATCAGTTTACTCGTCAGCAGATGGAAGACGTGCTGGGAAATGGCAACGGCAAGGGGAGCTCAGGTTATTTGCAAAATTCTGGAGAAAATATGATTAGAAACGGAAAGAAAAAGATTAAAAAAAAAAAGAAAGAAAAAGAGAAAACATTGCATCGCATTATTTGCGGTAACTTTCTTTTCTCTTTTTTCTTCTCCTTTTTTCTTGGTGGCTGCTAAAGTAGAAATGGAATTGTACAGCCATTAATTTATTGATGTTTTCCACACTCAGCAAAAATTTACATAACTTTTTTGACAAACTAAATAAAGTAAGATAATATGCCGGCACAGTTTTTTAAATTCATTTTGATTTATTCAATATAGCTGACAGTTTGCTGTTTACAATTCCAGCTGAGGAAAAAATAATCAATTTAGGGAGTAAAATATATCATCAACATTAACAATTAATCACTCCCTTGAGAAGAAATTATAACTTGAAAAATTCCATTTTAGTGATCGCCCAGAAACAGTATCAGGAATTGAGGTGAAAAGTATTAATAGATGGTGCTCTATGAAGTATGATCCATAGTATTAGTCTTTCTATCATTTCTCTGCCATGCGAAATTTGGAACTATTTGCAGGGTTTTCAGTAAACCTCTCTCGAATTCTTCTTTCCATCTGAATTTCTTCATCCCTCCAAGCCACCGCAGTAATCTGTAAGCACTGAAAGAACGTGAATCTGGAAACAGCAATAGTTTAATAAGATATTAATAAAATATTAATATGATTTGTTAAAAGTACATTAGTACTCGTATTCTGAATTTGTCTACTTACCAATCAGTAATGTACATTGCTGTGTATTAATTCTGATTTATATGCTGGCGACAATTATATATTCATTTTTATGAGCAATATATTGCTGGTTTCTGCTTAAAATTAAATTGGTTCTTGTTTTCTGTTACAAGAAAAGGGCAAGTGTAAAGCAATGGCTTTCCTTTGAGGAAGATTCGAAATATTTATGGGTTGTGGACAAAATTAACGTTTCTTGTGGTCTAGTTTTTTTTTGGCTCTGCCAAGTGAAGTGCAGCAACGCAGTTTCTCAGAAGAGATCTAGAAGGAAGTGGAAGACTATAACATCTCCGCGTAGCCATTTAGGAAAGTGGTCAGTTCTTTGGCTTAATCTCGGCTGGACGTTTCTGTAAGTTTACTAGCCGAGGGGTCGGCGCTGCAGGCGTGACCGGAGTGCTTTGTTTGTCAATATGTCCGCAGCAGGCGACGGATCCATTGCTCGTTGCTCAAGCCATCGGTTCGCCTAGCAGCTGGCTACGACGACTTGCAGCAGCACTCTCACTACCGCCCGTCAAGGACTCGCTGACCGTTAAGAAAGAAGGACCGGGAAGTGATTCAAGTCCCCTTGGCTGCCAGCAACCGTGAAATGACATGTTGACAGTCGCTTAGATTGGGAGCTCGTAATGAAAATGGTGCACCAAACTTATTCCGTCTGCTTCTAGAAGATAATCAAAGAAGGAGAAATTCCCATCAGAAACCCCACTTATTATTTTTTATTTTTCCGTTTTACATTCATCCTTAACGTAATCACGCCTATTTTTTTTTCATTTTTTTTATTATATATTCTATTTTATTAAAATTCAGTTATTAATTACCTTTAAGATAAGTTCTAAGAAATTGATGTCTAAATTTTATATTTATTATTTCTAGCAGATCGTAATTTATTTATGAAGTTTAAGGTGTCTAATTAAAGATTACTTTGGAATAAACAAATTTAGCATTGAATAGATTTTTTGTTCAAGTAAATCCTGAAATAAATCTGAGAATTTCTTTAATGAAAAATCTTGAAATGAAAAACGAGGACAACAGGAAATAACAAAGCAGAGTAATTAGAGAAACGAAACATAATGAATCAGAAGATA
This sequence comes from Thereuonema tuberculata, assembly GCA_023159025.1. Taxonomy (NCBI): domain Eukaryota; kingdom Metazoa; phylum Arthropoda; class Chilopoda; order Scutigeromorpha; family Scutigeridae; genus Thereuonema; species Thereuonema tuberculata. Next base: position 6,492,741 of record JAFIDM010002131.1, read on the forward strand.
AAACATTTGAAAAAAAAAAACCTACTGTCTCGAGCTCAGATATTGAAGTTGAATTTGATATAAATACATATGTATTCTGCTTATAGGTTGAATCGGGCGTTTTATTTATCAATAGAATTCCGATTTTATTTTCGACCAATCATTTTCGTTTCTTTTGGCGAAGATTTACTTTTTTTACATTAATGGATAATTTCTAATTTGACCACTAAATGCCATCAATTGTTATTAGAAACACAAACCAATCGACAATAACAGCAAATAAATTCTAATTTACAAAATATTTAAATCTTCTAATAAATGCTTTAATATGTTGCGTTATTCTCATGTAATGGAAACAAATGGAAACATTTTAAAGATCACATTTTACATTCGACTTCAAGATTTACAAAAAAATTTTCTTCGCTTTGTGGTTGATTGGCAATCTGATAAATAAGATTATAATTAAAAACCTTTTTTTAAGGTTTTCTATTATTTTACTATGGTTTTATTTCACATTATCTAGGATTTTCGTCATCCTTATAAATCTTAAGTGTCAATATTTTAAATTTCGGTATTTTGTTATTCATTTTCAAATTATCTTTTCGAATACTTCCATAATCTTTTTTTTTATTAGTTGAAACATTTTCTATTCTCCATCTTGGTTTACCACTTCTTCTATTGTCTAATATGAAGATTATTTTTTGTATATTTGTTTATGCTATGCATATACAATACTTGTTTCTTAACTAGTGGATTATTATGCATCTGAGATTTTAAATATTTATCCAAATGATGTGATCTTTACCATAATAAATGCGACAAATATTGCTAATATTTTATTTATGCTTTCTGAAAAAGGGCTAACGAAAGTTTTATTTATTTACAATTGAAAGAACAGTTTTAGTATTCATATAAAAATGAGGAATATTTAATTAAAAGGAAATAAGTAAATAAATAATTCATTATAAAAACTTAATTAGTATAAATTATATTTAGCAGCAATTAAAAATTTCCAATTTTTTTCTAAATTTTTGATCACCTCAACTCCTTGTTTCACTGATTAATACAAAAAGTATATTTTAGATTGTAATACTTTATTCGTTGGTTTGGAGATAAAAGTTTCAGTCTCATTTAATCTCGATTTCAGTGAAATTGCATCCTCAGGAAGAAACAGTCATCAAATGATTAATTCAGTGTTTGGCAAATACATCAGTAACAGAGAATAGGTTTCATTCGTTGAAGTTTATCAATTGATAAAAAGATAAGAAACCTAGACATTTTCCCTTCGGATTTAGAAGGAACCTTTTCCCTCCCCCCTCCTTTTAAGTTGCAAAATTTTTTTAATTCTGAATTTGTTCCTATTTCATAAAATATTAATTTATATTTTAAATAATTAACTTTCAATCCTTTACTTCCAAAACTGAAAGTCGTATCAAGGTTCAGTTCCTTCAGTTTTATTGAAATTTTTAATTAAATTTAAATGTCTATTTCGTGAATAAAGGATGATAATAATTTTCCAAAACTTTTTATTATTATCAATTTCTCTTTTTTCTTTTCGTAATATAGGGAATCTTTCATTACAAATAAAACTAATACATAATCTTTGTTATATAATTATTTATTTGCTTCAATAAAACATTGTTGCTCAATAAGCAGAAGCAAGAAGCATCGAATTGCAAAGCTGAAGGAACTATATTTCCGATTGCTGTAGATAAGACTCTACCAGATATTTTATGGTCGAATTCTCAAAGAGGATTAAAAAGATAAATCATTGAGTGAAATAAGTGTTCAGTGAAAAAACCTAGAGTTGATTTCCCAAGCATTATCGAGAAAGCAGGATTCAACTCAGACGTTCCAAGTAATAATTTGAGAAATGTCTGAAGTAAATTCTATAATAGCAGAACCATGTTGATGTATTTTTCTAAGTTAATTCACTGAAGGTTTCTAAGTTATTTAACTCGTTAAATACTTATTTCATTTTATTTACCCTGCAACTTCGGAACAAAGAAAATTTACATTATGTTAGATCTTTCTAGAACATTTAACTCGCGTGTTTCCATATCCCTAATTAAATTTACAGTATGAAGAGCAAATGCTTCTGTAGCGATAGGATGATGATTTAAGAGACTGCGAAGTTGTGAAATAAGTATTTCGAAAATTTTTTCTTCTTACCAATCAAGAAAATTACATTATTTTGAACTAGGAATGTAAATGTTCTTAAAAAAGTAAGCAAATTTTTGACGAATGATTGCATATCAAATAATAATGTTTGTTTTCATTCGTTTATTTGCTTAACTCAGTACGGGTTAATAGATACAATTTCTACCACTTTCTATGTCACAGCATCTCGGATATTTACGAAATTAAAAATCCAGGTCGTCATTAGGATAACGGAGCAATAACTTTCAGTCAATGTGATAATATACTAATAAAGAATATTATAACTTTATAACGAACTATTAAATTGCATCGCAGATACCCGTATGTTTGAGTCACTTATTTGCCAATAAAAATTTAATTACTTTACTAAAATCTTGCCAATTTTTAATAAGTGCCTGTAAGATTTTTCGCAATGAATTATTAATCAGAAATTTAATACTAAACAGCTTTTCTATTAATATATTTTTGCTGTTCGTTGTAAAGGTTCAAGTAGATAATAAAACGCATAGTTTTTCCTTCATATAAAAAAAAAAGACTGTTAGATGGTAATAAATGAGTCTGTTTCTTTTATGAATAGGAGCTTCTTGAAAGGTTAAAGTCTCATCGAACAATCTTTTCACATGAAAAAACAAAACAAAAAAGAAACCTAGCTATATATTTCATTAATTGTGTGAAAATAATTAGTAGTAGTACTTCCATTTTCAATTTCAGATGTAATTGCTTCTCAAAATTAGCTGAATCTTTCAACTTGAAATGTTTAATCTTGAAATCAGTGTAGCTTTAAATTTAAAAACTTTGTAGGACTAAACAATTCCAGTTCTGAAAACTTTGAATATTGAAATCTTAGCTCTGAATCCATTTGACCTAAGCAACACGATTATACTATGGGAAGCTGAAACGCGAAAAAGGGCGCACTTCCTCTTCGTAAATCATCGCCAACATTGACATGAGAGGGCTCTGTTACGACCTGAATGTTGTAGAAGGGAATATGCTCCTCTTCACTTGCCTGTGTCCCTGACACACCATTAAAGTTAATGGCCCTGTGCTCTCTCCACAGAGGGCACTCTGGCATCAAAATCTATTTGGCTTTCATTACACAACTTCATTTCGACCTCATTATAGTAACAGAACCTTAGATAAATCAAATGACAGTTGGAGATAAATATTTCACCGAAAATGACTGATTAGGTAATGAATCTCATCAAAAATGATTTTCTGTTCATTATTTTAAATTTATTCAATTTGTATTTGATATCTTGAATTTTTTTAAAAAATTAGAATGAGTTCAGTTAAAAGAAATTGCAGTTAAAAATAATGAATTTCTGAATCTCTTTATAAGTTTCTGTTCAAACAAAGCATTTTAATTACATATATCTTTCTTAATTTTCTAGCTGTTAGATTTTTTAAACTAATTTATACAATCCATCATAATAATAAAAAAAAAAAAACTAATGGACAAGCTATTTATTTGTAACCAGAGCAATACCATATGTGAATGGCTCAATGTATATTGGCATCATTAGAATTGTGGGAACTTTACAGTCAATTGCTAGCTATAATACCAATAGTCTAAAATAGAGCTTTATTTATATTGCATAATTTATCTAGCATTTTATTACAGCACCATGAAGGAAGAGTCCAGTGGACTCATAGAACTTAGTAGATTCCTTAGCATAGATAAGCAAATTAAAATTCATTTATCAAAAAAAATGGAAGTATCCATTTTGTGGTCTATATAAGGGCCCTCAAAATCTTAATAGACACATTCTGCTTCGCTGTTGCATTTATATTAGACGCGCAAGAAAATCCTAATTGCAGGACTTCAAGAGAAGACTGCGAGAAGTCGGCTGATCATGCAGACGAATCTGATCGTAGGGATTCTTCTGTGGGAAGGTACTGGATCGATGATTGCGTGAGTTCACTCATTCATGTCGCCAAGATCTAATTGGTTTCCAAGGAATTTAAGCCCTTTCGCAGCCAACCAGGTCCCCAGATTTCCTCCCATCGAGCGTGTTTGGGACATGCCAGGACATCAATTGCATCCATCATCGAACATCGGCATTTGGAGAATTAGTTGCAGCAAACCTGGCGGGATCTGCTACAAAACAACCCAGCAAGCAAACAATTAAAAGGTGTACAAAGGGGAAACGTAGTATATTCTTAATGTTCGATTTTAAATTAGTTCAGCGCTTGTAAATGCACAGGGGTTCAAAGATCTTCATTAGAGTTCACCATGAGGTTAAAAGCTTTGCTATGTTGTTTATGTATTTGGTAATGACTCCTGAATTCAGTTGACAAAACAGATCTGAAATTCTAATTTGAATTCAAATATTTCAACGCAAAGAAAATGAAAAGCTCTACTTATTAGTCGAAAACTATTTGAATTAGTTCAAAAAGTATTTATTCACAAGTATTTATCAAAATATTCTGTTTAAGAAAAAAGACCCAAAAAGTTTAAAACTTAAGCATCAAATCTTATTGAATATTCATAAATCTAAATGGTTTAATTTGGTTACGTTTCTGTATTTTATTTTAAACTTCTTCCTAGTTTTGGCAACATCCTTCTTATTTCAATGTAGCTTGAAAATAGCAGAAGCAGAAAAAAAATAATGGAAATGTGTGATATTCAACTTCACCATTTATTTTATTTTGCTTTGTTTTTTTCTTCCTTTAATATAAAAAGTTATTCACATTATTAAGTTCTGAATGATTTTCTTTTTTAATTTTTTACTCGAATAGTCACTAAACAGCAGAGAAAATAAACAATGTGACTGTTAGAATTAGGTTTAAAACATGGAAAAATGATCAGGTTTACCTTTACATTTGTGTGACAATAAATTGCTTTACTTTCCAAGTGCATTTTTCTCTTTAATTTTACAGTCTTTCGTTCGTTGAAATCTATTATCTTCAGACAGAAAGCATATGTGAGTGCTTCTAGCCAATGAGCGACAAAATGCACAAAACAATTATCGCAATTTGTCTTTTATTTCTTTTGTCTGCTGATAGATAACGATTAAACTCAAATTTTTAAATTTATTCAGTTTTGGGGATTCTTTGTCTTTTATGAGTAACTAGTCGGCTACCCGTCGCTTCGCTTCGGAAGCCTCGCGTATGTAACAGAAAACAACTTTTTATTTATTAAACACACACACACACACTCACAAATTACATCAAGTAAACTAAAACTAAAATTTTTTTAAAGTTTTTTTTAATTTAATTTTTGATGTCTATATTCTCTCAATCCACGACTGCTTTTAGAACCAGCGTGTGAATCATATATGTATGATATATTTTTAGTTTTTATAGAGATTAGAATGTAGTCCTCGTCGTCTAATCGCGAAGACGTCTAACTTCGGAGCAGAAGATTGCATGTTCGATTCCCGTAGTGAACTTGTAGAAATTATTTCTATTTTCACAAATTACAACAATTGCACCAGACAGACAGAAAAAGAATAGATTTTAGTAATATAAATATACTTTTGTTATTATCCATATAGTGCGTAATATAATTATTACAGGACCATACACACGAATAAAAGAGAACTAACTTTATGAACCAAGACATAATACCAGTAACATGTTTCGAAGAATCTTCATCCTCATGTTTTCCATTTTGTTTACAGTCTGAGGATGAAGATTCTTCGAAACATGTTACTGATATTATGTCTTGGTCCATAAAGTTAGTTTTATTTTATTGGTGTGTATGGTCCTGTAATAATAATAACAGATATACTTTTCAGTGGTTTTAGAGTTACAAATAGTATTGGTTTTTAAGTTACAAACAGTGATTTTTCAGTATTCTACCTAATAGAAATAGTGCTTCTTTCTTTCTTGAAACTCTTTTTTTAATTACAATTGCTACCTTTCAGTGGTTTTTCAGTCATAAATAGTGACGTTTTTCAGTTACAAACAGTGATTTTTCAGTATTCTATCTAATAGAAATAGCGCTTCTTTCTTTCTTGACTCTTTTTTTTATTCAAACATCTCCCGTGTACACGTGATTATTTTTCAGTATCACTTAATTTGCTTAAGTAAGAATATTATATTTAACATATTCCAACATTTCGGCAATTATAGTTCTAATTGTCATTTTCGAATTAAAAATAAACAGACGGATCGAAAATAAATAAAAAATCTTGAGATTCAAAAAAAAAAAAACGTTGAATACATTCCTTATTGAAGTCACGTCGGCCTAAAGGATAAGACGTCTGACTTCGGATCAGAAGGTTGTAGGTTCGAATCCTGTCGCGGACGTTTCATTGTAAAAATTATTTATATTTTCCATCCGCTCAGGAAATTGCGCCGGACAGACAGACATACAGACAGACATACAGACAGATAGGCAGACAGACAGAGAAATAAAAGATTTTAGTACTATCGATTCCTTAACAGCAGCTAAATGAGTATAAAACTGATATTTTATGTATAGAGAAGTTTCCAAAAGGATATTACTAATGTTAAGTCAAGATTCAAACAGGCGTTAACTTTCCAATGTTGCTGCACATGTAAAATGTTATGACATTATTTTTGACTAGCTTCATTTATTCAAAACAATTTTTCTACAAGGGTTTAGCACATTTTCCTCTATGAGACAAAATTTTACTTCATCTTACGATTTAAATTTCAAATTTCAAGAAAACGAATCTGGACGAGAAAAAGAAAAAATCCTTTGAATATCTATTAATCACATTTAAAATACTTTTGCTTTCTTTAAACATGTGAAACTTTAATCCCATTCCTTATTCTTTCAAACTTAAATTTCATTTTTATCTCTACTTCGGTTATTCCATTTAAATACTCATTGTTTAAAACGTCTTTAAAATAAATCCTTTATCTCGGTTGTAATGATTTTCTGTGGGAATTTTGTCATTTTCAGTCGCTGATAAAATATAAAACTAAAATAGTCTCTTGTCCTTAAATATGTTTGCCAAGTTTCAAGAAGAACTATTAAGCCATTGGAAAGTTGTTAACGTGGAAAGGACATGCGCAGTTTTGCTAAGCTTCAATTTCTTAGAAAAGCCTGAATTAAATAATATTATTTATGATAAAATATTAACCTAGAATTTATCATCATCACTCTAGTTAAATCACTAGGTTTCAAATCACTAGGTTATAACAAAGAACTACAGCATGGATGAAACTTTGGCTTATTGTAATGATGAATTTTATGTATCATTACTCATTATTAAGGTAATTCAGTAAAAATAGAGCAAATCTCAGCCATCATCAACAATAATCACCAACAATAGTCTACAAGGCATTTCAAGCGCTAATATATATTGTACACACAATATAGGATATAATGAAAGAGGATTTAATGTTTCCAAGTTAAGATTTCTTAATTTATATATATGTCTTAATTTTATTCTAAATTTCTCTAGAAATTTAGAGCTAGAAATAAAGATCTCAATACAAGTTAAATATTTTGAGCAGCAAGATTATATGTATTTCAAAGAATAATAATTTATAATTTTACAAATAAATATCAATTTACTTTAAACTTATTTTAGGTGAAATATAACCTTTTCTTTATTTCTGGTGAATAATCGAAATCTTCAGTCTTAAATATAAAAATCTCTCAAACAAGTAAATGAGAAGCTCTTGATAGAAAACGTATTTTCCTTAGTAGTCCTGGACCTGACTTCAGTCCTTTGGGAAAATTTGAGTAGAGGTAATTTTTTTTCAGGAATGTTTAGTAGATGTCCTACTAAGTATTTTGGGCTCGGGTGGACATCCGCCACCTGATATACTTTCGCAGCTACCTGATTTTTTTCTCGACCATTTTCCGTACTTTTCACACTATCAGCAATTTTATTACATATGATGATGCTTGCTTTTTTCATCTGGTTTAAAGTCTGTTACACTGTCTTTTGAGACTCTAGACAATTTTATGACTAGATAAAATTTTATCCATACCTTCATTTCATTTCAACAACCTGTGGAAAAAAGAAAAATAATAATAAATATCTCAAAATTACACACTCTGAGTATTTGCATCCATTATTTGGACCAAATACCTTTTCCATTAGATTCATAAAGGACAAATTAGTATAAAAAGTGCAAGTTTCATGCAAATTGATCAAGTATTAAAATCAATATGAGCAGTTCTGTTATGGAGCGGCCGCCATCTTTGATGACTTCATAGCTGGAAAATGTATCAGGTGGCGGATGTCCACCAATCCCAAAGTACTTAGTAGGACATCTACTATAAATTACTGTATTTTCCACAAAGACATACATACATACATACATACATACCACATACCATACTTACATATACACATACTTACCATACCTATGTACAAAACAAACAACCGTAAACTGTTTCAACCTTTTCATCAATTAATTTTTATTATTAAAATTCAGGTTGTTGGTTTTTTTTTGTATTTAAGTAGTTCTTGGAGTCAAAATAGCTGCATTTTAATAAGTTGTTTTTTTTACAAAAAAGCATGCCTTAATTAAAGGTTATCGAAAGTTAGGTCAAAAACATACCTAAGTGCAAGGAAGTAATAAATCCCATAAATAATTCTACTTCATTTTCATTCTGGAAGACCATGAAGAGACTTTTGTGGTGATGACATTTCTTAATAATATCATCCATTATTTTCATGGATGGTTCCATTCTCCTTAAAGGTTAGTTGACTCCAAAGGGTGGAGAAAACCTCTATTTTCATTTACAGGTGGCTCAAAGCAACAGAAAAAAATCCAATGGTGGTGTTACGGGGTTTTATTGGATCGTAAAAAGAGTCTTAAATCCAGAAAAGATGCTGAAATATTGATTTTTTTTTCTTGGAGTAAAGTAATTGACGAATACAGTGTGTTAAAATTTAAGCAGTTGAAAGTTGTCAAAAGTAACTGATTTTCAAAAATAATAAACAAATTAGAAACCGTTGTTTTTTCATTGTAGATCGAAACAGCAGAAAACATTCTAGAGAGTTCTTTTATTTACTGACACTAGAGTTGAAAAAATCACTACTTGTACTAATATTCTAATTCATGTATACAATTTTTACAATGTATATTATTCTCAGCAATAGCTTTTCCCATTCTCTTTGTTGTATTAATTTCTGCTGTTGAAATAAAAAACATTCAATAGATGGTTTTAATTCAGTTCCAGTTCATCCAGTTTAAATTTGAAAATAAATTTTTATTCCATTTAATTTTTTATTCTTATATATTTTTGAATTATAAGCATCGATCATCGTTCTGTAAAAGAATAAGAATTAAACACAAATAAAAATAAAACAAAAAACATTCACTAGTTCTGTCAATTTAGCACATTTAAATTAAAATATATTTAATTTTATGAAGATATCTTCGAACTATTGGCTTGTTCTTAAAAAATTCTCTATAAGCTTTTGTATTCACAAGATTTTCATGTAACTTAGTCTTTCTTCAAATTTATAATTAAATGTTTAAGAAATATTCGTATACTGTAGACTGGTAAACATATGCTTCTGATAATAAATAATTACTTAATATGTTTACTACAGTGTGTATATATGTATGTGTATAGTATACTTTAAGGAGCACACTAACACAAACATTTTTTGTCAAACAATGTATGTCTACAACTGTTGTGTTTACATTCTACGACATGCTGAGGAACGTTCCGAAACAAGCACCAGAGCTGTTGCACGTAGCGTAGATGTGAGCCAAACCATCGTATGGAGTATTTTGCATCAAGAGCAAATACACTCATTCCATTTACAGAGAATTCACGCATTGAAAGCTGAGGATTATTCTCTGCGCGTAGTCTTCAGCCACTGGTTTATGCAGCAGAATGTAATGCAGCCGGATTTTCCAGCACATGTGCCCTTTATAGATGAAGCATTATATACACATGAAGGGGTGTTTAATGTGCCCAATGCTCATGTGTGGGCACATCCACACGCTACACGGCTACATGCTGCACATTTTAGGATTATAATTTTATACTTTATTACGGTTAAATCTTTCACACAATAACGAACTTTCTCGAATTTTTTTATTTATTTTTAAATTTTTGTATGATTAACATGATACAGGTAAAAATCTACTGATGTCTTCAAATCTGTTGCTTATTAATTAACTATTACTGATTTTTGTAATTAACAAAGATTCTTTCATTTGAAATTTAAATCTCTTTAACTTATTATGATTTAATCGAAATGTTAATTTAAAATTCTTTAATAACTTAATTAAAAGAAAGCAAAGAATTAGAACCAAGAGATCAGTAGCGAAGAGTTCAGAGAACTTGGACTTAAACATCGAGTTCGATGACTATCTTAAGCATAAACCAAGGAGGATCACGAGACTCTCTCACTAGCACAAGAAGCATAATAGATTGTATATGAGATTTGTAATATTTTACAGCTATAAGAATCAGGTATTATTGAAATATGTATATACTGTTTATTGGTATATATTAATCTTTATAGTTTATCTTTAGTGCGAAAATATATCAGACTGTACCAAGTTTGCTAGCAAGATAGAACTTGCACCATTTCCCAACCCAAGGTTACAGGTTATTTTCTTTGCCTAGGTTATCTCTTGTGTGCGTTTTGGTCACACTAGATGTACTATAATTTGTGTTATGGTTATTTAAGTATGTACTTTTAGTATTGCTTTGTATCTTTTTTTTCCATATAATTTTAAATAGATTTGAAATACTTGTGTGGGACTATTGTATACATATATACATGATTGCAATGCTATTGTATATATGATTTCTGAAATAGTATATGCTGTACAGCAATAGTATGTGGCTCACTTTACGACGCTGTCGTAGGAATATAACCCCACCTTAAGTCAAGGATTATCTGTGTTTAGTAAAGGTAATTACAGGTAATTCCTTAGGAAACCATTACTGTACCTTTTTTTGTATATTAAAAATTTCCAAATCTGTTTATGTATAAAAGTGATAATATTTATATTATTATATAATTATTATATTTACAAGAATTCTGTGGAAAAATCGAAACCTCCATCATGCATCAAAATAAAAAAAAAGCCTGTTCATACTCTAATTTTATTATTGACAGGGAATCTGAAACAGCTGTTTCACCATTATTATGGATCTTCAGTCAGATTTACCCCTCAATGGCAAAATTAGAAGCATGAAAGTTATGAAATCCACAAGCGCTCCCAGCAGTGGGTTTCGAGAAAAACTAACAAGAAAAAGAAATTGTCTGTAACTCACACTTGATGTTCGGGATTTTTTTTTAATACAATACTTTGATTCTGTAACAATAAATACGAAAATAATCTTCCTTTATTAAAATTAATGCACTATAGCAAGAAAAAGATGGTTTAATGTCATTATGTAATATTATATAAAATGAGTATCTTTGCAACAAAAGGTTTTGAAACTATTTCAATTAACTTTTAAAATAATTACTATCTTAGTAATGATTAGAAGTTAACTAATACATCATCTGAATTTGACACCGAGAACGATTTCCAGCTGGTTCTGAATAAATGATGGCTTTATTTGAAAAAGATAAAATGTTCAGAGGGTTAAACAGATTGGCTTATCATGTTAATACAATGCATCTGATAATTGCAGTGACTACGAATTAATTCTTTTAGTAAGAATCAAGTAAATTAACAAATAAAAATATAACGTTTCAGAAAATAAGTTATTATAAGAAAAAAAGAACGAATTATGATTTACCTGTTGGAGAAAATTGAATGGAATGAATCCTGAAAACTAACAATGTCCATTTTTTTTCATTAACATCTGTTAGAATGTAGCTTTTATAAAAGTTAACCCAAGTGTTATTCAATTGGATTATTCGATTATCTAAATAAGATACTCGAGATATTTTAATGTAAGCTTAAGACTGTCTATACTTCTAATTTCTTCCACAGCATTTTTTTCTACTAGTCAACAGCTAAATAACTTTTAATTTTTATATTATCTTCGTTTTCTACTGCGATGCAATTGTAAATTACTGCGAAATTAATTTTTGATCAGTCGACAGATCATATATCAAGACTTTTAACTTTTCCGAAGGATCCATTTTCTCAGAGTACTCCAGGATCAGGATCTTTCAGTTAAAATGGATTCGCTGTTGTTCATTGCATCATAGATGTTTTACTTACAATTGAATTTACCTTCTTCAATTATTGTCAGTATTATGTAGAAAGTACAGATCTACATAATACTTTAATTTTACTTCTTCTGACAAATCACACCATTTTAAGGCAGTTGAAAACAAATATCAAGATGTCAACTTTATTGCTAAAGTTAAGTGACAGCCTTGTTTAACCAGTATGAAAGAACATCCTGCTGGACGCAGTAAACTCAACAATAGCAGCAAAGCTATCTTGAGAATACGGAAACTTACAACGTTGTATGTGGGAGTAATGCATTTACGTTATTGATGAAATTCAGCAGTAGTGTCTACTTGCTGCCCTAAGGTCATGTTTTGACAATAAAGTGAAAGTTTTAATTATACAACAATACCATGGCCGAAGAATATACAAGACGATTAAGAAGAAACAGGCAACAAAGGAGATCACAAGAAAAAGAAAAGTCAGGGGAAAATGCTAAAAATAGCAAGCTTTTGGCGACATTAAGAAACTTATTGAAAAATAAAAATAAAAATAAATTACTAGGAAGAAACATTTGAATTTTTACTCATTAATTTTTACTGAGGGTTTGATGTGATATTTGTAACGATCACATTATTTTAAGTAGATATCTAGTGAGTACAGACAAATAGAGTAGATAGAGGAGATAATACAGTCACAGATGGAAAAGCTTATTTTTGTTTAGGCCTATTCGACTTCAGAGTGCGGAATGTTGAAAAGATATCTTGACATCGAATTCTATTATGAAAACAACACTATTCCGGGATAGTATATAAAAAAAAAAATCTTGCGTTATATAACTATAATACTATAATATAATAAATAAAGTATAATAAATAAAGTACGTTGTCAAATATAATATCAGAAATTAACACATCTGGGCTTACAGAATTTTCTCTAAGGGTTTTAAACAAATTAATTGGAATAAACTAATTAAAGTAAATGGATACCCCGACAACCAATTAATTACTTGAAATTTTAATGTACTTTAAAAGTTTACCAACATTTATGAATTGTTCTACCTTCATACTTTCTTTTTGTTTTAAATTCTAGACTGAAAGACTGATCTGAAACTTGTGATGAAAAAATAAAAGATTTCATTGTTCTTTTTAACTTATTATTTTGTTCCATATACAGAGTATTTGCACAACCAAGTTTGCAGACATCTTTAATATTCACTATCATTTGGTGGCATGTAATTTTATTCGGTTGCTTTGGAATCGTCTTCTTTTTTCCTTTCTATTAGATGTTTCCAATCAATGAGGTCTCCTTTCTGTCTCCTTCCAGTTTGAGAGTCTGATGGGCTGCAGAGCCTTACTTTTCTTAATTAAACGAGACTCAGGTCTTCTAACGATTCGGACGACCTCTTGCGAACACGAAATGAATCATAATTCTCTCTAGATGGAAGAGATTCCAGTGGTACTGTGCAGACATCTTAATTGGGCGGATTTTCTGCCTCACCTAATAGTCTGAAAATAAGGGAGGTCAGATACCTTTTTCTTTGTTGTGTTTCTGGGGGTTCTGCTTTTTATAGTATTTTTGAGCAAAGAGGTGTATTTATATATTATCTACAAATAGGATTGATGATAAACAGCTTATTTTTCTATTAATTAACCTAATGTATATTGCTAGTTAGTTGATGTACAGTCAATTTAAACTAATTTAAAGAAATATCTGAAAATTTTATAATATTATTATAATAATAAATTTGTTGTTTGTTTTTGAAGAAAGTAAAATACATTTCTTTCTCATATGGAAAGAATATATTCGCATTAATGTAAGAATTGCAATATAAATTTGCGTTAACTTAAGAATAATTTTACAAGATGCCCTTTTCTAATGATTTATACAGTTTCTTAGCTATAATTTCATGGAATTAATTTTTGTAGATAGATGCTTAATATATTTTAAAAATACTTTTACGAGTTAAATAATTTCTTAATATTGATTTTAATCGTTTTCCTACATATGTACTACAGTTTCTATATATTATGAGGAATTTAAATAAAAACAGAACAAATAAAACAAGTAATTTTTGATTTCTATGTTCTTCTATTAAATTTTAACCGAAATTTTGAGATAATCAAATAGATATAAATATATAGTAATGATTCAAGATCTTTAGATAAGAACTTTGAATTGCTACAATTCCATTAATGAAAAAAAAAATCTACTATTTTGCACTAGTTGTCATTGGTAGATGATTCTCACAAATCATTTTCCGTACAGCAAGTTTTTTTCGCAAGTATAGTGCTATTGGAACTGTTGAATTTCCATTTTAATTTGATAGTAGCACAGCATTAAAAAGAGGAGTGACTAAAGCATATGAATTAAGTTCAAATATCTCATATAAGAAAATATGATATCGAATTATATTTAAAAAAAGATGAATTGCGGAATAGTAAGCAATACAAACTTACAGATAGAGATATAAAACGAGTTTCTAATGAAACCTTGAATTGCATTTGTTTGTTAACAATAAAGGATTGATGGATATCCTGAAATAAAGAAGATAAAACATGTAATAACTGACTGCGTTTTGTAGAGTATCGTAACTTGTTTTTGCCATTTAAAAAAATCAAATAAGTTGTAAATTCAATTCAGTTACTGATTTGCAAGTGTTATTATTGAATACGTAAGTATAACGGATTCAAATTAATTTTATTATTTTGATTTTCTTTTAGTTAATTAAGAGTTTAACATGTGTCGAATATATTTATGAAATGAGTAAAACATTGATACACACATGTATGAAACAATAGTGTATACTAAAAATTTAAATTTCTAATATATATTATTGCTTCCTACATGTGGGTATTAATATTTTCCTCATTTCAGTTTTGTTTTAGAGAAAAAGAAAGTATAAAAAGAAAGTTTTCAAGGCTTTCAGATATCAAAGATTACACAAACAACATTATTTTGAAATAATATTATCGTCAATTTATCTCAACGCAGTTCTTTTGAATTATTTAATTATTTTCTTCCTCATTTTTATTCAAGGAAAGTTTTAATATCTTTCAGATCAAATCCAAATCGTCTGTACGATGCTTTCTACTTCAGCTAAGCCAGTGGGAACAATGCTCGTTGCTCTCTACTGCGGTAAAAGGAGTTGATGAGGGTGGGTTTAACACTGTCGGGATATGGATGTCTTTATTCGTCCATTGGCCATTCATCTTCATTAGTGCTCGGATGGTCACCAAATAGTAAAGTAAACCTCTTAATTAGAGGAATTCCCTTCTTTTCTTGTTCTTCAGTCGTCA
The DNA here is from genome assembly GCA_023159025.1 of Thereuonema tuberculata. Lineage (NCBI taxonomy): Eukaryota > Metazoa > Arthropoda > Chilopoda > Scutigeromorpha > Scutigeridae > Thereuonema > Thereuonema tuberculata. The sequence continues at coordinate 6,508,217 of JAFIDM010002131.1, forward strand.
TTTCTCAGTTGGTTCATCCCAACTGAGTGTTTAAAAGCAATAAATTAACCATTAAAATGACGAAGTTCAGCCATGTGTAGGCGGAGCTTTAGCAATAATCTGTCTCCTTTAATTTACTACATATTAATTGTAATTATTCAAAGCTTAACAACTAATTTCAATTTTTCTATCCTTCTAAGTAGTACTCTCGTAGCTTAAGAAGAAATTTAAACTCTTACTTACTCTTACTTTTCAGTCATTTATTGCTGGAGTAAGGATGTTTACAACCTAAAAATCATGCAAATATGCAAGCGTTTATGACGTTTAAAATTACAAGATACAAGCTATAAATTTCAAAATATGACGTAGAATTTCCTAGAATTTTTGGCAATGCAAAATCTGATGTAATTTAAAACGTCTTGGTAACAAGCAGTCATTCCGTAGCGATGGGGATGTCCTGTTTGATAAATCTTTTCAGAAACTTCCTTAAATGCTAGTGAATGATTTTAGGCGAAGGGTTTCAACAGACATCATGTGATCACTTGGTTTGTATTTTCAGTCGTCACTGAAATAACTGTCAACCAATAATTTTTATTTTTATATTTATTTTCTGATCTTGGTTTCGTTTTTAGAACAAATCATTTTTGAAAGTATTAAGAGACTGCATTGTGAATAAATGGATTTATAAAAATGCAAAAATAGTTTCAAATTTCAATTTTTAATTATATTCTAGTCCTATGAAGGAAGCGGGAGGACAGCCTTTCGAAACTATAACTCTTTTTGTATTTTTATAAATCCTTTTATTCTCAGTGCAATCTGGTCGTCCTTATTACTGTTACATCTGCACGTGAAAGCTTCAATTAAATCATTCTCAGCTTCTGTTAGTTCTTGGCCTTGTCAAAATATTTTATTTCGTTAGGCAGATACTAATGAAGCATATATGATGTTTTAATCCAATTTTAAGGGATTTTTAACTGGATAACGGCATACTTGATTATTTGTGAATTTAGCAAGAAATTATTCGCCCTTTAGATGAATCGAGAGAAACTAATTAAAGTTGGCCTATATAAATTTAGATTTTTATTTACTCGTTTTTTTCTTTTAATCATAATATAATATTTTAACGTGTGGTAAAAAAAATATTAAAGCGAATGTATTAAAATTATTGTTGCACATTTAATTTTTTTTTTCTAAATAACTATGTTAAAATTTCTTAGAAAAATCTTAAAAAACATATATTTGTACAGAGGACAGTTTCGACTTACTGCTAAATCATCATCAGCTTGAAAAAATCAAAAAAAAAGAGAGAACAATATATGTATGTATGTATAAGTAAAAACTTAAGTAACTAACAATAAATTTTTAAAATTAAACATGATAAAATATTAGACACTAATTTATTTAAAAAAAAAGGTCCCTGAGAAAAGTATTTTGCTACAAATAAGAGGATTACCTCAAACTCTTAAGGATAAAGATATTAATAATTTACATAAAATAAAGGCCCATAATAAACTGCAGAAATAGTCTTAAAACTTATATCTGACTACATATTACAATCTGAAACCTTTTCTTATAATAGCAACAGCTTACACTAAAAATGGAATTGAATTTACTAATAAGAAACACCTTTGGGTTCGAACAACCAAATACGCATCAAAATTCAGAGGAAGATCATTTTTCGACCTCGAATTCACTGATGATAGTCGTTTTTCTGTAAGCCTCTGCAGTTGCCCACTAGAGGTCTCTGAGCATAAGTGACACTCAGAAGTCTGAAAAGTCAGATCTGCACGCAAATCTATCCATAGGACAGTGTGACTTCTATTACTTCATAGGAAGTAGCCTAAGGATAATGCATATGTGGACTTTTAATAAAATGATCAAAAGCAATAAGCATTACTACAAAATGCACAATTAATAAAAGAAGATGGTAACATTTAAAGAAAAAGCAGAATTTATAATGCCAAAGGTAAAAGCCCCGTCGATGAAACTTTTGAAAATTCCCTACTGATTCAGTGCTATCGTAACCATCTTTCTGCCGTGCATAACGACATCTGATAAGATGTCTTCGGACTTCTATCCCCAATCTTGGAATCCTTTTCCGTTTCACTACATAAACAAACAAACTTTCGAAATGCGGAACAGATATCTGCACAATCTCGACTGGCGTAGCAGCAGACGAGCAACGGGTGTGACGGAACAGAGACCTCTAGTAGACAGATTTAGAGAAAAACGACTGTCACCAGGAATTCAGAGGTCAGAAAATGATCATCATCTGAATTTTGGTGAGTATACAATAAGGAAACAGAAATGCACATAAATAAACAAAATTCCCTGAGCTATTTTTGGTATTAAATATTGTGAATCCAAGACAGCACTATTTCGATTTGGATAACCTTCTTCAGCTGGATTCGCCCAGTATACCAAGCTGAGTGCAGTAGACCAAGATATATAATGCACAAATATACAAAGCAATGACCCATCAATTAACAAACCATGAAAAATAAATTAATCCTTTTTATTCTTAATTTTTTTGATGGTTTATTAATTTGTGGGTCATTGCTGTGTATATTGTCCATTATGTCTCTTGGTCTACTGCAATCAGCTTGGTATTATTATTCTTGAGTAATATGGTGAGTTTTTGTTTGTTCGAACCCAAAGGTTTGCCTTGTAAGAGCCTTAAAAATTAGATTATCATAAGAAATTTATATATATTGTCCGGCCACTTTATTAGATACAATTATCTAGTAGAGTGTTGGGCCTCCTTTAGCCCTCAAAACAGCCTGACTTCGTCGAGGCATGAATTCCACAAGATGCTGAAAACGTTGTTGAGGTATTGTGTACCATGCAGACATGAGTGTGTCACGCAGTTCCTGAAGATTTGATAGAGGTGTAGGCCTGGAGGGAACAGCCCATTCCAGCTCATCACACAAATTTTCAATCGGGCTGAGATCCGGGGACTGAACGGGCTACTGGAGCAAGGTAAAGTCATCACCATGTTCCTCAAACCATCCCATAGTGATGCGGGCTGTGAGCACCGGCGCATTATCCTGCTGGAAGTAGCCATCTGCATGAGGATAAACTGTTAATATATACGTTTGCACTTGGTTAACTAAGATGTTTAGGTACGCTGAGGCATCCTGATTGTGCTGTGAGAGACACAGCATTTGTGCGCACAGCAGGGGTATACGTAATAAAATGGTCGGACAGTATATATATATATATTTACATATATATGAAACCTGATCGTGTCATAAAAGTTTTGATGTGTTTTATGTTTTTTTTAAAGTATTTGTGTGTCTGGCCTTTTTGTAATTACTTCGTTATATAACATTTATATATATTTCTCTTTAGAATCTTTAGTGATTTATATACATCCCTTATTTGGGACTTAATAGAAAATCCTACTACTTTGCATTTTTGATGGGTAATGTAGAAATTGTTCGAATTGATACTACGGTAAACACAGTAAATGGGTTGCTAAACATTATTTTTTCGAATCGAAATACCTCCGTTTCTGAGATAATATTTATAAACGAAACCAGGATTCATTTACAGACAAGGCTGCTTCAAGTCTTGTAGCCGACATTTGCTTACAATATTTAGAACAGCTTTCTCCAAAGCGAAAAAAAAAATTGATATGATATTTTATAAGAGATGTGTAGATGACACATTTATAATTGCAGATGAAAAGAATACAGATCAGTTTTTTCATACCTTTAATAATGCTCATCCATCCATAAAATTTACTGTGGAATATCCCAATAATAGAAATGAATTCCCTTTCCTTGATGTATTGATTAAACCCTACAACATAAAATACAAAACAGCTTATTACAAAAACTCTATAGCCTCTAAAGATACTTTAATTCATATACCCCGATAAATCAAACACAAAATTTCAACGAAGATCAAGAATGCCTATCATGATATTAACGTGTGCAGAGATTAATAATTTAAATATAAATGACGAACACACTAGGTTAAAATTAACGAGTTAAAACAAGTTCATTTTTTATGGTTGCACGTGAAAGATAAACGGACTTGTTTTAACTTTTTAAATAGTGTTTTATATTTTAGACTCGTGTGTTCGTCTTTTATATTTAAATCCAGAATACCTTTTTAATATCAGTATCGAAGAAAGATTGTTATGAAGAAATTGAAAGAATACAAACATATGTCTTAATACGAGTATCTTTTTTATTTTGCTAAGATATGTATGAAAAAATACTATTAATTGATTATATAATAATGATAGGGTAATAAAAACAAAAAAAATATTATTCCAATATAACGAAGCGTAGACAATATTTGAGAATACAGACATATCACATCAGTGGAAAAATTAATTTTATATATAATTATAAAAATCCTAGGTTTTTTTTTTCAAGATGATAATGATGACTTCGCAATTAGCGAGTCGAAACTGTCCTGTGTATAAGTACAATCTTGTTTTTTAGACTTTTCTCAGAATTTTTAACATAACGTCTTGGGAATTTTGTTTTAATTTGTTTCCCATTTTAAAATAAAATTATTATATTGAAATTATTTTACTTTAATATTTATTTATCCTTTATATAAATATTTTATTAATCGATCATTATAGTTCCAAGCGACTTATGGATAAAATGAAATTGGCGATATATATGCTTTTCTAAATCAAGGCATAGTGTCATGTCATCTCTGGCCACTGTGTCATGTCATTTGTCTAAAAGAAAGTTTGAGAAATATAATACAATTGTTGGCTTATTTCAATACTTCAATTCCATAATCATAGAGTGAAGGAGAAAGAGGGTTTTGAGTGATTTTCGGTGCTATTGATTAATAATACACTCGTACATGTGTCAACATCTCGGCATTATTTGAAATCCTTTGGCATCGTCACTGATAAAATTGAAAATGATGTCAATATTTATTGTGATATTGACAAAACGACAAACAGAATTATTTGCTTTTCGCTTGTAACTCTTATCATGATGTAAAGTACTTTCTAAGAACCATATTGCAATGATCCGTGAAATACATCTTTAGTATTTCCTATATCTTTAGTAGCAAACTAAACTTAATACGTGAGTTGTTTCATTTTAAAACCATTCTTCTATTCATTCAGATGGATTCATTTAGATTTCAATTCTTAAAATTAAATTCAGTATTGAGCAAAACAAACAGTAGTGAAAGATAGAAACGAGAAGTGATAACAATAAAATATAATTATACTGATGTCCTTAAATTAAGGGTTCTTGCAAAATGAGCTGTTCTGGTTGTCCAGTCGGGACCAAACTTGGTAGATGGGTGCAGAAGATCTTCCCAATATCATCCGCTCAAAAAATTAAAATGGTAGAACCCATTCTGTCTGAATAAATAAAGTTCAGAAAGTCCACCTGTGTAGTGGCAGTGCGGGTCACGACACAGGACGATTTGTGTGACAGTTTTGGTCACTGATTGTACAGTACTGTATGTCAATTGTTAAACATGGGCCTATCGTGACCATTTGGGCCTCCAAACAAGAGGCAGAGTGATAAGACGTTCTGAGGCAGGCCGGTCACAAGTGGAAATGTCTCGTGCACTGAACGTGTCAACCAGCGTCATCTCTCGCTTATGGAGATGTTTCCAGCAGGATGGAAATATTGTCCGACGCTGTAGCAGAGTCACACTCCCGGAAGACCGCTATCTGTCGCTAACGATCAGACGGAATCCTCGGAGCATAACACGCCATTTTGCCAGGGAGCTGGCAGCAGCAATATATTCCACTGTATCCAGACAAACAATTTACAGGCGACTCCATGCAGTTGGTCTGTATGCCAAGAGACCCATGAGATGCATCCCCTTCAGCTTGCTGAAGCTTGTACAAGTTTGTTGTGATGCACTGAACGCACCATGTAAAAAGGCACAATGGATTTACGTCATGTTTTCTGTCGAGTCCCGGTACAGTCTAGACTGTGATTTACGACTGGAGGCGCAAGGAACCAGAGCCAATCATGCCAACATTGTCGAACACGACCGGTACGGGGATGGCGATGTGATGGTGTGGGCAGGCATTATGCAGGTTCTCGGACACCACTGCACATCTTCCACAGAGGGTCCGTAACTGCCCTGTTTTATCAATGTCCACCAAAAGGATCAGATACAAGATGATCGTAATTAAACATGGCCTATTCAAAACACTCTGTAGCTGTCACCAATAAGCGGATTGAGACCGAACATTGTAGACAGACTATTCAAAGGATACAGAAAAGGATTAAGCAACAAGAAAATAGTTCAAAAAAGTTACCCTAGGGGGCATTTTAAAGCAAAATATACGAAAAAAAAAAACAAATAATCAAAAAAATAAGCAATAATCAACCAAAAAAGTGCATTTATTCAATCCACACGGGATATGTCTGCTGCGCAAGCTGTTGAGTGATGTAAAGAATATTGCTCGATGTGTTTCTCATCGTGCAGTTGTAAAATTTGTTAGCAATGAACTGTGTTCAACAGCTGACCGCAACTGATCTCCCGAAATACCGTTCTTCAAATCCAACATTAACACAATAAACCATTTTCTTTAAATGGTCCCACAGCCAGAAATCACACGGATTCAGATCCGAAGAACATGATGGCCAGGCAATAGAAAATGATCGACTAATCACCCGCTGATCGGTGAAATGTTGGCAAACAATGCTGTACGGTGACCTAATATGTATGTGGCGCATCATCTTCCATTAAAATTGTAGATGCAAGGCATTGTTGAAGTAGGATACATCAATATTCTGGAGCATGATATCTTAGAGCCGTCACAGAACACTTCTTACTGGCGCCAGAAAAATGAGTCATTGACTATTAAACATCAATTGTTGCAACATCTTCAACGACTTCTTCAGTGACAGGCTGGCGAACATACCAGGTTGAACTCTTAAAGATTCAGTTTTTTCGAATCGACGAATTGTACAACTTGTGAAGACATTGGACTGGGATATAAGTTCTTACGACGGCGAAATTTACGAACAGCAGCCACGGCATTACCATGACTTTTATAAAAAAGCTGCACAATTAAAAAACATTCCTGTAAAGTGATAGCCATCGTAGCTGATAAGAATGCCATTAACTAGTTATAATTATTTGTATACCCAGAACTCTGCTGCAATGCGGATGCTCATGCAAATGAGATTGTGTTTAAATTGATTGCAGTGCCAAACATGCCATTGTTTTCACAAAGTTTATTCGTAATATTAATAAATGTAAAATTAAAATTTTAAAATATAATTTTAGGTTGGTCATTTATAATGTGCTTTTTTTTCGTGTATTTTGCTGTAAAGCGTCCCCTAGTGAAACTTTGTTTTAACTATTTTTTTGCTTGTTTTTTTTTTTTTTGCTTTTTTGCATAATCCTTTTCCGCATCCTTTAAATAATCTTTGCATAATCGGTATACAAGTTTTGATGTCAATCCACTTTTTGGTTACTGCTACAGAGTGCTCTGAAAAAGCACACTTTAATTACTATCACCTTATATGTTAAAAGTTGCCAGATTCCAGAGGAGGCAATGAATGTAAGATGTAAGATAGTTGCCTGTCTGGAAAGCTCAAATAATAATCGTGTGCATCAAGAGATCGCACATTTAGGAAGCTCAAATAGTTGGAAAGTCAGTTAGATATGCCTGCATTATAAATAGGACATACTCGTATTTGTCAATAATCAAATAGAAAATTCGCACTGAGGGAAAATCTGCTTCAGAACTACTCTACTGACTATTTAACTTTTTTTAAATTATTTATGCCAGCAAGTCTAATTAAAATTAATACAAACGAACAAAACAAACAAAGTTGTAAGATACTAAATTAAATAGTAATAATGCGTTTTATATTATTATTTATGCTACTCAATAAAAAGAATTTCTTGATTATATTTGTGAAATGAAGTAACTTCTTATTTTAATTGAGAGTGCAGAAAAGACTGTTTTTCCTACTGTATAATAGGAAAAAAAGAAATATTAAGAAGCAGTTTGGAAACTATTAATAAACAGTATTAATCCCTAGGCTTAAGTCAACCTCATTTTGATATCTTTTTATATTTTCTTACAAAATTGAAACTTCAAAGATAAAAACTATTTGTATCAAACATAAAAGTTAAATGTGATTACAATATTACTATCTTGTTAAACATCAGCCACTTTTCACTGTTATTTAATTTATTAAAAAAGAATATCAAGCCCTGATAAAAATATGTAAGAGAAACATAGATTTTAAATATCATGGTGCAATGAAAAATAGTTACATGAGTATTCTCAATTTTTAAGCGAATTATTTTCAAACTTGAACTTTTAAATTTTAAATAAATGTGGTAATTTAATCTGTTAAATCTTTAGTAAGATTTGTCTTCTGTATATTGAAACATATTTCATCTGTATACTAATGTTTCATTTGTATACTGAAGCATTTTTCACACAATGCAGCATGGTGAATAATAGTCAGAATAACCACCATCAAACTCAACTAGAATGTATACGAGATTAAGTCATAAAATTTAGGAAAGTGTCGTAAGAATAGCGATGTCTGCTTCACACAGTGTGTCTACCGAATGAGCCAATTACTCAATACTTTCTCTTTTATTGCCTCATATATACAACTGGTTTGTCAGACACGAGAGACTGGGAGACCACTTAAACCAAATTCGTGACCAAACTCCACCATTTGCGGCAATGACCTTCTCTAAAGCTACCTTGCAACCAAAACTACCAATCAGTTCCTATCCTTAAGTATAGGAATAAAAGTTGGTCATCTCCAATGAAAGACCAGTATCTGAGAAATAGGACCCTGTATCTCTTTCCGAAGAATAATAGGCCAGAGGGGGTGTTTACTAGTAATTATTGTTATTAGGGAGATGGAACCTACGCTCAGAATCCATAAAAGAAGTCCAATTGCCACCATATGACAAAGTCGGAAAGTAATTATCGTCTAAATGAGATATAATAAAAGAAGTGCTAAAACTTTCAGTGGCAACCACATCTCTTCCATAAGAATGACCCATCCCATTGCGTTCACTTAAGGTTGGCCTTTCTACATTTGAATGAGCTGCAGATATGGGAGAATCTGAAAATAAAGTGCATTAAATCACGAATTGTGAAATATATGCTTTAATTCGTTTCAGAACCTTTTCATTAACATGAAAGTGTTAAGTGTTCTGAATATGTAAGTTGAATAACTTATATATATGCTGAAAGATCTTTATTACTTATTTTTAAATGGTTCTACCTGAAAATTGAGAGTTCTCAATAAGTCAGCTGATACCGTACTGTATCTTACCCCATTCAAGTGCAAACATATCCGAATTTGCACCAGGAATAGAGAATTGAGATGTATTTCTCATTTAAATTTACATCAACAGTATTTGTGATGATATTCTTCAATGATACAGAACCCTGGGACTGATGTTATGTTCAAGATGTATTGTAGTATACTGTACAATGCTAAGATTTTTTCTTATTTCTAAAATTACCAAGTTATATCTTATAGGAAGAAGTTAAGCATTATATTCAGTGAGCCACTGGTCTGCTGACAGATCAACCTTAACCTCTTTAAGAATCTAGACGAGATGCTGGTTCATCAATGAACAGCTTTATCACCTATTAAATTCTCTCTTCTGCGATATGGGCTGATCTTAGAATAGATTTCAGTATATTACATCCCAGTAAATATGCAGGAAATAAAACACAGAAAAATTAATAAATAATGATTAAAACCAATAATTTTCTCATTCCAAATACTGCAACTTAATAGTGTTAATTTTTAAAATATATTTTCGTTTAAAGCATATTGTGTTATTTTAAAAATATACACTGAATTCATATGAAGCAAACATTACCATTATTTGCAACCATTTTCAACTACTGCAGAATGAAGGTTCTCCAATTTTTTTTAATTCTTTCGGTCGAAAGTTGTTCTCTTCCAATTGAGTTCAACGAAGCTTTTAATTTCATCGAACTTGTGGACGCTTTCTCGGTCTCCAAGGAATCCAGTTTCTGTTGACCATCTATTATTATTTCGCCTTGCTATACGGTCAGTCTAATTCCATTTGAGCTTCTTTATAATGATAATAAAATCAGATACTCTTTGTTTGCTGTCTTACCCACTCATTTCTTATGTAGTCTCGTCTCGTGATTCCTAGCATGCATCTTTCCATGCTTCTTTCAGTGGTTTGCAGTCTATCAATTGCTTTCCTGGTCATCGTACATGTCTGCCTTTCCAATGTGAGAACCATCAACATACATTGATTACAAACCTTTCAGTTTATGCATAGTTGTATTGCTTCTTTCAATATTGATTCTGCCAAATAATTTCTGCCAAAGGCATTTCATGCAAATTGGATTCTACGACTAATTTTCGGCATAAAGCTTCCGTCCATACTGATTTGTTGTTTAAGATATACAAAGCTGTTAACCACCTCTAATTCAGAATTATCAACTTTAATTTTTTGCCTATTAAAAATTCCAGGAAAGCAATTGATAGACTGCAAACCACTCAAAGAAGCGGAAAGATGCAAGTTAGGAATCACGAGACGAGACTGCATAAGAAATGTATGGGAGAGACAGCAAACAAAGAGAAACTGATTTTATTATCATTATACAGAAGCTTAAATGGAATTGGGCGTATAGCTAGGCAAAATGATAATAGATGTTGATGGGAATTTCTAAACAAGATTCCTTGAAGGCCGAGAAAGCGTCCACAAGTTAGATGAGTGGATGAAATTAAAAGGCTTCGTTGGATTTAATTGGAAGAGACAACTTTCGACTTGAAAGACTGGTGGGGTTTCAAAGAAATGTATTTTCTATATTGCTTAACGTATACAGTCATGACATCTCTCAATTGGATGTGCAGCTGTTCAAGTTTGATGTTGATCATCAAAATCCCTAAATGTGCTTACTTTTCGTCACCCGGCCAGACTCGATGAAGCATGTCCGGTGTGATCCGTTAAATTGATATCACTGATGGCTCTGAGCATTGGCGCTACGTACATTTTGTCTTTACTGTACCCGATTGGAAGAAATCACATAGTATTAGGTCGGAGGATCTTGTGGCCACCTCAAAGGTGGTTGTTCTCATCTGGAGGATGTTCAATACAGCTCTCTCGAAGAACACAATTGAGTAGGCGCTGCACATCATGATAGAAATACAGTGGGGGTGAGAGAGGCCATTCTGTTGGAAAATGTAGTCATATAATCACTGTTCAAGATTGGAAACAAACAGTTTCCAACATTTTCTGCTACGTAGAGCCAGTTGCTTCGGCAAAGAAAAAAGCAGGGGAATTACGATGATACTCAATTAGTGCATGTGGTGGCTCTGTCTCCCCCTTCCCCCCCGACACGAATATTTTGGCTATTGACCTTTTCCCTTCTGAGTCGCCATTTTTGTAGCCAATGCCACCAAGCGGGCACAAACAGAAACTCGATGCTACGCATGCATTATAATTCATCACCGCACACGAACGTCTTATACGTCTTTGAAACGACACCTTTCTTTTATGACTACACACATATATATATCAGATCATTTATATTAATCATAGAAATTTCCTAAT
>JAFIDM010002131.1:6519752-6543780 GCA_023159025.1 Thereuonema tuberculata
ATCATGTGCTTCGTCTCCCCCTCCCCAATATATTCTGGAACCAATATCATTCCTTACTTGACAACGACTCGGAGGTCGAATCGAAAGTGATCGTTTTAATCTTTTAAATTATGCTTTAATTTTTTAAATGCAATTTTTATCAAGTGCGGTGGCCTCAACCTGTGATTTAAGTTAATTACGCAAGTTAAAATCAAATCACACATACACGCACACACACGCACACACACATATATATAAAATATGTAATTCAGAAACTTTTTCAAATTTGTGATTTGTAACTTAAAAGCAAATTTGAAATAAAACTTTGCTCCAAATTTTATTATTAAAATTACTATTTTAATTACTTTAAAATTATTTTACTTATAGTAAAGTCTTGTAATATCAAAAGAGACTTGAAAGGAATGAAGTAGTAGAAATTAGCTTCTCATTATAGCAGAAAGAATGATTTTATTTACAATTTTATCTACCTAAGATACATTTTTTTAATTGCTAATGAACAAGGGATGAACAAACGATAATTGATTGGACGTAGACAAATCGGCAGAAACATTTATTTTCCCCCTTAACCTACATTTTCATGTTAATTCTACAGTGTTTATAGTTGATAATTGATTTCTTTTTCTCGTTTTTTTAAAAAAAAAAAATAAACTTATTGTTAAAGTGTATTGTTTTAAATTTTGCTGTTTCTAACTATGAAACATAGCTGTATTCAGATAAAGTTTACCTTCTGAAATATTGTTGAACTGAGAACTTAAATTAAATCATAGAAAGATTCATATATATTATGCCATTTTTTTAATAGGATACTTCTATGATTTAATGATTAAAATCATATTTAACTTTTTTCAAATAGCCCAGTTTTAAATCTGTAAAATGTTGGTCTGTTCCAGCAGCTAAGTTTAATAAACTCAAATTTTAGGCTTAAAATTTTGATTTTTTTTTTTCCTTTACCACAATTTTGCAATTCTATTGCTTTCGTCGACAATTTTAGTTCAGAACAGAATTTGGCACCGCTCATCAACTATTTGATAATAGCGAGTTTGCGGACGCATGTTGAAACATCGGTTATTGTGTTTTAACTGGTGGCCACAAATCGAACATGCTCAGTTAATGTAAATACCCTTGTCACTAACATTTCAGAACTCTTTTCTATCTGCCAATAGCATACATGTAAGTAGACTCGTACATTTTCATTAAAATTGGCTGAAAACTAGAAAGCATGTCTACAACAGTGATCAGGTCCAGTCGTTCGTGTTAAATGAATTCAACATTACAATTAGTTTCATAAAAACAAAACTGAGTCTTTTGGCTATTGGGAAACTTTGACACTTGTTATTTCAGAAACAAAAGCATTTACTTAACGATAAGTTGAGCATTAATTTAACACAAATGTCAAGACAATAAGCTTGGAAAAATAAAAATGAAATTTTTAATGCTGAATACTAAATTTGAAAAATTAATAGTAACAACTATTACTATTTTCTTGGTTTTCTCATTCTGGAAAAAAAAATATTGAGAAAGAAAATGAAAATTTTATATGTTTTAAGAATGATTTCCTTAAAACGTAGTTTATTGATTGATTAAACTCTTCAGCATTCAAAACATGACATTTAGTTTTACAATGCGAGCTGTTTGTGGTTTTCCAGGATTACATAATATCACTAATTACAAATTGCTCTCCTTCATCGGAGAGAAAAAAAGTAACTAAAACCGAAATGTCTATCTGTGATCAATCTTCAGTTAAGAAACTGAATTTTTAGAGGCAGATGTTCCAAAGATGTTTTGTATTGAATTTGGTTCACGTTCGACTTCTCATTGTAATTAGGGCAAAAAAGTGTCAAAACACTTTATTCTTAAAACTGTAATCTCAACAGCCAAAATTTTATTTATCGACTGTTTTTAGGTCTATTCGTTATTAAGCTGATCTAATAGTAAAAAAAGGAATTGTCAATGTCATCATTAGCTGCCTACAATGATCTACAGTTTAGGTTTATAAATGCAAAATTTGTTACCAATCTAGTGTTTATATAAACCATTCGAATCTAGATATAATTTAACTCAGTACCGATAAGAGTTGCAGACACTCGGTGAATCCAACTGAGGATAGGAACAACCTTGAAACCGGCTGTCTTGGATTCCCGGTATCAAATATTCCAAAAGTAACTCAGTGATTTTGTTTGTTGTTCGTTTTTATCCCTTTTTATTCCTTCATAAAAAAATTGAATCTTTTTTATTCCTTTTAATAAAGAAAGGGATAATATCCTGAGGCGATTGTTGAAGAACATTTGTTTCTTTTATAAAAATATATAAAAAAAAAGAAAGCACTATTTATGAATTCAGTGACCCGGAATTTTCACGGCTGCAGGTGATTTTTGTCACTTGTTAAAATTCTGTTGACAGCCCGAGGAGTCTAAGTTTTCTACGAAGGACGTTCACATCATCTGTAACGTTTTCAGAGGCACAAGTAACCTTGTTTACAGGAACCACAGGTTCATCAATGTTGTTTACTTGGAATTGTAATGCAATTGAGTCGAACAAAAATTTAGAATGTGACAGATTTTGTATTTCAAATAAGCTTTATGTTAATAATCGAATAATCTTAAGTGGTTCCAATTTATGAAAATAATTTTTAATATTATTGGTCTTGAAAAACGAATTCAATATTCTTGAAGACTTCAATAGTTCGTCCTCTGCAATATCAAAATTCCCATTGGTGAAAATGTGATTCACATTTTCAACATCTGTTTAGGTATAGCAGCAAGCATTGTATTATGGTTGGCTAAGTTTTGTAATTAAAAATTACTTGACTTAAAACTGGTTTATCTCTTTGAACTTGAATTCAAATTAAATCGATTCAGTCTTACAGTCATATCTTGCAGCGATAGAAAACTATGTCTCGTCATTCTGAACTATTTTTTTTTTCTAATCTCAACTGTCTTAAAACTCCATTAGAAATTAAAAAAAAATCAGAATTAAGTCTATGTGTTAAAGTTTAGGTTAAATTGTTATCAATGAATTTTGCTTGTGAGACAATTTGTGAATATTCCACTGATGATGTCCATTAAGTGTAAAACTGTTGTTACATGATGTCGCTAATAAGTATTTTGCCTCGTTTATTGATATTTACCGATGAGCGAATGTGTTTTATTATTTTCCAATTCGCTTTAAAATCGTTTTGAAGTCATTCACAAGGAATATATATTTAAAAAATCCATACTTATTATTTACTTACTTCTACAACTTATTTCATTGTTTGCTGAGGGATTTTCTATCTGACGATCATCAATAATCAATATAACTGGGTTTTTTTTTTTAAAATTAGCCTGAAAATCCTTAGTTTGATCTCATTTATGAATATTTATTGTTTTAAGCAATCACTTTTCTAAGACTGCTGTCTTAGGACAGCTACCAAAAATCATATGGTATTATAGATTCAGCTAAAAGCTTAAGTTCTTCTATTACTTTGAAAGTTATGAGGATAAAACGTTATTTAGAGACTTAAAAGTTAAGTCCAGATCTTTCGTTTGATTTCCTTAATAATTCCTATCACTAAACTGATCTTCTTATTGCTAGGTATATTAAGTTGTTCAAATTTTATTTCATTTAGTTGGTGTTTCATTGAAAAGAATTCTAACATATCCCAAAAAAAAATAGTTTCTTTCGAAATACTATATTTCATAAAAAGAAGTTGTCTTGAAAGCAAAGAACAATCAGCATTAAACATCAAGACAATTGGATATTTTGGCTTTATAATACACTCGTCTATTAGAAGTTTTCCCACTCCGGGCGAGGTTGACTCAATATTTCCGCTCGGTTGCTTGATCCTCGGTTTCTCTCAGCAGATGTTGAGTGTTACATGGGGTGAGGCACTGTTGTTTTCTCAAGGTTGATTCCGCGACTTCCTTCTCTTAGACATTGCGAACACACCGAAGTAAAGGAGGATGGGAACAGTCTGAACAGGACCTAAACAGGGCAAGTCCTTGGGGACATGGTTTTTAATCGCTTGGGGGATGAAGTGACGGATTTTGAAAATTCCTCGTAGACGAAGGTATTATATAAATATCTAATTATCGTAGCCTACTAATCCAAATTACATCAAGATAGTGCATTTAAATATTATGTAGAAAACAAATCAAGAAAAGTAATTTATGTTAATACATTCACTTCAGCTATATTATTTCTTCATTCATTGACGGTTCTCTTATTCCAAATTGTGTGCATTTACAATAACATATGTGATATCATCAATATTATAGAATTACTGAGACTTCAGTCAATGCTTGCTTTTTCTAGTAGTTCCAATTATTAATTATTGATTACTAATTTTTTTGTCGCTTTGAAAATGTTTGATTTTTTTTTGGTATTCCCCGAATAGTTTTAAGATGGTGTCGTGCGAGTTAGAGGGGGAGAAGTATAGAGTGACTTTTTTGAAAAGATTAAGTTTCTTAGGTTTTCTTTTTTGTTCATGTTTCCGAAAACGAAGAAGTCGATAATAACCCCTTATTAATTATTACATTCGGTGCACATAAAATACTGCTCTTTCGTTTGGTGATCCACTTAGTTTTTAACCCTTCTTAAATGTACTTTGTCCACTCTGCTTAGCGTTGCTGGCCAGTAATTAATTAGTACAATCTCAGGGCTTTAATGGGGCTCTCCAGTTCGCTTTTCTTCTCTGAGCCTCTCATTCTTCTCATTGCATTTATTTCAAAAGCTGCTGTTAATAAGCGTGCATGTTTAATGCGCTTAGAAAGAAACGCTCCTTCAATGGCTTGGTAGGGATCCGAGGGCTCTTAAAGACGACCTCCACTCTTGTTTAGAAGCGCTTTTGGCAGCTCTCATACGTCGGCGGCGAGCAGCGCTTTCCACAAGCTACGATGAAAGTTAACGGCGCTAAGTATTAGAATTTTCAGTAATATTCTAATTAGCTTTTGGTTTTTACTAACTAAATAAATATTCAACCCGAAGACATATGATGAATATAAAAAAAACACTACATACATTAGCTAATGCTTATAAAACCACTTACGCTGGTGAGTAGTTAAGTTCAATAAGAAAAGATTTACTTATCTAATGTTAAGATTGGATTAACAGAGTGGATATTAGCAATTCCGAGGAACAATCGCGAAAGTTCTACGGCTTTTACATACAGCTGTCTAATGGTGATTACATTCTCTCTCTCTCTCTTTCTCTGTAGTCCATTACTATTTTATAGCCTCTTTTATTTCGTGAGTTTCAAATAGCACCAGGATGGAAAAACAAATCAGAAAACGAAAGGCGTCTATACTTTCTCTGTAGAATCCTAAAAGGGAGCAATTTTTGAGATTGGCGATATTATGAGATCGGCGACCTAATCTATTCTTAGATTCTGTTGATTTTTTACTTATTAAATTTTATTTAACTATCAATACTCCCTTAAACATCTGAATGTGATCAAAAGTAAATAATGAGATTTTAGTTTCCGTGGAACAAAGTCAAACTTTTATTCTTATCCATTGAAGAATCATCAACAAGATCTAATCCGTAAATTAATAAAATCTTAGATGTCTCTGCGAAGTTTGGACCTTACTGGAACCAAATTCGTCTAAATGTTAATTTCCTTTTGAATGTCTATGAGAAGTTGAATCTCCAACTTTTCAGAGATAAATGTGTAAAGAAATGTAATTTTAGAAAGAATTATTTATTGCTTTAATTGATTCTATTGATATATTAAAATTAAGAGGATGTGAGAAGAATGAAATAATCTTATACTGTGACATTATTTTAAAACTAACTATATACCATAGTGTTGCACTAAAATACAGTCGTGAGTTAATTATAAATTCAATAATAAAAATCAGAATAAAAGAAATTGTATTGACTTAGTAGAACAAGAAAAGATAAACAATGGAGCATTTTGTAGGAGCAAAAGCTGAGAAAGTCATGTAAAGTATAAAGGTAATTTGTTTTTGATACCCGATTAAACAACATCAAAGCCTCGAAAGATACTGCTCTTCAAATAATTCATCTGCAGTTCATCTCAGGAAATGCAGATTCAGTCGGTGATGTACTACAGTAGTTTTGAATAAAATCTCTGTTTTCTATGTAATTATATCGAGTCAAGCTTTTTGAAAAAAGAAACTTAAAAACAATTGAAAGCACCTTTGCATACAGGTTCTGGTACAAAAATCAATAAGAATTCAAGACAATTATATTACTTAAACGGCGTGTTTGTTCTTCCTATGGCTAGCTAATTCATGATTCACTTTGCTGTAGCATAGTATCAATCAGTAACGTTTTCTGAATCCAAATTATCCATTCTTCTCAATGTAAAATGAAAGTCGTGTGGTAATCAGCTGAAGAATTCAGTCCAGTGAAAGTCCAATCCGCTTAACAAGTTCTGTTTCAAAGCAGGTCGATTAGATTAATGTAAAGTGAAATGAGAATCTTAAGCACATGGATTCACAATCTAACCATCCTGTGCGATTGGCACTGACCCACCTGTTTAAAATTAATGAAATACAAACACAGACAGAACGGCTCTTGTCATTATCGATCAAAAGCAAAATGTTGACTTTCCTTTTAACGAATTCGTGTCTCTTGCTCTTTTCAAAACAGCTCATTGATTATTTTCTACATTGCCAAAACATCATTAATATTAACACTATTTTCCCACATTAGCCATTTTAATAGCTCAACAGCTTGACCAGAAAGAGTATATGTTACACTCAACAAAAGCTTTTGTGTTTACAAATAATCCTTTAGCTAGAACATCATTACCTTGAAAAATATCTTCTTTATTATTCTTAACAATATTTCATTTCTTTTAACAAGAAACTTCTTCAGGTTTTAGTTGAGGAAAAGAAAAGCTTTCTCCTTCCTCTAGGACTTCATAATTCGTTATGAATACAAATGTTAAAAACTTAAATTTACGATATAAAAAAGCACATGGAAAAGATAAGAAAATAATTTTGGCATCTAAATTTTATGTTAATTAGGCAAGTTTTGTGTTAATTAAGCACGATCTCTATTATTAAACTATTAGTATTATTGTTAATTAGGCAATTTGAACAAAGTTTTGTTTTAATTAAGCACTATATCAATTATTATATCATTAGTATTACTGTAAATTTGTATTCATAACGAATTATGAAGTCTTAGAGGATGGAGAAAGCTTTTCCTCAACTAAAACCTGAAGAGTTTTCTTGTTAAAAGAAATGAAATATTGTTAAGAATAATAAAGAAGATGTTTTTCAAGATAATAATGTTCTAGTATATTTGAATATACTTGGTTCTAGTATACTTTGAGGAAATCCTTTAGCTGTTTAAAGTTCAATGGGATATGGAGAACAGTAATCTTAATAGTGTAGTATATCCTGCATTAGTCAGAAAATATACAGAAAGCTAAGACCATAAAATTGCAAGAACAAACAAAATCCAAAAATACTTGTCTTTATTTCTATTGTAAGCAGAAACGATTAGATTGATAGATAGAAGTACAGATCTAGATCAGTGGTTGAATAGGAAGAGCAGTGGAACCTCCATAACCTCTTTCTATTCAACTTCCAAGTCACCTCCGTTATGAGACCTGCAAATGTTCATTCTGACTACCCTCAACTGATGATCGCCTAATAAGCGTGAAACAGGCTTGTCGTGAGGTGTCAGATGAACATTGGTCTCAAATTTTAATAGATCAGTGGTGTTTCAAAATCTTTTTAAACATCAAATAAACACAAATTTATGACTCTAATTATGTGGTATAATTAAGAGAATGGGATGTGAAGAAGAAAATAATCAGATTATTCTTTTGTGATTATTTAAAAACTAACTACAATATCATAGTATTTTTAATGTAACAAAATATAGTATATTTTTAGTGTAATAAAATATAGTATATTTTCAAAATGTGAGTTAGTTATAAACAAATCACAACAATCTTTTAAAGAATTACTTCGCTTGATGCGCATCAAACAGACAGGCAGAAATATAAATCTGAATTTGCGTAGTAATAAAAGCAAGAACGAAGAATTTTCTCCCTTTTCTTTTTGGTAACTCATTCTTTCAATTTTTTTGTCTTGCAATTATTTGTTTCTTATTTTTCCTTACATTAACTATTCCCTCTTCTCTTTCTGTGCTAAGGAATAGAGAAAAATTCACATAAGGCAAAAAATAAAATGTAATTGAAAGACAAACAATGAATGGAATGACTTTTTGAGTGTTGAAATCATCTCTGTGTTGAAATTTTTCTTGAAATTTTTAATTTATGATGTGAATATCGCTACAGTTCATTTTTACTCTTCTAAAAGTAAAGTAGATGAAGTAGTATCCAATGAAGGTTTTTTTAGAAATAATAGCAATTTTTTAATAGGTTGAGGAAATAGAATATAAGTTAGAATAAGATAAGACAGTCCTAAAATGTAGATACACGAGGAAACAAAGTTAGCACAGACATAAGATATTTAGTATTCTACTTTTGTTCTGTCTATAGAGCATTATTTCACCGAAAAATACTTAACTTTATAAAATGGTAGGTTTTCTTTGAAGAAAAGTCTTCTTAGAAACCGACTCATTCTTCCAAATGAAAGACTATTTACTAAGTGGAGATGACGTAAATGTTAATCTGATGACACGGTGAGAAGCCAGAGTATCATCCATTGGTTTACTTAACATCCACTTCGACAGACCACAATTGCATAATCCTCTACTTCATACGTCCCTGAGTCTTCATTAGATTTACAGAGATTATTCGCTGATCTCGTACAACTGTGGGAGTAATTGATCCCCTGGAGAGAACGTTTATAAGAGTTAATGCGATAGAGCGGCTCCAATGAGTCATTCGTCGCGCTCCAAGAGGGGCAAAAGGGGTTTCTTAATTAGATGGCGAAGGGAGTTGCGAGATTCACTTTTCAAAACCATGAATTATTTGAATCTCGTGCAACTCCGTTCCCGATGAGACCTTTTCAACTTGAATGAGTGTTTAATTAATACAATACATTGATGATATCTTCTTTTTAAATAAGAAACAGACACGTGATTCAATTAACGTGAGAGAAATTTGAAAATGAAGGAGAAAAAATAGCAGATGTTTATCAATGGAATGAAAAGCGATCAGTTGTTACAATTGGGAACCAAAAAGTAGAAAACTAATTTAGGTTTGACTTCAAACAAAACAAAACAATTAAAGTTAGTGAAAATTATGTTTAGCTGTAATTATTTATGTAATACAAAATGCGAACATATAAAAAATTAATTCTTTAAGTCTGTAATTTCTTAAATTTTTTACTTTTCTTCTTTTAGCTTTTCATCTTCAATATTTACATATTTTTGAAAGTTAAATTTAAAGTTTGAAAAAAAAAATATAAAACTTCATTTTTGCCGTCTTTTGTCATAATGAAATCAACAATATTGTTTTTATTAATAAATTTGTAAAATTTTAAATAAAAACTTTTTTGTTACACTGTCGGAGAAGATTTTTTTTTAGTAGTTTAATGATTACATTTTTCTTTAATTTCAGGTAAGAAAACTTCAGTTGAAATTTCCAAACCTACATTTGAAGGTACTGTAAGTAAGAAAAGTCACTTTTTAAATTCTACAGCTTTAAATTTTCTTTTCTTGTAGTTTATTTCTTCAGACTTTTTCTCCAGCTATTTTTTTTTTTGGCGGGGTGGGGGTTGTTTGTACATTTTCTTGCAAACGACATTTTCCTTTACCCCCAAAAAAACCAACCCTAAAAGCTCTTTAATTTTTTTCGCAGTCGCTTAATCATATTCTATCACATATTTTTGTTAATGGAAAAAATTATAAATTCATCAAAGAACAGTTTTCTGGCCGTGACAAAAGGGGATCATTTTCTTTTAAATGGAAAGTTATTTAAAAAAAAAAGTTATAAATTTAACAAAAAAAATATATCAATAATAACCAATCAGGGAAAGATTTCATTAGCGTTGTAAGCATTAAGTTCCGAATACGACATATTTAGAATTCATAATTAAAGTTCACATTTTGAAAGGCTGTTACTAAGGAACTAAATCAGCAACAACTTCGTATTTGACATGAGAACATCTGCTGCGATGTAATTTTGTCATGCGCAAAAATAAACGTCAGTTCCGAAGTGATCGCTATGGCGATACGTGGCATTGCAATGCCGTAGTCCATACTTCGTGTGTTTGATTTGGACAAGTTTGATTTGGAATCGTACGTTTTCGGCAACTTGCTGAAATCTCAAAGTCGTTTGCTCAACAACAGAACATACAACTTACTCGAAATGTTGTGGATATGGCGTATAATCTGATCTTGAGATTGACTAGATTGTTAATGTGTTCACGATATACAACGTCTATGAGATGTCCAAACAGTCGCAGGGGTTCAGATCTGGCTGTGCATTGTTAATAAGCCTAAAAGCTTGTTTTCTATAAGACACTTTCAGTAGTACAAGTAAAGAATAAAAATTTCAGTAAAAATATATTATTTTCTGATTGCTAAGACTTTATAAAAAATGATTAGAGTAGTCGTATAGAAATTCGACGACTGCTGCATGACAGAAGACTGCACAGAAAATGAATTTGGACAAAATTAAGCAAAATGTTAACAAATATGTACATAATCCATGTAAACTTAGAATAAACTTCTTATCATTCTTCTTTTACTTTAAGCTAATCTATTCTTCAAGAACATTTATTGCTAAAATTCAACGATTCCTGAAATAAATCCTATGTCTTCTATTATTCATGATGTTCAGTCCCACTGATTCTTTTATGACTTTCATGATTTTTTTAAATAGTCTTTAATCATTGATTGAATATTAAAATTACGATTCAATCTGTGATTGAATATTTGCAATTTCAAGAATAAATTTAAATCTAGTAAACGATTATTTTTTTATTCAGATTAGCAAAATTACATTTACAGAAATCACTTTAATTTAAGCAAAAATTAAAAAAAAAAAAAAAAAATAAAAATTATTATTTTTTTTTTTAAATCGAACCAAAATTAGTATTTTGTAGGGATTTTTTTTAATATTTTGAGATTTATGATCTCATAAATAAAAAAAGAAAAATATATTGTTGAAAGTAAACACCGTATTTTGCAACTGAAGAAGAATAATTTACTCTTTCATTTGATCCATCAATCATTTCTACAGATATAAAGCTACAAATGTTGCAGAAAATATCAAAAGAGAAATATATAGAGGGTTTTGGAACAGGAAAAGATTCACTACCCCATCATAAATTGTACTTAGATGTTTCAACAGATTTATGATCAATATTAAAAATACCAAAGCCAATAAATTCCGTGGCCCGCTTTTGAAAAGGTCTTAGGAAGAAAGGAAATCTGTTCCATTCAAAATTGATGACACATAAAAACCAAGATTAATTGTTGAGAATTGTACCCGAGACAACTGTTTCCTAATGCAGTGGATTCATCTGCATTAGATTTCTGGATGATTTCCTAAATAAAATATCGCCTTTTGTAAGGATTGAACAGCTGATAACATCTAAGAATATCCTCAACCTTGAAGTAATATTTCTAAATTGTGTGGAAAATCCATTTCGAGGCCAAAGAAATTTAATATCGACTATCGAGCTATTTGTCTGTAGTAAACTTGAACTTCTTTGTAATACACCAATTGTACACTGACCAATAACCACATGTTGTACAACATAGATTTCTAAAATCTCTTTACTTGAATCTAACTTAATTTATGTTACTTCGTGAATGTTTCTATAGTATAACCAGTTTAAAAGATATCTATATTGATTCAGCTTCTAGCTGAATTTGACATCCATCTTATTATTATAATGCCTCTATTATTATATTAAGATGGTTATCAAATTCAACTAAAAAGTGAATCAGTATAATATTGTAAATACATTTTAACGATAGTTCCTTAACCGTATTTTAGTTCTTTACTATGCTTTAACTTGGCACCCATCCATAATAACCCTATCTCCCGTGAGCTGTTATTTATCATTCACTATCAGGTATTTAGCTGTACCTAACTAATGATGTGTAAGATAAGATAATGTTTTCTCGGTTTATCTTCTCTGAAATCCCTCCATCCGATTATTTATTATCTGTTAGTTGTTGCATCTCAAGAGCCATCTGCATCAACAGCTTTTCATCAAAGCAGGTCATCATCATTATCATAGAGCTTCTTTGAATCTGTTCAGATCCATTTGTCTTTTTCTCAATTCCTTCTCATTGTACTGGGTTGAATATTAATAAATTATCGCAATTCCTATCTGTGGTAGCAAGTGTACTGTTAGATGCAGATATTTGTGCTTCGTACTGGTAAACCCGCGTGAATGTGAAAGTTGAAGAATATATTCTTGATGATTTTATATTGATCTATATTGTAAAAGCTATTCACTATCCACATATAGCATAATTACTTTCTATTGACATCAGAATGTGATTTGTGTCGAAGTAAACCTACAATATCTTCCTTACGGTAGAATGATAATTTGACAAGATATCAAAACAAATGGGAGAGCATAATAATGAAGTAGATATATAAATACAAAATAAATGTTTTAGTACTTTTAATTTTCAAAGAAGTTACAAAGTAGTTACATTGAAAGTTACTTTTATTTTTCAATAACTAATGTATAAGCCATTAGAAAATTTGTGTATCGAAATTAAACTATTGGATGTGTGTGGAAATCGGCTATTTAAAACTATTGGAGTAATTCGAAAACTAGTGCATCAAGCTACATCCAACTTCAGATTTCATAGTGGACTTTTAATAATTTCAAGAATAATTCACCTGATTACAAACAAACTTTTGTACTTGGGCAAGAATGTTAAAAAAAATTGTCAGTTATATACAAGTGAATTAATAAATGGAGATAATTGTATCTTTCCCATATTCTACTTCCAACATTTTTACATCACTTCAAATTAAGAGAGACATAATCAAACATCAACATCCGATAACAAATAGAAAAGTTTTAAGTTGCAATGTACTTCTTTGAACATTCATCACTGTAATAATAATAATTTTAGCGCTTTCTTCAAAGAAAAATTTGATCGATGTTTCAAACCTCTTATTAATTTTTATTTTATTTTGCTTTATTTATTTATTTATTTATTGAAATATCTAATTGAATAATTTTAGCTTCATTTATCTAAATATCAATAAGTTGAAACGTATTTCTTATTTCGTTTCTTCTTTTCTATTTTTTGACTTGGTTGATTCCTTAACAATCAAGATTGATTCTTCAGATTGGTAGGATTATAATAACGTAATTATTATAATTGGTTTGAGATTAATTATTTATTAACGTGCTTTATTGTTGCTTTCGATTTTCCTGTTTTTAACAGTAAATGTTAAACAAGGAAATTTCTTTTCAAACATAAATACTTATTTTCAATAAAAAAAAATAGGAGAGATTCAAAAATACAAATGTTATGAAAACCCTAAATATCAAGTCTACATGCGCCATACTACTAATATACAGGGTGATTCCTAAAGTACTGGAAGCTCCGCCTCCAGTTTAGCTTCACTGCTAAGCAATATGTCGCTTTCCTATTATCTGTTGCTTTTATCTGCAAGGTTTTTGTATAGATTCAGCGTAAGTTTGTATTACATTTCTCGATAATCCCAGAGAATAACAGATTCAAAGAAGAAATGAATATTTTTTAAATATTCAAAAGATATTAGAATTATTCCTCCTTATTTTGATGTTAACAGGTTTCTAACCCAATCGTTTCAATCAAAAGATAATAAATAACGCATACAAAATAAATTCACATTTGTTTCATCAATTTAAAAACGCTGTCTTTTTTTAAAAAAACTAATATTGATTTTAATAATGTTGATTTTGAGTGCAGTACTTCGAAAAATAGGCCTAAAAACAACGAACATCGAAATATTTTCTAAGTCAAATTCCATGTAAAAAAAAAAGTAAAATAGGGCATGGAATGTTTAAAAAATTGTCACTCAAAATCAATATTATTAAAATCAACATTAGCATTAAAAGAAATAAACGATGGCGTTTTTAATGAAACAATTGTGAATTTATTTTGTATGAGTTATTTATTTATCTTTTGATTGGAAATTTTGACAAAAGTTCCTTGAAATATATTTTACTGAGTATTTTGTGAGATTTTAAAGATTTGTAAGGAAACGATTTAATTGTTTTTAACAGTTCTATTGAAAATAATATATTTATATATTATTTAAAAAAATGTCTCCAAATATTTTCGTATTAAAATAATCAATTCTCTCCATTGAAGGAGAGAAGACTAAATGTAAGACATGCATAGGACATTCTAGAATTCTCACTGACATTTTAGTTTTTTTATATATTGCGTAAAATTTATTTCAGTAACATCTGATTTCACTGCAACACTATACATTTTTTCATAATTTCAAGACTTTCGAATATGTCAAAATTTATAGAATAATAATTTTGTTGAAAAATTTATTGAAAAAAAAAGTCATTCAACTGTCTCATAATAAACCCTCTACAACAGAACAGCAGATTAATAACTTTTATTCTATGTCTATTGCGTTGGTGGATGG
Source organism: Thereuonema tuberculata (assembly GCA_023159025.1). Taxonomy (NCBI): domain Eukaryota; kingdom Metazoa; phylum Arthropoda; class Chilopoda; order Scutigeromorpha; family Scutigeridae; genus Thereuonema; species Thereuonema tuberculata. The sequence goes on from JAFIDM010002131.1 coordinate 6,534,256, forward strand.
CATTTCGGAGAAGTCCCGGCAATTATTAACTGTCATCAGAATAGAAGGAGCAGCCTTTATTTTTTTCAGTGCGGCTGGTTTTATGTATTCCGTTCACTATATGTGAATGACTCACGGCATCTATTGTCTTAGAGCAATGGTGGTTCCCCACAGAATACTTATGTAATCAAAGGTAATAACATGGGTGTTTTATTATCTTGCGAGGTTTTGAAAAATGAGTATTCATTAAGACAGAAGAGGATAACAAATTATTCCCAAGTGAACCACCCCCTAATAGCCGCTAATAAAATCATGTCAATCATCAACTGCGCCACATTAACAGCGATAAAGGAAACACCTTTTTTTTAGAATAGTGTTGATATTATAATGAATTGAAGAGAAAAATTAATTTTTTTTATGGAATTAAGTGTGCTCAAAGTAATATTAGCAAAGGATTATTTAGCATTAAGGTTAATATTTTAAGATTTTATTAATGCAATACAGAGATTTATTTATTCTATATTAATAATATGATTCTTACAAAACCTTAATTTATATAAAACTGAAAGATGAAACATATGTAGTGAAGCAAAATAAAATATCGAATACTGCATTAAGTATTATTATAAAGTATTATATTATTAATTGTATTATTATATTATTATCTTATTTTCTTGGAAGGACTATGATATCATCTTTTTCTTATATCAAAATGTTGATATTTTTTTATAATTGTGGTTTTATTTTTTTGTAGTTAAAACTAATTAAAAAAAATAAAAACTATGATTTTCTTTGAGCACATAAAAAAAACCCAGGTCAAAAATAAGATCTCCAAAGTAAAGATACGAAGTACCTTAATAGGGTCTTCTCTAGGCCTTCCTTCTCTGTATCTTCGGAAACCTCATTGTGTATTTTGAAATAGGTTCCGCAAACTGTGGATAGAAGGACAGACATTCAGCCATCTTGCTACTATATCTGACTTTGGCCTGTGTCTAGTCGTCCGACAACTCGCTATCTAAGTTTAATATGTTGAATAATGGCTCGAAAACACATCTGCTATCTCAACTCCTTTCTTCACAATCCGAACACGAATTATTGAACAGCTCCCAAACCGCTCCTTTAGGCAAAGGTTCATTTTGCAGCAACCGAGACAGCACCCCATTTGCATACGATACCTTAACTCTGCATTACTTTTCATTCATATATTTAAGTTTCATGCCTTCCAATTGTGCCATTCAACCGCTTTTTTTCATTAATTAATGGAAACGGTGTATTTATATTATTTATTTATTTATTTATTTATTAGTTATTTTAAATTACATTTCAGTCCCGTTAGGAATTCAAATTCCTATCAACAGGTGCTGTTATTTATTATAATACATAATAATTATATTAAAAAAATTACATTTAAATAAATTTTACAAATTTTACAAAATGAACTTATCCTGAAACATATTGAAACAAATATATTAGCAAAAACATATTAGCACAAACATAAAATTAACAAATTATTAATCAATATTATCCAATATCCAAATTTTTACCTTATTTTTTACAATTGAAATTCTTTTGTAATCTTTAAATATATTCCAATTTATATCATTAAAGGTTTTTTCAATTATATAATTTAAATTTCTGATACCATATTCATTATAGATATAAGGATAATCAAGTTTTATTCTATTTTTATTTCTCAAATTATAATTTTCTTTTATACTTTCATCTTTTAATTTAACTACACTATAAATATTTTTTATTATTATATTATATATAAATTTTTGTTTAGGATATAATATATTATATTTTAGTAATATTTGTTTCCTTTTATTAATATTATTCCAAATTAGTTAGTATGTTATAATGCATTTATTAAAATATTTCTATCCGACACTATTTCAGTATTTTTCTCATTCAATTAAGATAGGGTGGAAATAAGAGAAAAAAATCAGTTGAAGAAATGGTTTGAAATGAAATTAATAAATTTCAAGTAGTTATCGAGTAAAAACTTGAAAATTCCACGTAATTGTCTTACTAAAAATACATCATTTATTTTGATTGTTAATAGTCTCACTATTTTTGTGTTTGTTCTTTACTTCTTCAGAACCTCCTGAGTATCAAACAGTATTTTTCAGGACACTCAACCAATACCTGAAATATGATCAACAGCAGAAATGATGAAAGTCTGACAATTGTATGATTTGAAAAAATATTCCATTGATATATAAATACTATTTATAATAATTATATTGCGAAAATCAATGGCCTTCCATATTTTATTGATTAGTATTGCACTTTTCAGACATTTTTTTGTTTGTTTTTTTTTCGTGTGCGTTAGGTTTTTATTTTATGTCTTGGCATGATGTGGTCATTTGTGAAAATGTTTAGTTAATTAGATGAGGTTTTGACTAGATGAGAGTTTTTCGTATATCTGAAAGTTTCCTTATCTTGTCTTATTTTACATTGTATACAATTACTTTTGATACGTTTTTAATCTTCTCGTCCTGATGTGTAATATATTATGTGAATAATTTATGGTTTAAAAGAAGAAAGCATTAACATGGAAACTATTACTGTTTTCTACGTAAGGCTACATCATAACTTAGATGAAGCTGCTTAGATATCATTAAGAGGAAAAACGCTCTCTGCTTTTTTTCCTTAGAATTTTCGATGTTTTGGTGGGTCTCGGCCAAGAAAGAAGAGCGAAATATTAAACTTCTTCCCGGAAGTATTGCAGTTTGGTCTTGGCATGTTGAGTAATTGCCTTTAGAGGATCTCTTGGCAACCGGTGATCGATTTCGCAGGAATGCAAATGGTGCGTGGGAGGGTCCAACCATAGGAGGATTGTACGTTAGAAGATGTTAGATTCTTTTCCAATTGCTGTCACAGTTTAATTATCTTTCTTCTTCCTTTTAAATTCGAATTAACACGTAATGAGCCGGTGACTGAGTTTGAGAAAGGATGAGGTTGTCAATTACAGTCAGTCCTTGGGATCTACACTGGCACATTTGTTTGTTTCTAATTGCCATGCAGCTGGCCTCCTGTTTATCTCGTTAAACGTGTGATTTACCGTTGTTGCAGTTTGGTATTTAATTGGCTGCCTCGGCTAATTTAATTAGGGGAAATAAATGAAGTCTTACAATGTTAAGAACAAAACAGCGGTGGTGTCAACTCCTTTGCAGGTTAAGGATGCAGGAGAGACATCAGGACCAATGATATGTGGGAGTGATTTGGGGTGGCACTGACATAACGGAAACAGAATGGCTTCTCTCCCAGAAATGCCGAACATCAGATGAAGCAGAGGCTTTCTCCGAAGAACAGCTGATGTAAAACTATTGGGTCGATCAAACATCAAATCAGGAAAACACCTAATCATTAACTTATCAAGAATTTAACTCGAGATGATAACTCAAGCAAAACATTTTACACGCATTGTGTGGAAATATCTATCTCTTACTAGCAATTTTGTGAAGAAAAATAGGTTTAATTATGTTTTATCTTTTAACTCTTTTTTTTTTTAATTCTTAGTTCTGCTTGTCTAAAATGTAAAATTTTAAATATAATTGTATTAAATTCCCCAACAATAAAAGACAGAATAATATAAATTTGGCGCTAGGCAAAATATTTCAAATACATTAGATTTACAACACTATTAATATCTGTATTATCTTACTTACTACAAGAATTCTTTGAATCATTAAATAAATGAGTGCTGATTTGGAAAGCTTTGGGCAGTTAATTATTTTTCTTAATTTTCCCAAAAAACTATAAAAAAGCTTTAGGTTTACAGTATTAAACATTTCATTTCAAGCATCTTAAGAAATAGATTAGAAATGGTACAAATGCATGGGATGATGTTTATTCTATTCCACTTTCCTATTCCACTTTCTTCATGGCAAATATAATGGAGAAAATAATCCTGCTTTCTTTGTTTTGTTCTTCGCTTTTCGTGTCTTGTTATTCTCCTTACAATTAGACAATCAATAACTTAGTTTCTGAATGTTTTTCTTGATGAGGGTTTAAACTCTACTGTAACAAATAATAACTCTACTGTAACAGATAGTAAAATAAATTAACATAGTGATAAATATTTGCTTTTTAAGGTTAGTTTATTATACTGTACTTTTCAGTACAATAATAGTTTAATTAAAGACGCTTCAGAGAAGTTTTATCACAATTCATTTTTGAAAAACTTCCTTTTTTTAAGGTTTCCTTTTGACAAACGGTAATAACTAAAATATTTCCATATAATACTTAAAATTTATATGATCCATATCCTCAAGTTTAGAATTAGCTGTAATAATATTGGTCGTCTAAGTTTTATGAAATGAAATCTTAAAACTAAACTAGCTAAAAGCTCAACTATCCATCGCATACTGACTGAGCGAAATAAAACTTAACTTTCAAAAACCATCTTCCTTAAATTATAAATTTCTTAAATCATAATTTTTACAGGATAGAAAAATGATAGTAATTGTTTACTTTTCAAATAATTTTATTCCAGCCAATTGACAGAGACATTGCTTAATTTAAACTGTATTCCCTATTATATAACTGAACTTAAAACATGTTTAATTTTTAAAATAATAAAATTACTAACTTAAATGAAGATTTCGTAGATTTTCTCTTTTATTTATAATGCAGTCAGAGCAAAATTTCCAAATGATACCAAATTAATACTATTTCTTTTTTTTTGGATTAAATAAAAAAGATATGCATATAAATTAGATCTGTTAAACAAATTTGTCGAAAACCTTAGTTTTGCTTATTGAAGTTAATTAATCACAAATCAACTAATGCAAATTCCTATTGATAACTTCTTTTATAATAGGTTAAATAAATGCACTGATCTTTTGATAAATTCACTTAACCCTTTATTCTATGGAATTAATTTTTAAGGGAAAAACGAACAGACTTCGCTTTGATGGATATGACGTTCATTCTGGATTTCCCTGTTCTACTTTCTTCGTGACAAATATAATAATATTTTCTTGTCTAAATATAATGGATATTTTTGCTTTGCTCTTGTTCTTTACGTTCCCAGCCACTTATGTTTTGTTATTCTCCAAACTTATTAGAAAACCAATAATTTCTGAATCTTTTTCTTGATGAGGGTTTAAACTCAATTGTAACAAATAAGAAAAGTAATTATACATTAATGTTTATCTACGATTTATGTCCACAGTGACTTAAAGTTTGTTCATCTTCGTCCTGAAATAATTAAGAACGATTATTCTTCCGAATTGAAGTTATACAGTGAGTGCCCAAATTTTTAGAGCCACCTGCAAGAATTAAGAAATATCAAGGAAGATATTATTATATTATTATTTTTCATATAAAACTAAAGTTATCATTTCAATTATTATTATTTTCAAATAATACATATCTCCACTAGATTATGGTATAACTTTTATGAATGTATTTTCAACACTGACTTGTTTGGACACCATTTTGGGGCAAGCACCGTCATTTTGCGTCAAAGTAGTTGTTCGAACACTCACATGTTTAGGTATACATGTTTAATTATGCTTTTTTAATTAGGGGAATGTCAAAATAAATGACTTATTTTAAATAAATGGAGATATTTTATTTTTTTCCACTCTTAAACCCCAAAATTATTTTTTTTTGCATAGTGGCTCTAATAATTTGGCCACTGTCTGCATAATGAATACTTTTTAAACGGTCCTCTCATGTATATTCACTCTGGATAAAATTATCCAGACCCTAATGTTTCTGTTTCCAACATCCAACACTTTCTCCATACGTGACTTTACACTTAGACCCTGATGTGAGATTCTTTGTGTTGCTAGTAGAAGGTTAGATCCTCGACGAACTTCCTCAGTTGCTCTTTGTATCTTCTTGTTTCCTCATCCTATATTTATAACTGGTTCTTTTATAAAATACGTCTTTGTGCATTTGGAAGCCAACCTTCTTTAACCTGCTTCTATTTTGGTTTCTCCTTTCAATTCAACTGTTCTTGGAAAAACGCATGTTTGTTTGTTTTTTAGTTCTCATGCTGTATTTTCATTTTTTGTTTCACAACAATCTCATCATTTTAAAGTGTTAAATTGTTAAGTTCAACAACATCCATTTTTGAGGAGGTTGAGGAGGTGGAAACAAAAATGTTTATATTCGTCTTTTAAGTTGGTACGTAAATAAAAATCGTACCAAGTTTCAAGAAAATAAATCCAGCTGTTTTATTAAGGAAAGGAAGAGGTCACGAAGAGGAATGAGGACTAAAATAATAGAGCTGATGTTTTAAGTTGCTTCGTACACTAAGATTGCTCCGGATTTAAAAAAAAAATTAGTCCAGCTATTTTAGCCTGAGATGAGAAATCATTTTGATAGAATGTCTTTGAAACTGTAATAACTGGTGGTAATGTTTAAATTTGGACAATAAATAAGCAAATTTTAAGGAAAACGATATTAAGCCGTTTCATCTTCAGAAGATAAAGGTCGTTTCTGATTGCTATGAGAGATAGTGATCTAAATAATCGTGCTTATCATCAATAATCCCTGTACGAATCGTTTTAAGGAAAAAGATCGACTCGATTTAGCGCCATCGCATTCAAACAAACAGTTAAGGAAAAAAAATGAAAACTATAAGATGTCGCCTAAACAGTCAATCATTGGACAAAACATTCCAGAATGTAAGCCTGAGTCTCAATTACAAAGAACATCATCCTTTTTCTATTTCTTCTGCTACGTTGTATAAATATGATATGAATGCTGAGCAGTTCATTTAATTTCAGCAAGGATATAGATAAGCTCTGTTTTTCACCTAGCAATGGTAAGTGACATTTTCTGTATTGCGACATTTCAACGGCCAAAACCTTCTTTCCGATAAAATCAAAACAGGAAAAAAAAGATATTGAAAATCCTTGAAGGAAAGTAACGTTTCCAACGCTTTTCAGTCTAGTGTATCTCAGCTGCTAAAGATTATTTAACCTTCCGTTGATTTCGAATAGTTACGTAATATTTTACTAAGGTTTTATTTATCACTCAGCAACGGTCAATTATTTTGAATCTTCAAGCAAGTTATAGGATTTATGCTTGATCTGTGCTTTTGTCTCAGAATAAAAATTCAGAACATTAGTTATGTCATATTATTAATTATTTGATTAGATATTAAGCTGATAGTAAATTGTTAATGTACAGAGATATTAATGTACAGCTGATGTTAAGTTGTTAAAGTACCACCACAGAATAAAAGGTGCAAGTCAGGAGAGAGAAATGTAGGATGGTGAGTGTCTCCGAAACCTAATTTTCTTTTTTTCAAAAGATGACATCTGCCATTTATATATATCACCAGCAAATTACCAGTGCATCACATGGGCTTAAAAAAAAAAGTTTCCCTGATGTGGAGAAGAAGAAATTGTAATTATGAAATCATTTCGAGCGTTTCTCAGTTGGTAAAAAATCACGTGATAGTAACAAAGGAATGTTATATTCGTATTCTATAAACCGAAAACCTCGTAGATATCAAATTTCATCAAGATTGGAGAACATCCTGCCCCTTCTGTCTTTCTCCATCCCATTACGAAAAAATTGTGAAATCCTGAGAAAACGTTTAACCCAATTCTAAAAGGAGCCTTAAAATTTAATGTCTCTCTATTTAGCAGTTTCGGTTGTGCGTTGATGAGTCATTGGGGACACCTACTTTATTATAGAAACCCAACCCCTCTTTTCCCCTTCGAAAAACATTTGAACATATATTTCTTCATTTTATAAGAAGGAGTATAGGAGTATAGGTTAAGTAGTTTTCGAGATACCCATGAAGAACCTACCCCCCCCATATTCCTCCTTTCTGTTCACTCTTCTTGCTTAAATAAATTTTAAATATTTTAAAAAAAACAGCAATTTATTCTTTCATTCACTATTAAGAATAAGCTACGATTGACCGCTTTTCTAAAACTAATTACCAAACCGTCTGACAAAATTGTGGGGAGTCCAATTAGTCACCCGGTGGGTAACTTATCCCAATGTGCTTCTATCCTTTCATTTAATAATGAGTTCAGTCGTTAGTTATCAGAATCTCCACATGGTGGCGCAGTGATCGGTCCAGCGTCTAACAAATTGATAACGAATATCTTGTTATTTCAAATTTACGTGAATTTACCGAGCTGTCTTCTGCAATTGGCTCACCTAAAACTTGGTATTAATTTAGATATATCAGTGAATATTTCTAAACCCTCCTTTGAAATATTCATTCTATTATAAAACATAAATGATATCATTCCAGAATTTGGAATAAATTGAAAATTGGAAGCTTATATCTAAACTCAATGAAAATGAAATAGATCAGATAAATCAATAAATTTGACATTAAAGAAAGCAAACGATTTTTGTATGTGCTGTGGTGATGTTACAAAGTAAATAAAAAAATTAAGAGTACTTTCGTTTGTAATATTGAAATCTTTCATATCCTTTGCGTTTTTTCCATTCTTCTTTTAAAATTCAACTACTATTCCTGTGTCAACGGTGACTATATTTTCAAAAAAAGTTATGATTACTGGGAAGTTTAGTTACAATATCCACATCCCTCCATCTGTCTGTGATTAAAGTAATTGAAATAGCACAAAAACCTAAAAGCTTAGTGTAGTTTTAGGCTTTTAAATTAATCTGGTTTACATCAAACTTCAAAAAAATAGCCTAAAAGCAAAATACGTCGTGGTATGTTACTGTTACGACCCCCCATAATTAAGATAAGTGAAAAAAAAGTATTTATCCAAGAATTCTTTAGTAGTAACTTAGATTTAGACAAAAGCTTCATTGGCTGATATGGTGACTTTAATTTCGTAATTTTGGGTTTATTAGTTGTTTGTTTTTGTTTTTTAACTTTAAAAAACGTGACTCTTTATAGCAAAGGTTATTGACACTTAGTTTAAACCATCGAATGTATAACTCCGGTTTTCTTTTAAAGAGATAATGATTGTTGGTTAGATCTACAGGTCATAAACAGGAATTATGGTTAATGTGATATTTCTTGAACCTTTAACTAAAAATTGAACCTTTGACTAATTCGACTAAGTTTAACTTAAATAAACGTATTTTCAATAATTTATACATGAGGAACTATGGTCCATTACCCAACCCCATTACCAAGATAATTCAATAGCTCATTATGTAGAAACGTTTTTCCGACTTTACGTCCACTGTCTGATTAATTCTTTTTTGCATCTTAGCTTGCGCGAGTTTAGAAATAGCTGATACAAAATCATATTAATTCTATATTTTCATTTCATTTGATATCTTCATTCTGTTGTATTTCCCTAACACAGTGTTTTTCAACCTTTTTCATTGAGTGGCATCCCTAATTGAAAAATAAAATTCGTGACACCCTTGCCCAGCGGCGAATCTAGAATCTGAATAATGGGGGGAGGGGCCTAATGGGCCAGATGAATTTTTTGCGTACAAGTAGCGTAGAATATTACATTAACATGCGATTACTCATCGCTTCTTTGCTTACTAGATATCCCGTAGCAAAATAGAACTGACAATGAGTTATCTTGAACTACACTTAAGTAAATTTCCAAAATAATGCCTAAA